>BSBK01008611.1:0-167500 GCA_027943335.1 Chamaecyparis obtusa | reverse complement strand
TTTATAACCTCTTTTTCCATGTCTAGCCAATAGTAGCCAGCCCTAATAATTTTTTGAGCTAGTGTCAAACCGTTGGAATGTGACCCACAAATACCTTCATGGACTTCCTCTAATGTGTGTTGTGACTCTTCACATTCTAAACACCTAAGAAGTGTACCATCCAGACTTTGTTTATATAAATCGTTACCAATGATGACATACCATGATACATTTTGGATTAGGTAACATTTTTCATGATGGTTAATGGTATCAGGAATGATTTTGTCTCGAAGGTAGGAGTATATATTTTTGTAGCGGGAGAAATCATGACCAATAACGTTGTAGATCATTCAGGTTTTTGGTCAATCATAGGCAAGGAATGACAATGCTTCCACCAAGAACTCGTAGTGTAGCTCATGTTCGGGCTGATGTAGTAAAGATGATAGTGTTTCCATGGCATCAATAGCCTTATTCTCCATTCTAGGAATTTGTTCAAATGTGATAGATATGAAATACTTCTTTGGGTCATCTACCATGCATTTGTATGGAACAAGCTTCTCATGTTTTGTTTGATACACATCATCGACTTAGTGTATGACTAGATGTGAATCTCCATGAATGTGTAGTTTTGTTACTCTCCATTCGAGTGTTATTTTCATACCATTTAGTAAAGCTTCATACTCAGCTATGTTTTTGGTATAAGGGAATTTGATTCTGAATGCCTTTGGAATAGAGTAACCATGTGGTGTGATGAACAATATGCCAGCTCCAGATCCATTTTGTGTGTAGGATCCATCAAAGAATAATTTCTATGTTCTTGAAGATATATGCATGATAGAAGAATCAGGGAACTCCATTTGCATTGGTTGATCATCAAACATGGGAGAATCTGCTAACTAATTTGCAATCACTTGTCCTTTAATAGCTTTCCTTTCAACATACTCAGTGTCAAATTCACTCAATAGCATGACCCATTTAGCTAGTCTACCTGTGAGGGCAGCTTTGCTCAATAAGTACTTCAGTTGATCAATTTTAGCTATCAATTGTGTAGTATGAGCTAACATGTAGTGTCGTAGCTTTTGTGATGTAAAGATGATAGATAGACATGCTTTTTCTACCATAGAATAATTTTTCTCGTAAGCTACCAGTGTTTTGTTGATGTAGTAGATAGCTCTCTCCTTCTTGTTTTCATCATGTTGTGCTAGTAATGCCCCCAGGAAAGTATCTATAGTGGAGACATATAATATCAATGGCTTCCCTTGAATAGGAGGCATGAGAATAGGTAGATTTGCCAAATATTTCTTGATGTGGTTGAAGTTCTTTTCACATTCCTCGTTCCACGTGAAGGTCACACCTTTACGTAATGTCTTCCTGAAAGGTTGTGATATGTTCGCTAGCTGAGATATGAAAAACCTGATTGATTGTACTCTTCCTTGTAAGGTCCTCATTTGCTGAAGTTTTTAGGAGGTTGCATCTCCATGATTGCTTTGACCTTTTCCAGATCTACTTCAATTCCTTTCTTTGAAATAATGTACCCTAGAAGCTTTCTTGAAGTGACACCAAAAGCACATTTCTTAGGATTTAGCTAGAGACTAAATTTTTCCATTCTACCTAGTATTTTGCTCAAGTCAGCTAGATGTTCAGATCTCATCATTGATTTAGCTAGGGTGTCATCAACATAATCCTCCATAGTTCGATGCATCATGTCATGAAAAATTGATGTCATTGCTCGTTGATATGTAGCACCAGCATTCTTAAGACTGAATGGCATGACATTCCAGCAGAAAGTACCCCATGCACAAGTGAAAGTTGTCTTCTCTTGATCTTTTGGATCGATCTTGATTTGGTTGTATCCAGAGAAACCATCCATTAAAGAGTACATTTCAAAACCCGCAGTCATGTCCACTATCATATTGATGTTTGGTAGTGGACAATCATCCTTAGGGTATGCTTTGTTTACATCTCTGAAGTCTGTGCATACTCTTATAGATTTGTCTAGTTTTGAAACTGGAACTATGTTGGAGATCCGCTTAGCATAATCTATAACTCAGATAAATCCAGTCTTTAGCAATTTCTCCAATTCAGCTTTGACAAGGAGTGCCACATGAGGATGCATTTTTCACAATGTTTTCTTGATTGGTTTGACTCTTGGAGTGATAGAGAGATGATGCATTATGAGATCAAGATCTAACCCAAGCATATTTGAATATTTTCATGCAAAGTTGATCTTCTTCTATGTTAGGAATTTTGTAAATTCTTATTTTTCTTCATCTAACAGAGATTGTGCTACATGAATCAACTTTGGTTCTTCTTTGGTGCCCAAATTGATATACTGAGTTGGCTCTATCAATACTGGAGATCTATCCTGTAAATGACTAGGAAGGACATCAAATATCTCATCCTTAGGCACCTTAGAGAGGTTTTAACCTTTGGATACGTCTCTTTTTTTTACTATTTTAGGTTCTTAGACTACCACATAGTGGTTTTCACCCTCAAAACTCTTTTTCTTCTTATTTTTGTTCTTTTGACTGAGATATTTGATATCCAACTCTGTCGTGCTAATGCTAGGTCCGTTGATGGAAGTCATCATGTGTTCTACTACATTGAGGTAGTAGGCGAGAGCATAGTCTGATTGGAAGGTATGGATGTCTTGGCTTGGATCAGTAGATGTTTGGTCGATAAGCTCAGGGTGTTGGATGATAAGTGTGGGAAAGGATTGATTAACCATGTTTACACATACAGTGTTGTCATCATTGGCTCTGATTCAACTCTCAAATTCAAGGATGATATTACTACTCAAAATGTTCAATTACTTAAGCATCTCCACATCATTGTTGGATCCTGCGTTAGTAATAAGTGAATCAGAATCATGAGGTCTATCATTTCATTCTAGACTCATTTCAAACAGAGGTGCATATCGATGAATGACATCTATATGTTTTTCTGTTATAAGCTCATCTTCTTCTGGAATAATTCCCCATTCATAGTCATTTGATTCTTCATCTGGATCTCTGGGAAAGTTAAGAACATGTGTGAAGTCAGGGAAGCTTCCCCAAGTAGGATTACCTTCGGATTCTGAGTAGAATTCATATTCATGGGAGTTTGTCGTAGAATCACTGTTGTGTCCCAAATGCTCAACTATTTTCATTCTCACCTTGTTCCTATTTCTTGTTTTTAGGATCATTCGGTTCTTGTGTTGCGACTATCTCTTTCTTAGTAGTAGGTTCTTGTGTGTCTACTACATTAATTATTTTAGGTTCTTTTTCATTTTCAAGAAGATCTAATATATGCTGGGGTATGCGTTCATAAGGAAAAACATCAGTTGTATCTGAATCATCATTGTCTGAGTGTTTAGGTTCTTCCTTTTGCTGAATATCTAGTTCTATTTGTTCTAGGACATGTGTAGAACTCCCACTGAGATGGAAAGACTTCTTGTGATACCCTAGTCTTGTAGTATCCTTGGCTTTTCTCCCACAGTGTTCAATGGGTTTTATGATGCCTTTACCTCTTGTTCCTAGAGGTCCTTTTTCTGTGTATCTCATTTTAGATATTAGCTTGTGACCTGGTCCATATGATGTCATAGGAATCTTTTGTGTTTTAGAATCGCATTTTTGAACTATCTGTGATTGAGATTCATCTTTGTACAACCATGCTAGTATAGCCTCTTCTTCATCTGATTCTTGTTTTGATACTTTCTCTATGACAAAACTCCCATCAAATATGACCTTGGATTCTTTAGATGTCACTTTCACCTTTTCTAAAGGTTGTCCATAGGATTTAGGTGAAAGTGGGAGAGATGTGAGAGATAGGACTGGTTCCATTGTGTATTCTCCCATGTTGGTGTCTTTGATCTTGACTCCTTTTGATAGGTCTTCCATTTTAGATGTAGAGGCTATGTCTATTTGTTTAGTAGGAGACTCTCTATTGTGTGGAACAAGTTTGTCTGCACTTTCCTTTAAAGCGTTGTGAGATGCTAATGTGTCTGCTAGTATAGTGACCTCTACTCCATCATAAGGAAATTTTAGACATTGATGATAAGTTTATGGAATAGCTTGCATCTCATGTATCTAGGGTCTTCCTAGAAGAATTTTATAGGCCAGGGGAAGATCCAATACTTGACAAGTAATATCTCTGATGACAGGTCCCATTCTGATAGGTAGCACAATGACTCCTTTGGAATTTCTTTCTTGTTTGTCATATGCTTTTATGGTTATCTTCTTTTTAGGATCAATAGCATATTCTAAAAATCCCTATTGTGTAACCAATTTGTAAGAGTAGATATTTAGACCAGCGCCTCCATCTATCAACACATGTTTGACATGATGGTTTTGGATTAAGACTTCAATATGCAAGGGCTGGTTATGTGGGTGACTCAATGAGTTGTCATCTTCTTCTGAAAAGGATGAGGAGATGTCAAGTGACCCACCATTGTTTGGAATTTGTCAAGATCACGATCTTCGGGAACATTAGAGCCAATCAGAGCTTTTTCTAGGATTGCATGATGAGCATGAGAGATGTGAAGCAACTCGAATATAGAGATTTTGGCATTGGTATGTTATAGTTTTTGGATGATGTTGTATGATATCTCTTTGGTCTCTTTAGAATTGGAAGATTTGGAAGTAGTCCTTTGTTTTGATGCTGATGTAAGATTGAATGGAACCTTCGGGGCATTTGACGAACCCGAGTTTTGTCCTTGGAGATTTGCCTGAGCTTTTGAGATCAGGTAACTGCATTAGTTGTTTGGTTATCTCTATCCTTTCTAACAATAGTGATGACATTACAGTGTTCAGATGGGCATGTTTCTACCATGTTGATAACATTGTTTCTACCAGAGTAAGTGTAATTGACTTTGGCACCCATATTAGGTTTAGAAGATGAATTTCCTTGATTATGCTTTGGAAAAGGTTCTGTGAATGTCATATGATCATTATTGGATTTATGGTTATCAATTACAATTTCTCCAACGTCAATTTTGTCTTGAATGAGATGCTTCAGATGCATGCAATTGTTGGTTTTATGACCCTTGTTTCAATGGAAATCACATAAATCGATCTCTTTCCACTACTTAGGTTTGACTTCGGGGTCATATGGTTTGATTTTAGGTAACGTGATGATATTATTTGCCAATAGAGTTTTCCTGGAAGATTCCAAGGACTCACCCAGAGGAGTGAACTCATGCTTTGGTTTTGTAACCCAAGGTTTGTAGTCAATTGAGTTTTTAGCTGGTTCAGTTGCTTTCATCTCGGAAGCTTTTATAGCTTGGGTGCCAATGGTGAGATTGAATGTCGATGCTTTAGATGGAGTACTGATATGATCAACAACACCATCTGTAACAATGTTTTTGTTCTTGTTCCAAATTTTTCCTTTGTCTTTGTTGGAACTAGATCCTGATTCATACTTGTTTTCTTTATGAAGCGATACGTCTCCCTTATGAACAAGCACATTTTTTATCTTTATGTCATTTTCTACCATTTTATCAAAGGATGAATGATTTTGCATTTGCAAATGATAATTGAGTTCCAGAATCAGATTGTTGATAAAGATCTCTAGTTTCTCATTTTCTGAAATTGGTCAGGCATAGAGTGAAAACTTCTTCCTCCAGCATTTGAGGAAGGTCGGGAAGGGTTCTCCTGAGTTTTGTTTCAAATTATAGATATCGATCATGGTGACCAGATGTTGGATATTGTAGGAGTATTGCTGATAAAATAGTTTGATTAGCTCCTCAAAAGGTTTGATAGTTGGAGGCATTTTAGAGAACTAGTTGATGGCTGCCCCTCCCAAAGATCGAGGGAAGAGATGCATTAAGTATGTAGGTTCATGCATAAACTCCATGGATAGAGTATAGAATTCTCTGACGTGATCTTGAGGATCAGAATTTCCATCATATTTGTCATATTTGGGGATCTCCACTCTTTTTGGGAAGGGTGGCATGTATAAATTTTGATCGAATGGAAATGGACATAAGACTTCCATAGAGAATTCTTTAGGTTCTTTATCCTTTTCCAGCTTGTTAAGTTTGATTTGCATGGCATGAATCTATTTCATCATAGTTGTTATGGGATTTTCTTCCTCTTATGTGATGATGTCTTCAACATTGAAGTTGGGAGGAAGCTTGGCTCCTTGTCTTGCCAATTCGAGGAAGTATGTCTCTTTGTCTTCTTGTAAGAGGTGTCTCATCAATCTTCTACAGAGATCATTCTCATGAAACTGTTCAATTTCAGTTGGTGTGGGTTTTGGATCTCCACCATGATTGGACTAGTGACCCAAGGAGCCTTGGTTTTCTCCTCTTTGAGACATATTGGCATTTTGATTCTCCTTTGGGATTGAATGAGGAGGATTAGAGAAACCTAGTCTTAGATGCAGATTGCCTAGGGCGTCTTCTTCATAACGAGTGGTATTGTAAAACTGATGAATGGTCTGAACAATCAAAGAGGATGATGCTGACATTTTAGGTTCTTCTCTTGGTTTTCTATGTGAGGAAGCTCTAGTTTCCACCATCAACCTTGGGTGAATCAGAAGAGCAAGATAAGATAATTGATAGATGATCTGATTTAGGAAAAATCAAATGACACAACCTTGTCAAGATTTGGTGAGAAGACTGATTGGACGTAAGTGTAGGATACTGTAACCTAGGTGTATGTGTAGATGCCCAAGAGATGTTGAACATGAGCTCACAACACTTAGCCATTTTGAGGATAAATTTTGAGATTATTTTGATAAGGTTTTGACACAAGATGAAACAGGATTCAAATCAAGAATTAGAAGACAAAATCAAGCTAAAAAGACCACTTTGGGAAAATGAGTTGGATTCTCTGTTGACTCTGCTCTATACCTAACACAGAGGATTTTCTAACAAAATCTGAATGATGACTACAAATGGTTGATTTTTTAACAAAACTGGGATATTCTGATAATTTTTGGTTAAATCTTTTACGACATTATCCAGGATCGTACGACATAGAATCAAGGTTAGCATGATAATAGCAGAGACGCGTATGACAAATGACTCCAAGATATTTCTTTGTTTTGGTTTTCTGACAAGACTCGTACAACATAGTACTGGTTCCCGTACAAGTTTTTGGGGGTTCTGATATGACAATTGTAATTCACAACAAGACTCGTATGACAATTGGATTTCCAGGACAACAGTTTACACCAGAAAAGGAATTTTGTTCAAATTTTGCAAGTTTTCAGTTGTTTGGTGTTTTTGGTATTAGATTGTTTGCAAATTTTTCTATTCTTGGTTTGGAAAATCTATGTATTGGATTGTCTCAGGTTGTTTAACATAGCAGTAGGCTCACAATCACAAAAAATAGAGGGAACTGACTCAATGAATCAATCACACCTATCTTACCCTATCTAGTAGAAGAGATGTATTACTTTCTCGTTGACTTAGGAAACTCATGGAATACTCAGAATATGTAGGTCCAACAACATGCAATGGATTTTGAAGTCCATATTAGCCGAGTTCAACCATCGAAGAGGGCTCGATATGACAAGTTTCTTGGGGTGATTACTATTCACCTCACACAAGCACTACAAATCCTTCAGGGTTGGATTGGTGGAAAAACTAGCTTAGGCTTTTAATCAAGGCATCCATTCACAACTATCTCTCATAGTCCTATAGGAAGGATTAAGGCTATTAACCCTATGAGCACTCTGACAAGTGTAGTCTCGCAAGCAAGATTTAAGTGGCTCCGCTCTACACAAAATCAAAGCGTGTTCATGGCACGAGGCCAAGGAAAAAACATAATAATGTCTTTTGAGGCTTTAACATCAACGAAGCATCAAATTTTATAGTGGGGTGGAAGATTTTACGTAAGACTTGTCCCCACTTGGGTCATTCCCAGGACCTTTTTACCTCTCCGGCAGGCCCTCTAAAGGTTTAAAGCAAATGTGAGGTTGGGGACCACAGGATCTGGGTTTATGATTCTCTAAAAGAGAAGAGCATAATTCCCTAACCTTGTCCTTTTCCCTATCCAAGACATGTCAAGCAGATTAATCCAAAGATAGTATGCAAACTGGCACCAAGGAAGACACCTTCTAGGTTTTTGTTTCTCCTAAGAAGGAGAAGAGCATAATCCCCTCAGTATTTTATCCAATGGCAATAAACGCATGTACCTATTTAGCTAAGTGCCTATAACATGAAATTTAAGCAAAAATAATATTTTCTCGAATAATATTAGGCAACCTACAAAACCACTTGTTAGAAATTTTGTTGATTGAGCGTCTTTGACCAGCGTTTTTTCTGAAAAATGGGGTTATCTGCAAAAGATAGGCTTAGAAGTCAAGATAAGAAGAGGCTAAAGAATTTTTTTATGCTCAGTCTTCATCTTTTATCCTACACAAATGTGTTAGGCTGTCAAAATGATCAGAAACCAGCAAGCATCAATTGTTAGGGTTAGTTGTCAATCGAAATCTAAAATCCAAATATCAAAGACTGCAAAAAATTATGATACGACAATGCAATACTAGAGTCAAAAATCATACAAGAATATACTACCTCCCATATGACAATTTTGATATGATACGACAGTGGGTTCCTTCACACACGACACTTCAACTCTCATATGGCAATACCAATACAACCCGCATGACAAAGCAAATTGTCATTTGTCGTACAATAGATAGAGTATTCTGGTACGATAATCTGCAAAATGTAGTACAATATTGTACAGAACAAAAATAAAAATCAAAGCTTTGAAATGACAATGTCAGAAAAATGATAAAATCATAATGGAAACCCATTGTCGAGCCCCATGGTGGGCTCCAAAAATGTGTGTGTGAAAATTGTACCTAGCTGGGGACACAACACTTTAGTAAAACATTAGAGGTTAGAAAATCAAAAGATCTGCAAATATGACAATATGGCTAACCAGGCGATTTACTGCCTTCTAATAGATGTGATTTTGATATTCTCAAAATTGAACTGAGACCGGTGACAATGCAGTACCTAGACGAAGGATTTAATGATGAAAGATGGATGAAAATTGAATACAGATTAATCTATATTTTTTATTTTTCTATGCAATATGGATGAAAATTGTATGAAATTGATCTAAAACTGAATTGAAATGAATGCAATCTAATATAACAATGATATGAAGTGCTATGAAAATGAAATCAAATGACAACAAGAATCTCAAGAAATTAGCACAATCTCACAAAACCGCCAGATCACACAAGCCAAATTCTTGAGATTCGCAAGAGTGTGATCGTTTGTAAAGGACTGAGCCTCATTTATATAGAAATCCAGGTTCTGTGAGAACTCATGGAAAGCCAAAAATCTCTCCCTGATCAACTCAGATTGATTGTTGAGGTATCAGAAAATCAGAACTAGTTAACTCATAAAAACATGCAAAATTAGCTTTTTAACTCAAATAGGAGTTCAGATCACTTTTTCAGCTCACAATCACATGTTGAGTTTGAAAAGCTAAAAAATTGAATTGATTTGTTGATTTACAGTTTAACTACTTTTCTAAATGTGCATGGATAATTATAAATTTATTTAATAACTCAAGTGCTTTATCCTCAACTTAACTGATTTTTGAATAAAAAGTATTGTTTTATGGGTTAATCAATTATTTAATCAAACTTTATCCCAAAACTATATCATTAAATTTTGACAATTTTATTTAATCAACTCATAGATATTCAATTGATTATTTTCAGAATTTTAATTTATTGTCAAATAAAAAATAATATTAATTAGGACTTGTATACACTAAAAAATGACTTTATTAATTAATTAAATATTTATTATTTAATTAATATTGACTTGATGAATTAATTAAATATTTATTATTTAATTAATATTTATTTCCTCTATTTATTAAATAAATTATTTAATTTATTTGATAAATTCACTATAGTATATTCTCCTATCATAAGTCCTCTAAATAAGCTTATTAAAGTGATTTAATCAATTACACAATCACTAAATATGACTAAGTCCATTAGTCCACCTCATCCACCTAGTCACCTGACACATCACCTTGGCTAAAATAATTAATTATTATTAATTATTAATAAATTATTATCCTCACCCACACATGTCCTATTCTTAAGGGCTATGTGGCCTCATAAGACTTGGTCTCATGACCACATGTCTTCTTCTTAACCAAGTCAAGAAGAAACCCCTATTCCTAAGGAGCTTCTCAAGCCACCTCAAAGAGTCAAAGGTGACTCATGGGATGTAATGCCCAACTTTTACACACATATACATAAAATCTGGTAGCCCAACAAGGTTACTTTTCATAAAGGAAGTTCATAACAAATTATTTTTGTATATTTTCTTGTTTAATGATTCTCATGATTTTTTATTTATTTATTTATTTATTTTTTAATCTTGCATGAATTGAAGTAACATAAATTACATCATGATTTCATTTTGTGATATAAGTGATTAAGCCCAAAAGATCCCAGAGTATAAACCTACGCTCTGATACCAAATGTAATGCCCAACTTTTACACACAAGACAAGATGTCACACAACCTGATTATTCTACTTAAACATAGAAATAGCATCACAATTTTTATTTTTTTAACAACTAACATCCAATCCGATAACACATCTGGCTAGAACAATAAACTTTATAACAATGATCAAAGAATGATCAATACTTGCAATTGCATACCTGGGACTCTCTTCATGTTCCATATGTTTTGCCTCTTGTCCCATTCACCATTTCCTGCATACAAGACTACCAACTTGGTGCATAATATAAGATCTGTTAAAAGTTAGATACATGATCATAAGGATGATAATCTCATTGATACCTTAAATAGATAATTAAATAAGTATTTACATCATAATAATGACAATGAAGGGAATGTATGAGCTATGAAGAAAAGTAAGCCATAATAATCTCAAATTATTCAATGACATGTTATTCAAGTCCTTTCAAGAACTCCATTAAATAGTTCTCTAATATTTACATTCCCATAAAAGAAAGTTTATGATTTAGTCACTCAAAAAGCTTCTTACTTAAAACCCTAAAGTTTCACTCAAGTTAAGTTTCCTAAAAATGGTGTATGTTCATCATTAGATGAGTACCAAACAGAAAAATAATAACAACGTACATGCTCTCCACGCATCCAAATGGCATCATGAGATCTCTGAGGTCCTAGCCAACCCCCGAGCAAGTAGAATCCCTTTTTATTTTATCTTTTTTTTTGCACCATTATGATCAATGGTGAACTTTATTTTCATGCCACTAAAAGGTAACTGATAGATAGATTATTCTTAAGGGATCCTAGACACTCTAGGAAAGTTAATCCATGTCATATGTATGTTAATATTTTCTATAATGTTTAAACAACTCTTCAAATTAATAGACTTAGTTTTACCATGCTACATTCTGATACTACACATTCTAAATATCCATTAAGATGGTATAAAATCGAAGTATAGAGATCCTTCATTTATTACATTTCCTTTTTGAAATGAAACTTAATATCTAATAATCATATCATGGGATTATGACTTCCCAACACTATAACGATGTCTAGAAGAAACGTTAATATGACCTACCATAAAAGTCATTTCCTTGTAATAATGGTCTATAAGGCAAACAAGTTCTCAACTCTTTTTTTTTTTTTTTACTAATTTATAGGGAAATTATATTACTTTTTTTTTAATTTGATAATTCTATATTTAGAATTATTACATAAACTTGAAGCGATTATTAAACTATGATAGATTAAGAGTAAAGAAAATTAAGTGAAATTTCTTGCAAAGATTGCAACTATAATTTCATATATGTAGAGTTGTGTGAACACTCTCCCACAATATAATACTATAGCCTTCAATGAAATAACATACTAATCATTGTATAAAATTTTAACAATGCAGTGATGAAAAGTGTTCTAGATTTGAAGATAATGTTCATGGAAGGGTTGTTACAATTTAGCTAATAAAAGCAACAAGATTTTATATATATATATATATATATATATATATATATATATATATATATATATATATATATATATATATATATATATATATATATATATATAGTAACTAATTCTGAAACCCCAATTAACTCTTTAATCGATCTCTCCTTCTTCTTGCAACAATAAATTATTTAAAAAGACACAATACAACAAATGGTACTAATATCGATGTGTAAAAGACAAATGAGATTCAATTCCATTTTCATTTATTATAAAGAAATATATCTATAGTAACTTAAAACACGAAGTAAATAATACTCCAATCTAGTTTATTTCACAAAGGAAAGATTATATTTGCATTTTCAAGATTAGCTTAAATGAAACAATTCTCTCACGAGGTTAACCGTCTAAAATCATGTATAAAGTAACTAATATTTCTCATTATATAAACAATGTTTATGGACTTAGAAGTTTTAATAGTTTTCTGGTGTTGGCACCTATAACTACTAAAAAAAGTGTGAAATATATATGTATAGTGGAGGTACAAATATCTACAATATGGAAAACAAAATCCTAAAATTCCTCTAACAAGTTGCACAGTCCTGAAACTCTCCCACTACTAGGATCCTCTAAAAATAAGCCTTGTAAGCAACCGTCCAAGCAGGATTTTGGAAAAGGGTTTTCTTATGCGTAGGACTTTATCTGACTCCATGGAACCATAGAAACGTCTAAAACATATTTCTTACCAAGGGGGTACTTAGTCATTTTTTTCTCAAACTTACTGAAACTTCCTTTATATGTTTTATGTTTTAGTTTACGATTTAGCCAATATCTGAAACTACCATGGGCCACACGAACGAAGAGATTGTACTCTCCAATGAAAGTTCAAAATACATGTAGCCAACAGACATAAATCAGGTGACCCTCATTTCTAATTTATTATGCTGTGAAATCGGTGCATGATAAATTTCAGAAGTCCAAAATTTTGAACAGCACATAGTACAATTTCAACAGTCTAAAGTTTTGATCAGTGCACAATCAATCACGGGATAAGTTAAAATTTACATAGATCTAAGGAAAGAAAAGGGGCACGTGTTGTGTTACAAAAGAGCAGAAAAATGACTTACCACTTAACCTATGGACCATAAGCAGCAAGGAAGGCACTACCAATGTCTGCCACATTAAAAAGGCACCCTATTCTAAGGCGCACTTGCGCAAGAGCAATTTTTTTTCCTTTCTTCCAAGGCCAGGTTCAATGTAAGGGCCGATGAGGGGACTCTATTTGCAATGACCTCTGCATGCTTTGCAAGCGGCTCTAGTTCATGATATTTCCTTCCATCAGTACCACTCCCCCCAACCATCACCTGCTCTCTCGCTCTGTTCTCTTTTCTCCCCGACCATCATCCAGGGTCCCCCTGTAAAGACTACAATTGCAACCAAGCAAGCCACGTAAGCAGTTAACATAAAAAGTCAAGAGTTGAAAAGGTCGAAAGACATAGTCAACATATCCATTTACTAAATCCAAAGATGCATTAATAAAACATACAAACGACCAACTTGTCGAGAGTATAATAAGTCACAAGATAAATTACATCCAGATACATGCCGACCAACTTGTCGGATTAAGAAATCATAGTTTTCAAATTAAAATGATATAACAAGTGTTTACATTTAGAAGTGTCGACCAACTTGTCGATCACCAGATAAGTACATCAAGAAAAAGAGGAGAAAAGAAGATAACACTGGAAGTATCAACTCATCAGATTCTGTCTCCTGAGCCTCGGACTAAGTCCCTTACGCTTCCTTGAGAACAGAGGTGGGGTCCAGGCGCTTTACCGCCCAACCGTGGAGTGGTCAGCTCTGGAAGTGATGAGCTTCCCCGGGGTTCTTCCTAACATGAAGAACGCCCCGTCCCTGCACGAGAGGCCTAGCTTCTCGCTACTGGTAGATTCGGATGGTCTTAGTGCAGCCGTGTAACTTAACCTACAAGCACATATGCCTACAGTAGGTACTAAACACGGATGTAGCAAGGGGTGAAGTTAACCAAGCATATTCAATAAAAACTTATGCAATTTTCTACTTTGGCCAAAGTAATTTTTATCCAGATTTAAACTGGCAGGTAAGAACATTACCCTCCCTTGTCATCTACATTCGGCACAGCTTCCATCAATTAATACATTCCAGATTCACATAAAACAGAAAAAATGATAGCATCTCAACTTATTTCAGCAAATTCCTCAATCATATCAAAGTGTTAATTAATTATTCAGTACTCTAAATCTATATCTCTGCTGTGAAGTTTCATCCATTTTGCTCTGTTTTGAAAAACTATGTTTAAAAACAAGAGAAGAGTGTAGAAATAAAGACGCTAAAAATGAAGCCGACAAGTTCAAGTTTCACTAAATGAATGAGGCATTCGCTGACAGAAGAACAAGGTCTGAATAGAAACCAAAAGAGTAGAGCCAGACTTTTATGTTCCAGACACAGCTAAATTGAAATTGTTAAACAATGGTAGAAGATGAGAATGACAACTAATATTTTAGGGTAGAATAAAGCTATCAAGTTTATTTGAATCAAGATAATAAATCATAACCAGATACATGAACTTATGTTTAACTGTGAAAATATAAACTGTTCACAATTCTAATTATCCAGAGATCTCACAAATGACCTAATTTGGAAGCACAGAGTCCTTAATTATGATATGTTCAATGCAGAGATACCCATCATAGATATACTGGAGTATTTGAACATGCAGACTAATTTATTTATCATTGGAAACAAAGCATTTTAAAAAAAAAATAAAAATGGTCTCATTGCTGAGCACAATAGACTTAACATTCAAAGTAAAACACAGTTGCAGTCAATGCCTTGTAGCTTGTGGGATATTTCCAGGGCCATTGCTCAGCTAACTACCGTATCTTTGATATGCAGAAACTACAATTTTCTTTTGTATAGCCCTTTATTCCACTGAGCCCATTGGAAATGGTGAACATTAAGGTTCAAACCTATTAATATAAATTGCCTACAAACATGAAAACAGGTGGCGTGACCTACTTTCTTGGGCATCTACATGTAGATGCTCTGTACATTATGTAGGCTATGGGGTCTTGGTGTTCGTGTGGTTATATATATTAATCAGTCAATCCAAGGCATGGCAAAAACACAAAACGCAACCCTGAGAGCATATAAATCTTTAAAGGAAAAGGAAACTCAACGGTTCTAGATAGGTTTTGCAGGCTTCCATGCTCGCCGCAAAGATTAGCAGAAGAATCAAACCCCCAAATTGGTTTATGAAGTAGAAGATAAGGGCGAATACTAGACGGAAGATAAAAAAAAATGGCGAGTGAAAAACATACCAGTTTTATGTTAAAAAAAATGAAATAAGAAAGATTTCAAAATACGGCCAGATAGAATTGCATAAATTAGATTTTAAAGACATGTGACCATTGAAGGCAACGTCTACGCATTTAACTAGTTCATAGGTCACAGAAAACAAGAAGAGAACGACTCAAATGAGGAGGGGTAATCATAACTTGTTGCACACACTCTGCAACCAGCAAGCTCGTACCCGCAACTTAAAGACAATATAATTTTCAGATATGGGTGCCTTAGCCAAAGATCGTTGGCCTTCATATTTAAAAAGAAAAGAATTCTTTTGACGTAGTCATAGGGTTAGGAACCATTGGAGAACCATACCCACATATAGGAAGTAATGGTTGGGAATATGCACTGACAAAAAAAAGAAATGAAACCTCTATACACTGCTGCACATCAACGTACAGAAAACACATATATACTTGATTGCCAGTGGAAAAAGAATAAAGGAAATAATGAAGAATATCAAAGACCTACCTCGATAATGTGGTGTAATGAGGAAAAGTGCCAGAGGTTCCCAAATTGATCCCAAAGATTCAGAGGAGGCGTTCCAGTGGAGATATCAGCTGCTAGGTGCCAAGATACAAAAAAATTGATTCCAAAAATCTCAGTACTAAATTTCCAAAATTGTTTCCCCAAAAAAAAACCCCGTTTTCCTTCCAATTTCTAGCTACTCACTCCCATGCTTGTCAAGAAAGGTGAGTATCCATAATGCAAATCGTTCGCGGAAATAAATCCACTCCTACCATAACTAATTCTTGGTTTCACCTCCAAGTAAAAAAAAAAAAATGACATTCACAAACAATTAAACATACACATAGGTCACATAAACATTAATTCCATTCCCAGCTATATCCGAACATTTTAATTATCTTCCCATTCAACCAATTCCTAACACGAAATAATCTAGTTCACATCTCCATTATAAAAGACAAATGCTTGTAAATATAGAGTTCATTCAAATAAAATCATAAAATGCAGCTAATTACGAGTTTACAAGTGCATTATTTACTATTTTATTGATTTACTAAGATACATCCGTGGTGTGTGTGTGTGTCACTTCGTCATCCGAATCTGACACTAGGCGGGGAGCTAGACCTCTCTCCTCGACCACACCCCTGTCCGCCGACCTGCAACCACTCAAACACTCGACAATAGAAAATGTCATCAATAATTCACATGATACATATACCTCAAAAATAAATAAGCATTTTAACTTTGCAACATATTGCCAATGTCCATCTCATTTAATAAAAAAAAATCTTACCAATTTTCCATAATTACCATGACATGTCGATCCATCCAAGTCGGTATAAGTCGACTTAATGATCCGCATATTAAGGAGGTCGCAAAACCGGTTGTGACACCCCCTCGTCTCCTCTACGCTATGGTCGGTGTCCTCTATCAAAACTCTCCCATTATTCTGACAGCTATCATAAATAGGCCTGCCACAAATCTCTTGTGGGCGATAAGGAACCATCCTCATTTTGATAGGTTTCATCCTACTACTGCTGCCATCCCTTTCCTGGGCATTCCTATTAATTGGCGTTGTATCTCTCATCTGACCCTTCATCAGAAGAAGTAAATTCTACACCCACTCCCTCCACTAACCTCCCTTCATTCATCAAGATGATCCAGTTATTAGGTACCAAAATCTTATCTACATGTTATCTCATGGCTTTTCGATAAGACCAAAGGTCGTGGTAGCTGGAAGTATTTGTTGTAATAGTTACAATAAAGCAGGAAATACTTTTTGCTTTAAGTTAAATTGTCATATTGCTCTTAGAATTTTATTGCGTATTTTTTTTTAAACCAATCTATATTTTATGAGTAGTGGTTGAGAATAATTCATTTCTCATAAGAATAAATGAAACATTTATACTTATAGCATTTAAATGATGCTCACAAGATAAAGCATATTATATTTGTCATAACTTAATATAGATTTCATTTGTTTCCATATTTACTTTAAGCTCAATCTATAATTAAATTATACTAGTTTAGACTTACAAAACCAATATCAAATTACCCTCCGATCTCGTTAGTAAGCATCTCATTATTTTGGAAACTCAAGCATTAGTTATACACGTGTCTTCATATTGAAATTTAATGATCATTGTCTTTATTAAAATGAATTAAAAATTAAACAAATGATTTGAAATGTTATAAATTAAAAATTGAACAATATATAATAAAAGTAATACTAGTAATTTATATTGATTTGATAATAATTATATTATGATACATATATCTATTTGGATTTGATATAACTACAAGAAATACCCATAAATATTATTTTTGATGCCAAGGTAAAATGTGTAAGTCAATTGTAAATTTCTTGTTTGAAACAAGGCCATCACTATAGTGATGATATCAATTCCCAACATACTAATATAATCGATAGTATTGTTGTTTAGTCATCATCTTGATGTGTCAATAACGACATATTATTATTATTATCATGACATTAATATCAACACCAAGTATTTGATGTTACCATGATCATTTTAATATTGAGGTCAATATATATACACATATAATATTTTATCGATATTATAGAAATCTTAAATGTTCACATTAGTATTAATGATGTATAACACTTTGAAGGCAATATTACTTATTGCTTTAGTATGATGTAGAAGAATCAATTAATGGTAAGATCATCATGGATAGTACATAACCAATAGAAATTGGACATGACATATGTTGGTATTGGCGATGATGTTGTAAAGCAGAGGCTACTCAGAACATAGAGAGCTCTTTTTAAAATTATATTAAAATGTTCAATAATTGATCAATTCCAATTATCTTCCCAATGTCTTGTATATCACAAGGTTTTATTTACTCCTTCAATAGTTAACCTGGTATCAAAACTACTATAATGATCACCTTGAAGTATTTCTACAACTATCCACAATCTAAATGCATCAATTCATTAAATCAATAACATAAAAGCACCATGCAACATTGCCCTTCTCATCTATCTATAATATTTAAAATAGTTCATATAGTGAATGTTACCATAATATTTAAATCTCCCCCATCCAAACAACACTCTCACCATTACTCTCATTATGATAACTATTGTATTATTTGAAACTGACATGCTCATATTCAAATGACTAAATATATTACAGAGATAATGTAATTAACACTAGGTGGGTCATTGCTACTATAAATAAAAGTACTTACCTCTTTGTCATGAGGTTAATTTTGTACCACTTGCTTCTTCCAAATCTAAGATCATCTCATACTCAATAGAAATCATTAGTACAACATAGCATTATATACAAGGTAACATGAATTTATGATCATCATATAATTAAAACATTTCATTTCACCTACTCATGAACCATATGCCAGAGACCTTCACTTTACCCTTTTAAATATTTATTCGTTCTAGGTTAATAATTCATTATAATTTATCTATATTCTATTTTAAATTTTCACCATAATGTATAGAAAATTCTAGATCGTGGTTATACTATTCAATGTGAGAAACATAATGATAAATAAGATCTAATCAATACAAAATTTCCACCTTCGTAAACTCAAGTAATATATCCAAAGGCAGCCTCAAAATATAGGGTATGTGCATTGATCTATGGGGAGGGCATCACATGGGACACTTGTACAAAGAGTCCTCATGAGGAAAAATTCCTTCCCTCTTCCTCTCAATAGTCTTGGTGAGACACTTGACATGTGTCTCTCCCTTCCACCTTCTTCTCTTCCATGTCAATGTAGGAGGAACATCCTCCCTATTCCTTCTCTCACATTCCAACTACATCCCCCTTTCTTTCAACCCCTTCAACCAAGTCAATCATAGCCCTAGGATCTTCCACCTTTCAATCTCCACCCTAGGATTGTGCCACCTAGACTTGATTCCTCCAAAAATCTATAAAAGGAGCCTCATTTCCCCTTTGTAAGCTAATAGGCAATAGTAATTTTCAAGCATTCTAGCATACAAGCATTTTAGCAGACAAGCATTCAAGCATCCAAGCACTTTTGAAGCCATTTTCATATCATATCATCCATTAGTTGCATAATTAAGCTTTAGGCCATTTTGCATAACAATTACAATCTCCACACTTTGGTAGCATCTTGGGCAAGGAGCTTCATTTGGAAATCTGAGAGCTCAACACATCCAAGGAATCAAGGCTAGGAGGACAATGGAGACAAGCTACAAATGAGTAAGTGAAGGTAAACTTGTTTTAAGTTCATTTGATCATTTGTAATCTTCATTGTGTTGCAATTAGATTGATTTATTAGCCTAGATTAGTTAGTATTTCATTTACAATAGCTAGACATCTATTTTGCATACATTTTTGGCACCCACTGTGGGGCCCACCCCATGTTTTTAACATTCTATTTTTAGTTTTTCTATGTGCAGATTTCTACAGGTTGTTTCTGTGCATCCATTCGTGTTTCCTGCGCATATATCCATTCCTCCCGCGCATCCATCTTGCTTCCATCAGACATTTTTCTATCTTCTATCTTTTCATTCTCTCTGCACAATGATTCTACTTTCATGTGCTTTCATACATTTTTGTTGCGCATTGGGTAAAATTGCACATCCATCCCATCGCATTGTGCATTCATTCACTGCTTAAGCGCATCCATCCTTTCTGTGCATTTACTTTCTGTTTCTGCATATCCATTGTCTATTTTTGTGCATCTGTTATTTTTCTTATAAATTTTTGTTTCTCATCATTTTAGTTTTAGCTAATCACTTTAACAATTTTCTATTCGTTGTTGTAGACATTTAGGTTGTTTTGCAAGTCGATTCTAAAGACCCCACTTCAAGATTACTGACTGTTTACTTGCAAGTTCTTAAGGGGTTTGCAAAATAAAGCATAATCTCATTTGGGTTTTAAAATAAGACATGCCTTTTCAATTCATGTGTCTTCTATATCTTAGTATTATGTCTATTGTGTCTTGCTTTCATAATCTATTTGTAATCCCAAGATTATAACAACGTATCATCTCCCCTTGCCATTCATGGATCTTGGGTGTAAGAGAAATTATTATAATCTTTACAGGGCGGTCTTTGGTGGGAAAAGAGGTACTCACCCCAAGGAACGACCCAACCAGTAACAGTCTAAATCTAAGCCCTTCCAAATTAGTATATAAAAAATGCCATTATGATTAGTCTCATAGTGGACAGGTGTGAATTCGTTGTGGTAAGCAAAATCTTCTCTAGTACCCGCATGGTGTGTTAAAGTCCCTACATTGTTAAGGTGAAAATCTTACTTTGGAAGGATTGGGAGAGCCCCCTTAATTGGGAAAATGACTTGATCACAACAACCTGAACGGATGTCCTTATTAAATACCTTTGTATAGTGGCCAAAAACCTTCTATTTGCTAGCTCAAGGGGTCACCAAGCCCGTGAAGACACCCCACATTACTCACGGTTCATAGTAGAGATAGAAGTTCTTTGGGAAGTAATGACCCATTAAATTTGGAACTTGGTGTGCTAGAGAAGTGAGTGCATTGTAAGGAGGATCCCATGCCTCCAAGTTCCTAGGCTATCCGATGTGGATTTGTGTGGCTAGATTTTATCCAAGTGGGGATTCAACAAATACTATCCTTGCCAACCTTAGGAATTGTAATCATGTTTGTGCATTCATACTAGATCAAATTAGATTAAATCATTTATGTTTTGCATGTGTGTGTATATGCATTTTTACTTTGCCAAAAACAATCATCTGCAAACCACAAAATTTCCAAATTTCAGTCAAAACCATCAGAAAATCCCAAACTGTGCATTTATCATTTCCTATTGCATATTTGTGCAAACCTACTGCGCATTTGTCTCTATCATTGTGAATCTATTCACATCTGTTGTGCATTGATCTAATCTTGTTGCTAATATACCTGACTGTCCTGTGCATTTGTTTCTATGCATAAACAACAGAGAGCATTTGTATGAACCTTGGGAAATTCACATAAACTTTTTTGGATACCCATTTTTGTCTGCAGTATGATTCTAGAAAAACTTTCAATTTACACAAACCTTTTGATCCTTAGTTTGACCATTTGCATCAAAATTCACCATCTTTCTTCCATCAAACATCCTCAAAATCATCCCAAATCTTCAAAATATTCCAATTAGTGTTGAATCATTACCTTGCTTACCAGATTTTGATCTTTGTGAGTTTACCATATCAGGATTTATCATCCTCAATCAAAAACTTACCTAGGTTATTATCTCGATTTTCTTTGTCACATCATAGTGAGATCCATACCTCCTATAGACTTAGATTATCAAAATTTTCATACTTATCTCAAAACTTTTAGGTTCATCTATCTAATCAAAACACATTCCACTTGCTTCATCAAACTCTTCATCCCAAGATCATCTTTCACATTTTATGGTTCAAACTCGATCTCATAAACTCAAACAAACCATTGATCTAGAATATGTAGACAAGATGGAAGGAGACAAAAACAATGAGGAAAAACCTTGGTCTAGAATTCCTAAGAAAAGATCAATTTTTACATCAGATCAAGAACCAATAGATCAAGATTTAAGAGATGCTATGAAAGATTCTAGGTTCTATAATGTCATGGAAAGACTCTTGGACATGGATAAGGAGATGTATTTTCTCATGCTTGCTCAACAAGGAGCAAAACTACCAAGTGATTTTGATGTCTCCACTCTTAAAGAACCACCTATCACAAATAATCAAGAATCCCTAGTGGTTCTCAAGAGGCACATACTCATGGAGCAAAGAGAAACAAAATAGTGCTTCCCAAAACACTCAAGGACCTCCACCATCTTTGGATCCCATTCTACAACAAATCTAGATGCTTCAACAACAAATCCATGACATTCAAACTGGATCATCAACCAAGAAGTATTCCTTAGATGATATATGTCCTTATCCTTTTGATAAACGTTTAGAAATTATTCCATTCCCTCCTCATTTTGAGGTACCTAAAATTGACAAATACAAAGGGAATTCGGATCCACAAGACCATATTCATGAGTTTTGTGCTACTTGCATTGAAGTCGCCCACAATGACACTTATCTTATGCTACTATTTCCATGTATTTTAGGAGGACAAGCCATGGAATGGTTCTCCAAATTACCCCCAGGCATCAAATCTTTCAATGAGCTTATTGACAAGTTTGTGACTCATTACTCATATAACATCAAACATGAAGTCACTATGCTTAATCTTTGCAATGCATAACAAATGAATGGAGAACCTTTCCTTAGTTTTTTGCAAAGATGGCATCAATTGTTTACCAAGTATCCATGAACAATCCCTGAACAAGAAAAGATGGATATCTTTGTGCATAACCTTACACTAGAAATGAGCTATAGGTTGCAATTGCAATGCCCTCCAAACTTTAACAATCTCATTGAAAATGGCATAAAAATTGAGGAAGCTATGGTTAGAAAAGGTGAGATTAAGCTTTACTCCAAGGACAATGTTGGATCTTCAAATTCAAGTACCAACAACAACAACAATGACAAGTCCAAATTTTGGAACAAAAACAAGAATATCATCAATGATGGGATTGTTGATAATCGACATGTTAAACCAACACAACCTCTTTTGAATCTCACAAGAAAATCCAATGCTACTCAACCTACCTATAGAAATCAAACTGTAACTTGTAATACCAACAACAATTCATCCAATTCGAGATTACCTTTTATGCTGCGGAGAAGAAATTTTACTCCTTTGGGTGAATCTCTTGAATTTTCATTAAGGTATTTGATCACAAAGAAACTCATTGTACTTCCTGAAACTAGAGATTTTGAACCTAAGGTGAAACCTTCTTGGTGGAATGATAATGATTATTGTAAATTTCATAGAGGGAAAGGTCACAAAACCAATGATTGTCAAAGACTTAAACATTTAATACAAGACTTGATTGAAAGTGGTGAAATAAGTGTTGATGGACATACCTCAAACAAGTCACATACGGATTTTAAAGATCCACTTCTTGAACATGAGAAAGGAAGTTCTTCCAATGCTAAAGGTGATAATAAAGCCAACTACAATACCACATCCTATAAGTATGTTGGTAACATTTCTGAATGTCATCCTTCTCAATATTATGCCAATGTGATTACTATAAAAGAACAATCTAAGAGTCAACTAGTCAATGTTACTACTCGAGCCCAATCTAAGGTTACTCTCCAAGGTGTCTCATCTAAACCTACTACCTCTCAAAACAAGTCTATCTATGTTCCAAAGTCCATGCCAAATGTTTCCAATCAATACAATCTTTTGGATCAATTGAAGAAAACACCAGCCCAAATATCTATACTAGAGCTTTTGCGTATGTCACCGTCTCATAAGGATATTCTTGAGAAAGATCTCTTAGAAACTCATGTTCCTACAAATCTAGATCAAGCCCAATTTCAAGCTATGGTAGGACATTTGACAACTCCACATTACCTTTCTTTTATTGAGCATGATGATCTATCCATTAATCAACCACATAATGCTCCACTGCATATAGAAGTCCTTGTACAAAATCATAAAATCAAAAGAGTACTAATAGATGGAGGAGTTGGCTTGAATATATGGACTTTGAAATTAGTCCTTGCATTGGGATTTTTTGAAAATGTTGTAGATCCAAAGAAGAAAATCACAATCAAAGCTTATGATGAAGAAGAGAGGTCATCCAAGGGATCTTTTGTTCTTCCTATCAGAGTAGGTCATGTAGTCAAAGATGTACTTTGTCAAGTTCTTGATATGGATCTCGCATATAACATTCTTTTGGGAAGACCTTGGATTCATTCTATGCAAGTTGTGCCCTTGACTTATCATCAGTATTTGAAATTTTCCCATAATGGACAAGAAATAACTATCAAAGGTGATCTGAATCCTTTCTAGTATTGTAACACTGTGAAGACAACACCTGACTCTTTGGTACCTTATAATCATGTTGGATCTTCTGCAAACACACCCATTGATCCAAGTGATATAGCATCAACCTCTAAATCTAATGAGATCAAGATAGACATAAAAGAACAAAGTATGGTAGAATATACTTTGGGTAAAACTTTTTGTATCACAGAGTTACCTTTATCTCCTAGGTCATATGGAAAATCCTTGATTATCAAACAACAATCCGAAGCTCCTTCCACACTTGTTTATGACACATTTATAAGTGGGGGCACTATATCAAAAGAAGCAGCTGAGTGTAATGCTAACCATTTACTTAAACAACATAAGGATGAAGAAGATGTGAAACATGAATATATATCACTTGATGTATATGGTAAGTGATATACTTTGTTGCAAAAGATGGGATACCAAGGCAGTGGACCTATAGGGTTGCAGAGAGAAGGAGTTATAAAACCAATTCTGAAGAATCCAAATTACCAAAGAGATACCGTAGGATTAGGATACAAAGGAGAAGGACCAAAAGAATCTAAAGGAAAAGAAAATATCACTCCTTTCCATAAGACATCTAAGGCTCCTGCATTATAATTCCAAAAACATGGCATGTATGTGGATCCAGAAAAGCAAAGGATAGCAACAAAAATCATTAATAGACTTAGGGATAATCATGATGATCATTCTAACTCTAATGATTATGAATGGGATTCATTATCTGACAATACTAAAGAAATAGGAGTTGATGTTGTCCATACCTATAGTGGCAATTACCATGAGGGGGAGAGTTCAAGGACTGACTCGCTAGGATTACTTCCACATGATACTACTCTTGATGATTGTGAGGAAAGTGAGAATTATCTTGTGATAGACGATTCGGATGAGAGTATGGAGATAGACCTTGCTGATACAATCATAAACCTTGACAACTTTTCTATCAATACCATCTCAGCCTTTGAAATCGACCCAAATAATCTGATACCCCTTGTACATCCTAAGCTTATAGATTCGGATTCTCCCAACCATCTAGAACTTGATGTTTTCCATAATGATGATGCAATTATCGACTATCTTGCAATCAAAGATCATCTACCACCAAGGGATCATAAGTTGGGATTTCCAATAGAACTCAATGACATGGCTTATTTTGGAGAGTGTTCCAATCCTTTTAGTCATAAAAATGTAAAAATACTCAATAGATCTAATGGTGAAAACCACTTAGTGGCAGTACTAGATCTGAAAAAAGTAAAAAGAAAAGATGTATCTAAGGGTGAAAACCTCTCTAAGGTGCCTAAAGATGGAAGGATTGACACTCTCCCCAATTATATGTATCAAGAGAAATCTGCAATACTCATTGAACCAACATTGCCTATCAACATTGGAATGGAGGATTCCCCACATATTCTCAAAGTAGCAGCATCCTTAACAGAATCAGAGAAAGAATCTTTTTCACAGTTTTTCAAAGAAAGACAAGTTAACTTTTCCTGGTCTTATGTTGATATGCCAGGACTGGATCCTAATCTTATTATGCATCACTTGTCTATTGCACTAGGAATTAACCCAGTTAAACAAAAACTCAGAAAGATGTATCCTCATATTGTGCTTATGGTTAAAGAAGAATTGAAGAAGCTTCTAGATGTTGGATTTATTCGCGCCATTGATTATGCTGAATGGATTTCCAATATTGTACAAGTATCAAACCCAGACAAGTCTATTAGGATTTGTATAGATTTTTGAGACCTTAACAAAGCTTTTCCTAAAGATGACTTCCCATTGCCTAACATTGATATCATAGTTGATTTGACAATTGGTCATAAGATGTTGTCTCTAATGGATGGTTTTTTCATCTATAATCAGATCAATATTACGCCAGAAGACCAAGAGAAGACTGCTTTTACATGTCCTTGGGGCACGTATTGTTGGAATGTGATGCCTTTTGGACTCAAGAATGCTAGTGCAACTTATCAGAGGGCTATGACCACAATCTTTCATGACATGATGCATACTATAATGATAGATTATGTTGATGATATTCTAGAAAAATCTAAAAATAGAGATGGTCACTTAAGAGTGCTGGATAGAATATTCACCCAGATGGAAAAATATCATATTAGAATTAATCCAAAGAAGTGTGCATTTAGGGTTATATCAGGCAAACTGTTAGGTTATATTGTCTTAGCTAAAGGTATAGACGTTGATCCAGAAAAAGTTTAGGCAATCATGGAGATGGCTTCCCCTACAAATATCTGTCAATTAAGTTCTTTACAAGGACATCTGCAATCGATCAGAAGATTTGTTTCTCAACTAGTAGATAGAAGTCATCCCTTTCAGCATTTGTTACATAAAAACATTTCATTCAAGTGGGATGATAAGTGTGAGGAAGCCTTCACTGAGATCAAGCAATATTTGGAAAATCCTCCTCTCATGTCACCAATTCCAGGAAAGCCACTTTTTCTCTATATTTCAGCTACAAAAGTCTCACCCAAAAATCAATTGTTTTAATTTCAAAAATCAGTTAAGTTGAGAATAAATCACTTTATTTTTAAATTAATTTATAATTAAATCATGCACAATCTAAAAAGCAGGCAACTAGAAATTAACAATCAATTTTAAAATTGAAACTCGACATCTGATGATGAGTTGAAATTTGATCTAAACTCTATTTTGAGTTAAACATTGCTTTTGCATGATTTTTGTGAGTTAATTATTCTTAATTTCCTGATAACTCAAAAATCAACCCAAGTTTATCAAGAGTGATTTATGGCTTTTCTCTTGCATCCCCAAAGCCCTAGATTTCTATAAAAATAAGGCTCAGCTCTTCATAATGATCAACACTCAAATTTGCACAATTACTCTGGTGAATTGGCGATTGAAGGATTAAGCACTTGCAACAGGTGATTTGTGAGATCTTTCATAGTTGATCATAATCTTTCATAGTTTTTGCATAGTTTCATATCATAGATTTCATATCATTCATAGCATTCTTAGATTAAATCTACATTCCATTTCATTTCTAGCTTAGATTCATACAGATTTCATAATATTGCACAGAAAATACAAAAATATAGAATAAATCTACATTTATACAATCTTTCATGCTTTGCATTCAAATCCTTCATTTAGGTGTTGCATTGTCACTAATCTCGGTCGGATCTGAGAATATCATACTTGCATCTACTAGAAGGCAGTAAATCACCTGGTTAGCTTAGTTTCTATTTCATTGCACGATCTAGGTTTTTGCTAACTTCTAATGTTTAACTGAAGTGTTGTGTCTACAACTAGGTACAAAATTCACACACACATTTCTAGTGCCCACTGTGGGGCCCTAAAATGGGTTTCAATTCAATTTCTATCAATTTCTTATCATTTTCTGGTCAAAACTTTGATCTTTTATTTTCTATCCGTACATTTTTCGTACAACTTTCTGACAAAAGTCACACCATGAAGTACCCACTATTGTACAATAGTTGATTCTATCAAGGCTCATGTCAGAAGGTACATAATGTCATTTGGGAGCTCTATTGTCGTATTAGAAGATACCCACTATCGTATGAGTTTCAAGACTGTCATCTGGGAGGTAACCCACTATCGTACAAGTTTTGACTCCAGGATTCAATTGTCATTTTAGATTTTTTGGTAGTTTTTCAGATTTGATTTTTAGATTTGGACTAACAGCTAACCCTAACAATTGAAATCTTCTATTTTTCACTGATATCTAGTGATTCTGATTGGGAAAAGCGTGAGAAATTTTTTTAAAATAGGTAAAAATCTACTAAGCGTGTTGCGAGGAATTCAGGTATTCTCCTCAAGCTGATAACATTTCAATTTGGATTAAAATAAACTCTCACGTGTCAAGCTTGTGTGACTTTTCTTGCTTTCATATCACAGACTTCATTTTGGGCTATAAAATGAATATAGATTTGCTTTCTGCATATCTATTACACATAGTAAATAGGCCCTATGAACACTATTTGTGGATGATCTTGAGAGAGTGGGCTTCTTCTACTTGTTCATGCATATGAAGCTCTTCTTGATAAAGGATCCCCTTGTAGGTAGGGAGGTTACTGAGAGAGTCTCATGTTCTACTAGATTCATGTGTCTTCAACTTTTGATTGATACATTCTCTCTATGGAAGGGTTGATAGATCATAAGTGGTTGATATCATAGATCTTTGTGAGATAATCTTAGTTATAGCTTGTCAGATTAATCTGTCTGCTTTGTTTTGGTTAAAAGTGAAAAGACTAGAGGACTATGCTCTACTCCCTTTTTGGGTGGTATGAGAAACTCAGATCCTTGAATCTGGAACCAGTCTCCATGTGGTATCTTTTGTGAGTCACCTTTAGAGAGGGTTAACCATAGTGGACATTCCCTTAATTGGGTCAACCACGTGGAGGGAACCTCAAGTGGTAATAGCCATTTTCATCGTGGTAGCAGTAGCTGCTATATAAATGTCCTTGTGGAGGAAATCTTCACAGGTGTGGTCTCTTGTTGGGTTGTTAGATCTCCCTAGCAGCTCCTGATTGATTAATTTCTTAGACTATGTCAAAACCCCGGTGTGCCTGGATTGGAGTTCGGCCTCTTGAGATCACAAAAGTTGCAGAGTCAGATCATTACTACAAACCCTAGTGAGGCCAAATTTTCATTTTTATAGGAATATGTGTGTTATTGAAAAACTTTTTGGGACATACATAATTAGCACTCCTAGGGATTAGCACATTTAGTCACTTGATTTTTCATGCATAGGGTTTCTTTTTCCCCTATTCATTATTTTCAAATGTGGTTGGAATCACTTGCTTGTTGTTTTACATGTTTGTTTATCTATTTGGTTACTAAAAATGAATGATCCCAGAATAATCTTCAAACCTAGATAGAAAAATTTGCGAACAATCTGAAACTGAAAACCTAAAATTTGCAAAATCTAAAGTAAAATTCCTGTCTGGAGTCAAAAGTCATCCCACAAGGTCAAAAAGTTGTACGAGTTTTGGCAATTGTCATTTTAGAACCCCTGTATTGTCATATGATAGCTTGTATAGTGTTGTATGAGTTTTTCCACCAGTCAAAAGCAAAAATTCAAAATCATGCTATCAACTATCGTGTGAGTTTTGTAATTGTCATATGAGTTTTGTCAACTATCATTTCAAAGCATACCCACTGTTGTACGATCCTGCAAAAAGTCATTTGAGAAATTTTGATAGAAAAATTGCTAGAAAGTTGTCAAAATTGTTAGAGACTTGATTTTTACAGCCTATTTCCAAAATCTTTCAAACAAATCACTATGTCAAGAATAGAGCAAAAACTAGAAAAAAATCATTTATTTTCCTCAAGTGAGCTCTTGAGTCTGATTTTGTCTTCTGATTTATCGATTTGAGTCTTTTTTATCTTGTGTCAAAACCTTGTCAAAATTATCTTCAAATTCAATCTTGTTACTAAAATGGCTATGTTGTGAGCTCATGTTCACCATCTATTGGGCATCTACCCACACTACTATGGTATAGTATCCTTCATTTACATCTGATCTAATCTTCAATCAATTTAATCTTGACAAGGTTGCGTCATTCGATCTTCTTGAGTCAAGTCATTCTTTAGTTGTCTTCATCTTTCTTTCTTGCTTCACCTAAGGTTAATGGTGGAAACTAGAGCTTCCTCACATAAGAAATCTGGAGAAGCACTTAACACTGCAACTTTGTCTACTCACATAGGTCCAACTCTTGAGCAACTCTACAATTCTGGTCTTTACAAATATGATGGTCTTGGCAATTTTTTATTGAAAACTCGTTATATCCCCCCTCCATCAACTCATGGAGGTAATCAACAAACTCCTCCTCACTCTATCCCAGGGAGTCCTAAAAATCCTAACATGTCTCATGGAGGAACACAACATGGGTCTCAAGGACCTCATTCTCAACATGGTACGGATCAAGAACCTACACCTTCTGAAATTGCTTGATATCAAAATGATGATGACTTCAAGAAAATGATGAGGCATTTCTTGAAAGAAGATAGAGAGGCATATTTTCTAGAGTTAGCTCATCAAGGAGCTAAACTTCCTCCCAACTTTAACATTGAAGATATCATTACGCATGAGGAAGAGACCCCTATCACGGCTATGATGAAATAGATGCATGCCATGCAAGTCAAACTTAACAAACTTGAAAAAGAAAAGAAACCTAAGGAGTTCTCCATGGAAGCTCTATGCCCTTTTCCATTTGATAAAAACTTGTACATGCTGTCATTCCCTAAAAGAGTGGAGATGCCTAAATATGATAAGTATGATGGAAACTCTGACACTCAAGATCATGTCAGAGAATTATGTACTCAATCTATGGAGTTTATGCATGAACCGACCTACTTAATGTGTCTCTTCCCTCAATCTCTAGGAGGAGAAGCCATTCATCAGTTCTCTAGAATGCCTCCAACTATCAAAACTTTTGAGGAGTTAACCAAATTGTTCTATCAACAATACTCCTACAATATTCAACATCTGATCACCATGATCGACATCTGCAATCTGAAACAATATCCACGTGAACCATTCCTGACATTTCTCAAGAGATGGTGGAAGAAATTTTCTCTATATGCTAGACTCATTCTAGAAACTAAGAAGCTGGAAATCTTCATCAATAATCTTGTTCTAGAAATCAACTACCCTTTACAAATGCAAAATCATACATCTTTTGATAAGATGGTAGATAATGTGATCAAAATTGAGAAAGTACTTGTGAAAAAAGGAGACATCACACTTCAAAAGGACAAGTACGAATCTGGATCTAGTTCCAAGGACAAGAACAAAAACTGGAACAAGAATAAAGGTGTTGTCACAGATGGTGTTTTTGATAATATTTGTGCCCCACCTAAGGTACCTGCTTTCAATCTCACTATTGGTACCTAGGCCATCAAAGCTTCTGAAGCCAAAGCAACAGAGTCCAAAAAAAAGTCATCTGATTACAAACCTTGGGCTACATATCCTAATCGCAAATTCACTCCTCTTGGAGAATCCTTGGAATCTACCATGAAAACTCTATTGGAAAACAAAATCATCTACTTACCTGAGATAAAAGTCTTTGATCTTGAACCTAAACCAAAATGGTGGAGAGAGAATGATTTTTGTGACTTCCATCACAACAAAGGTCATAAGACTAATAACTGTGTTCACTTGAAGCACATCATACAAGACAAAATTGATAATGGAGAAATCACGATTGACAATCATAAGAGAAATAATGATCATACAACATTCACAGAACCATTTCCTAAACATGATAAAGAAGATTCTTCTTCTCAGCCTAATATGGGTGCTAAAGTCAATTATGCATACTCTAGAAACAATGTTGTCATCAATATGGTTGAACCATGTCTATCTGAGTGTTGCAATATCATCACAATTTTATGAAAAGATAGAGAATATCAATCAGCTAATGCAGTTACTTAATCACAAGCTCAAGCACACCTGCAAGGACAAATACTAGATTCATCCAATGTCCCTAAGGTGCCTTTCAATCTTTCATCTACTTCTAAATAGAAGGCTACATCTAAATCTTCAAATCCTAAAGACACAAGGCCTACTTCATACAGTATTGTTCAACAACTCTAGCACATAAATGCAAAAATCTCAATGTTTGAGTTGCTTCGGATATCTCCCACTCATAGAACTATTCTAGACAAAGCTTTGCTCAGATCCAATGTTCCTGATAACCTTGATTTAGACAGATTCCATACTATGGTTGGTCATCTTACATCTCCACAGTATATTTCCTTTTTAGAGAAAGATGATAACTCCTTGAGTCATCCACATAACCAGCCCTTGCATATTGAAGTCTTGATCCAAAACCGTCATGTCAAACGTGTGTTGATAGATGGGGGCGCTGGTCTAAAAATTTGTTCTTTTAGCTTGATTACACAATTGGGATTTTTAGAAATGGCCATTGATCCTAGAAAGAAGATAACTATAAAAGTATATGATGAGCAAGAAAGATCTTCCAAAGGAACAATTGTCTTACCTATCAGAGCAGGTCCTGTCATTAGAGATACTATATGTCAAGTTCTTGATCTACCTTTAGCTTACAACATCCTTCTAGGGAGACCCTGGATACATGAGATGAAAGCTATTCCTTCTACATACCATTAGTGTTTGAAATTTCCTTATGAAGGAGTAGAGGTGATGATTCCAATTGATCTATATACAACTTGCAATGCATTGAAGGAAAGTGTTGATAAACTTGTTCCTAATAACAGAGAATCTTCCACTAAGCAGCTAGACATGGCTTCAACATCCAAGATGGAAGACATTGCTAAAGAGGTTAAGATCAAAGGAAATGGTATGGGAGACTATACTATAGAGCCAGTCTTATCTTTCACATCTCTCCCTATCTTGCCTAAGTCTTATGGACAAACTCTAAAACTGTCCAAACTAGGGTCAAAAGAACCTCTTGAGGCATATAAAGGAAATTTTGTTGCAAAACAAGTATCTAAACAAGAGTTTGAAGAAGATGAAGTTGTGCTCACATGGCTATACAAAGATGAACCTGAATCTCAAGTTGTTCAAAAATGTGATGCTAAAACACCTAAGATCCCTTCTAAGTCATATGGCCCAGGAGACAAATTGATCAAAAAAATGGGATATACTGGAAAAGGACCTCTAGGACTATAGGGTAAAGGTCTTCTATCACCTCTTGACCATCGTGGCTAAGCAAATAAGAATACAACAGGTCTAGGATATAAGAAAAAACCTTTTTGTCTTAGCAAGAACTCCCCACATGTTTTAGAATAGATTGATCCATCCACAACAAATCAACTAAAGGGAGAAACAATAGAACAATCTGATAGTGATGATTCAGACACCACTGAAGATCTCATTCCCTATAAGAAATTGCCTAAAGAAATAAAAGACCTCCTTGAAGCTGAAGATGATCCAATAAAAAGAATTAATGTAGTAGAAACACACGAACCTACTATAGAGCAAGAAATAGTTGCAACACAAGAACCAGCTAATCTCAAAGACAATCAAACAAACAGAGAGGAAGGTGGTAGTTATTCTAAGATAGATTCTCATGAGTATGAATTCAAATCAAAATCTAAGGGTAACCCTTCTTGGGGTGTATTCATCCTGAGTCTACTCATGTTCTTAGATTTCCTAGAGGCATAGATGAAGAATCTAATGACTATGAATGGGGAGCCATTCCAGAAGAAGATGAGCTTATTATAGAGAAACATGTTGATGTTATTCACCAATATGCACCTAAACCCAACGTAAGTCTAGAGCAAAATGATGAACTTAACGAGTCAGATCCACTGATGGATGAAGCATACATCCATAATGACATTGAGCCTATTCATGAATTGAATGTCTTAAGTTGTAATATCACCTTTGAACTTGAGCATTGGGTTAGGACCAATGATGACAGATCCATATCCGTCAACACTATTTTTCAATCTTTCACTCCTTTGACTATCCAAAATCCTGAACTTCTTGACCAAACCTCTACAAATATGAGGCAAGGTATCTATACCTTCCCCAATGACTATGACCTTGCTTGCTACCTAAATGCAGTTGAGCCTATGAGGACTTCCATCAATGAACTGAGCGTTAGCATGATGAAGTTGGACATCAAGTATCTTAGTCAAAAAAATAAGAATAAGAATAAAAAGAAAAGGAGTTCTAAGGGTGAAAACCACTTTGTGGCAGTCTCATAACCTACAAAAGTAAAAATAAAAGATGTATCCGAAGGTGAAAACCTCTCTAAGGTGCCTAAGGATGAGATATTTGATGTCCTTCCGAGTCATTTATAGGATAGATCTCTAGTTTTAATTGAGCCCACTCAATCCATCAACTTGGGAACAATAGAAGAACCATAGTTGATTCGTGTAGCACAATCTTTATCAGAAGAAGAGAAGAAAAAATTTACAACATTCTTGACAGAAAAGAAGATCAACTTTGCATGGAAATACTCAGATACGCCAGGGTTGGATCCTGATCTTATAATGCACCATTTATCTATAGCTCCAAATGTCAAACCTGTTAAGAAAAAGTTGAGAAAGATGCATCCTCATGTTGCACTCTTGGTCAAAGCTGAATTAGAGAAACTACTAAAAGCTGGATTCATCTATGTTATTGACTATGTTGAATGGATCTCAAATATTGTACCTATTTCTAAACCAGATAAATCAATCAGAGTGTGCATAAACTTTAGAGATGTGAACAAAGCATGCCCTAAGGATGATTTTACACTACCTAACATTGATATGATAGCGGACATGACTACGGGTTTTGAGATGTATTATTTAATGGATGGTTTCTCTGGATATAATCAAATAAAAATTTCTCCAGAGGATCAAGAAAAAATTGCTTTCACATGTGCGTGGGGTACCTTCTGCTGGAATGTCATGCCATTTGGGCTTAAGAATGTCGGTGCTACATATCAGAGAGCTATGCCATCTATTTTTCATGACATGATGCATTGAACCATGGAAGATTATGTTGATGATACTTTAGAAAAATCTATGATTAGAGCTGAACATCTAAATGACTTGAGCAAGATCCTAGAAAGAATGGAAAAATTTAGTCTCAAACTGAACCCTAAGAAGTGTTCTTTTGCTGTCACTTCTGGAAATCTCTTAGGATACATATTTTTAAAGAAAGGAATTGAATTTGATCCAACTAAAGTAAAGGCTATAATGGAGATGCAACCCCCGAAGAATATCAGTCAAATGAGAACATTACAAGGGAGAGTACAATCTATCAGGCATTTCATATCACAACTAGCAGACATATCACAACCTTTTACAAAGACATTACATAAAGGTGTGACCTTTGCATGGAGTGAGGAATGTGAAAAGAACTTTAATCATATCAAGAAATATCTATCAAATCCTCCTATCTTGATGCCTCCTATTCAAGGGAAGCCTTTGATATTATATGTCTCCACTACAGATACATCACCGGGGCCATTGCTTGCACAGCATGATGAGAACAAGAAGGAAAGAGCTATATAATATATTAGTAGAACATTGGTGGCATACAAAAAGAAGTATTCTATGATTGAAAAGGATTGTCTAGCTATGATCTTTGCATCATAGAAACTAAGACATTATATGTTAGCTCATACCATGCATTTAGTAGCTAAGATTGATCCACTAAAGTACCTACTGAGCAAAGCTGCCCTCACGGGTAGATTAGCCGAATGGGTCATGCTCTTAAGTGAATTTGACATTGAATATGTTGAAAGAAAATTTATTAAAGGCCAAGTTATTGTTGATCAATTAGCAGATGCCACTTTGTTTGATGACACACCAATGCAAATGGAATTTCTAGATTCCTCTATCATGAATCTTTCTTCTAGAGAATGGCAATTATTCTTTGATGGCTCCTATACACAGAACGGATCTGGAGCAGGCATCTTGTTTATCACTCCTCAAGGATACTCCATTCCTAAGGCATTCAGAATCAAATTTCCTTGTACAAACAATATTGCTGAATATGAAGCTCTTTTAAATGGTATGAAAATAGCAATTGAGTGGAGAGTAATAGAATTACACATTCATGGAGACTCACAACTTGTAATCCATCAAGTCAATGACGTGTATCAAATGAAGGATGAAAAGCTCATTCTATACAAGAGAATGGTAGATGATCTAAAGAAATACTTCATATCTATCACCTTTGAGAAAATACCTAGAACGGAGAATAAGGTTGCTAATGCAATGGCAACACTATCTACTTTATTGCAGCAGCCTGAACATGAGCTACGCTATGAGTTCCTGGTGGAAGAACTATCTTATCCTGCATATGATTCCCCTGAAACCCACATAATTTTCACTGTTGTAGGTCATGATTCATCCAAATATAAAAACCTATTCTCCTATCTCAAAGACCAAATCATTCCCGATACCTTTAACCGCCATGAAAAGAGATACCTTATCTACAATGCCTCCTGATATGTTATCATTGGTCATGATCTATACAAACGAGGTCTTGATGGTACGCTACTTAGATGTTTAGAATAGGAAGAGTCTCAATGTCTGTTAGAGGAAGTCCATGATGGTGTTTGTGGGTCACACTCGAATCGTTTAACACTAGCCTGAAAGCTTATTAGGGTTGGGTACTATTGGCCTGAAATGGAGAAAGATGCAATCAAGTTAGCTAAGAACTGTCAAAAGTGCCAAGTGCATGGTAATTTAATTCATGTTCCAGGGAGAGATCTAATTCCCTTTACTACACAATGGTCTTTTCACCAATGGGCATTTGATCTCATAGGATCCATACATCCTCATTCATCTAATGGACATACCCATATAATCATAGCTACAGATTATTTCACAAAATGGGTAGAAGCAGTCCCTTTGACACAAGAAATTGGAAAGCAAATTTCTACATTCATTCTAAACTACATCATATGTCGGTATGGTATTCCACACTCTATAGTCATAGATAATGGTGGAAAATTCAAGAATGGAGACTTAGATGATCTATGTGCCAAATTCAAGATTACACAACATTGGTCATCTATTTACTATCCTCAAGGGGATGGACAAGCAGAGGCTTCTAATAAGAATCTATTGAAAATATTGTACCGTACAGTTAATAAAACAAGAAGTGTGTGTGTGTGAATTTTGTACCTAGCTGTAAACACAACACTTCAGTAAAACATTAGAGGTTAGCCAAAAACCAAAATCATGTAGTGAAATGGAAACTAAACTAACCAGGTGATTTACTGCCTTCTAGAAGGTGCGAGTATGATACTCTTAGATCAGACTGAGACTAGTGACAATGCAACAGCTAAATGAAGGATTTGAATGCAAAGAATGAAAACTATATGAATGCAAATTTAATCTATATTTTTGTGTTTTCTATGCAATAAAATGAAAGAAACTGATATGAATCTATTCTATATGAAAAACTAATATGATATGTAATTAATCTAAGAATTGATATGCTAAATGATATGAATACTCAAAACAATGAAAATATCACAACTTTGATTTGCAAAGATAGATTCTTCGATCACCAATTCGCCAGCGTGAGGATACAATTTTTGTGGATCCTTTTAGAAGAGCTAAAGCCTTGATTTTATAGAAATCCAGGGCTTTGGAGGTGCATGAGAAAAGCCATAAATCACTCTTGATAAACTTAGATTCATTTTTGAGTTATCAGGAAATAAGAAATAATTAACTCACAAAATTATGCAAAAGCATGCAAGAACAGATTTTTAACTCAAATCAGAAGTTTTAGATCAGCTTTCAACTCAAAATAGATGTTGAGTTTCCAAAAGTTAACAACTTGCATTGATTTCTTGATTTTGAGTTTAACTGCTTTTTGAATGTGCACAATTAATTATGAATTAATTAAATAAATAAAGTGATTTATCCTCAACTTAACTGATTTTTGAAATAAAATAATTGATTTATGGGTTAATCAATTATTAAATCAAACTTTATTCTAAAACTATATTATTAAAAATTGACAACTAACATGAATTAATTAAATAGGAATTTAATCAATTAGTCATAAGATTTTTGATTTATTGTCAAAATAAAATAATACAATTTAGGAATAATTTAATTAAATAATTAAGTGGCAGTATTAAATTTGATTAATTAAATATTTAGAATATTCAATTAATCAAACTTTAGGATAAATAGGATTTATCACCAAATAATAATTAAATTAAAGATAATTAGGATAAATAGGAATATTCCCCAATGCAGAATTTAGGATAAAATCAATTAGGATTTAATAATGTGCATATGTTCTTTAGGTTAAGACTTTTGTATCGATTTGATTTGATTTGAGGATGTAAGAGGTTAATGAACCTATAGCCCATTTTTGGGGTATTACATTTTGCCCCTCTTTGAATCACTGTGCAAAGTGTAGTGGTTCAAAGAATAGTCTGTGTCTAATATACATATGAAACTTGATTCAAAAGATTAAGGATTGAAAGATATCGACCTAGGCCTAGAATGACCAAGAATCGAGATGATGCTAGCTATATCAACAATGAACCGGTGATTACGAAAAAGTGTCAAAATGCCTGATTCTGAACCTTATGATTGCGAAGAAGTGAGTGACCGATTCCACACCTCAATGTCCTTGTATGAATCATATTGGTATCACATCCTGAACCCATCAGTTATGAAGAAACAAGGAAATGACACTAATGAACTGATAGTTACAAAAATTTGATACAGTTTGCAAGATAGATTTAAGATACTATATGAATCTGATATGCCCCAAGAGATGAAAGATTTGCCCCAAGAAATGAGGACTTTTGATGAATCAGTAACTAGACGTGGTTGTTGTCTTGATCACTAAGAGAAAGATATTGATTTACAGAATTGGGTTACAAACTTTGAATGATGTGCAATACCATGCCCCCTTCGGGATGAAAATTGAAATTTGAAAAGAAAAGTCATTGTTTATAGTGTAGAAGCATGTTAATTGATTTGAGAAGTCGTTATACATGTCTGAGAATGCATTCTGCATCATTTGGAGGTCCTGGAGACCAAGTTTGACTAGGTTAAACCATGAGTTGACCATAGCCGACCAAGTTGAAATTTTGATAGTTTGATGTGAGATAATTAGGTAAGTTGAATTATGGATTTCTATGATGATTGAAGGTTGAATATGCAAGTAGTGGACAATATAAACAATCTCAAATTTTGATTTTGATCCTGAAAAAGGATTCTACTTGATGTTTCATTAGAGGGACCTTCGTGTGAGATTCAGCTCTTATTAGATTTGAAGATGCAATTTGAAGAATCGTTTAAGCATTGAAGTTTATATAGCCTTTGTGAGATCATGCAAACATGCAGAATGAAATGCAGCCTAAGACCTAGGACCTAGTCACTGATCATGTGTCGGTCATTCTCATCATTGAATTTTTAGGTAACTAGATAAATCAATACAATGCCCACTAGTTATAAAACAATAGACATATGAATATTGATTTGTATGCTCAAGAATCAATACAACGCCCACTGGCTAGACAACCATGGACATATGAATGTTGGATTAGATATAAGCACCAAGGCATAAATGCCAGGATGACCTGAATATGATGTCTATTTTGATATAGAAATTTGTATAAGCATCAAAACATAACTATTGTGATGACCAGAATACGCCTTGCTAAAACAAACACATCAAGCAGTCAAGAGATCATTCTAAATCCAGTGTGAATTACCCGTAGTGACCCTTTATCATTCACATCCTTAGGCAAGATCATGTTTCACAGTAAGAGTAAGAACTCACTCCAAAAAGACAATAGTTAGATCAAACTTCTTTGAATTTTCTAGGTATCAATGGTTGAGGTACGCATGGCTATCCAATTCAAGATAGAGGTTCTTACAGTCGGACACCATTTCAATCCAAAATTTCTAAAGTTGTTAGATTTTCACATACAAGTAGAAAACAAAGAAAAGATTATGCCCCCAGTCATCACTCTCTAAATCCTATAAAGGACATCATCGAAGAGCTCAAAGGACATAATATGCAAAAATCTCAATGTGAATCAGTAAGCATACAAGGAGATAAAAGCATTCAAAAAGAATAGATTGTTTTCAGTTTGATGTTTGATTGTGTTGTTGTAGATGCAAAATCCTTTCTGGAGATGAGACTGATTGACTGACTCAAATGAAGCTTCAAAGGACTCTGACTAGATATGACACATCTAAAGATACATTGGAGGCCATAGGATATGACTATGATTTCCCCCAAGGTTGAAACATTGATAGAATACAGATGCTTGAGCTGATTTGTGTACAGACCGACTTATTGAAAACAGGGAAGCAAGAACAAACCAGGAGATATTTACAAACTAAAGCAAGACTGAAACCTAGGAAAGACCAAGATTGCGCTGATAGATGGAGCATTTTGAAACAAGTGGTGCCCCTTTTTTGAGTTTTCACCATCTTGATAGAGATTCTATTTTTGCTACCAAGGCGCCTGTTTCCATGTTTTCACCAAGGCACTTTTTTCTTTTTCTCATTTTTTTGTATTTTTCATTTTTCCAATTTTTTTGTATTTTTGAATATTTTTTACTTTTTTTTGTGAATCATCAAGGCACCCATTGCTAGGTTTTCACCAAGATGTTCATTTTTTCAAGACTTTTTCAGATTTTTAAGATTTTTTCAAGACATTTTACCATGGACTAAATGCCTTAGGCGTAGAATTTCTTCAAATCGAGAATATTGATTGGTTCTCAGAGTTGTTCTCCTTTAGTCATTGAGATTTGATAGGCACCAGAGCCAAAAGTAGCAGTGATTACAAAGGGACCCAGCCAGTTGGGTGCAAACTTCCCCTTGCGTTCTCTATGTGATTGATTTTTAGGATTTTCTCTCAAGACTAGATCACCAACCTGAAATTCTTTGTGTCTGACTTTCTTGTTGTGACCTCTAGACATTCTCTTCTGATATACTTTGAGATGATCATACGCTTCTTGTCTACGCTCATCTAGTAGTTCAAGTTCTTGCAACCTAGACACTCTGTAGTCATCATCAGTTATTAGACCATGCATTCTGATTCTTAGTGATGGGATTTCAACCTCAATAGGCAATACCGCTTTAGACCCATAAACTAAAGTGAAAGGTGTACCCCTAGTAGGAATTTTGATACTTTTTCTATAGGCCTAGAGAGATGGATTGATCATGAGATGCCAGTCTCTTCCTATTTTATTAACTGTACGATGCAAGATTTTCAATAGATTCTTGTTAGAAGCCTATGCTTGTCCATTCCCTTGAGGATAGTAGATAGATGACCAATGTTGTGTAATCTTGAATTTAACACATAAATCATCCAAGTCTTTGTTCTTAAATTGTCCACCATTATCTATGACTATAGAGTGTGGAATACCATACTGGCATATGATGTAGTTCAAGATGAACATAGATATTTGTTTTCCAGTTGCTTGTGTCAAAGGGACTGCTTCTACCCATTTTGTGAAATAATCTGTAGTTGTGATTATATGGGTATGTCCATTGGAAGAATGAGGATGTATAGCCCCTATAAGATCAAATGCCCATTGGTGAAAAGGCCATTGTGTAGTAAAGGGAATTAGATCTCTCCCTAGAGCATGAATTAAGTTGCCATGCACTTGGCACTTTTGACAGTTCTTAGCAAACTTGATAGACTCTTTCTCCATTTCTAGCCAATTGTACCCAGCCCTAATAAGTTTTCAAGCTAGTGTTAAACCGTTCGAGTGTGACCCAAAAATACCATCATGGACTTCCTCTAATGCATGTTGAGACTCTTCTCATTCTAAACATCTAAGTAGCATACCATCTAGACCTCATTTGTACAAATTATGACCAATGATGACATATCGGGAGGCATTACGGATAAGGTATCTTTTTTCATGATGGTTAAAGGTATCGAGAATGATTTGGTCTTTGAGATAGGAGAATAGGTTTTTATAGTGGGAGGAATCATGACCCACAATAGTGCAGATCATACGAGTATCAGGGGAGTCATATGCAAGATAAGATAGTGCTTCCACCAGGAACTCGTAGCGTAGCTCATGTTCAAGCTGTTATAATAAAGTAGATAGCGTTTCCATTGCATCGGCAGCCTTATTCTCTATTCTAGGTATTTGGTCAAATGTGATAGAGATGAAATATTTCTTAAGATCATCAACCATTCTCTTGTATGGAATGAGATTTTCATTCTTAGTTTGGTATACATCATTGACTTGACGGATTACAAGTTGTGAGTCTCCATGAATGTGTAATTTTGTTACTCTCCACTCAATTGCTATTTTCATGCCATTAAGAAGGGCTTCATATTCAGCAATATTGTTTGTACAAGGGAACTTTAATCTGAATGCTTTAGGGATGGAGTATCCTTGAGGAGTGATAAACAAGATGCCTGCTCCAAATCCATTTTGTGTATAAGAGCCATCAAAGAACAATTTCCATTCTCTAGAAGAGAGAGTCATGATAGAGGAATCTCAAAATTCCATTTGCATTAGTGTGTCATCAAACAAAGGTGCATCTGCTAATTGATCAGCAATAACTTTTCCTTTAATAGCTTTTCTTTCAACATATTCAATGTCAAATTCACTTAAGAGAATGACCCATTTGACTAATCTACCCGTGAGGGAAGCTTTTCTTAGTAGGTACTTTAGTGGATCAATCTTAGCTACTAAATGTATGGTATGAGCCAACATATAATGTCTCAATTTCTATGATGCAAAAATCACAGCTAGACAAGCCTTTTCAATCATAGAATAATTCTTTTCATATGCCACCAATGTTCTATTGATATAGTATATAGCTCTTTCCTTCTTATTCTCATCATGTTGTGCAAGCAATGCCCCCAGTGATGTATCTATTGTGGAGACATATAAGATCAATGGTTTCCCTTGAATAGGAGGCATCAAGATAGGAGGATTTGATAGAAACTTCTTGATATGATCAAAATTCTTTTCACATTCCTCACTCCATGCAAATGTCACACCTTTATGTAATGTCTTTGTAAAAGGTTGTGATATGTCTGCTAGCTGAGATATGAAGCATCTAATAGATTGAACTCTCCCTTGAAATGTTCTCATTTGACTAATGTTATTGGGAGGTTGCATCTCCATTATAGCCTTTACTTTAGCTGGATCTACCTCAATTCCTTTCTTTGAAACAAGGTATCCTAAGAGCTTTCCAGAAGTGACACCAAAAGCACACTTCTTCGAATTTAGTCTAAGACTAAATTTTTCCATTCTGTCTAGTGTCTTGCTCAAGTCATTTAGATGTTTAGCTCTAATCATAGATTTTGCTAAAGTATCATCAACATAATCCTCCATAGTTCGGTGCATCATGTCATGAAAAATAGATGTCATAGCTCTTTGATATGTAGCACCAGCATTCTTAAGCCCAAATGGCATGACATTCCAATAGAAGGTACCCCATGCACATGTGAAAGCAGTTTTCTCTTGATCCTCTGGAGCAATTTGTATTTGATTTTATCTAGAAAAACCATCCATGAAAGAATACATCTCAAAGCCCATAGTCATGTCCACTATCATATCAATGTTAGGTAATGGAAAATCATCCTTAGGGCATGCTTTGTTTACATCTTTGAAATCTGTGCACACTCTTATTGATTTTTCTGGTTTAGAAATGGGCACAATATTAGAGATCCATTCTACATAATCAATAACTCAGATAAATTCAACTTTCAGGAGCTTCTCTAATTCAGCTTTTACTAAGAGTACAACTTGTGGATGCATCTTTCGCAATTTTTTCTTAACAGGTTTAACGTTTGGAGCTATAGATAAATGGTGCATTAGAAGATTAGGATCTAACCCTAGCATATCTAAATATTTTCATGCAAAGTTGATCTTTTTCTCTATTAAGAATGTTGTAAATTTTTTCTTTTCTTCTTTTGATAAAGATTGTGCTACATGGATCAACTGTGGTTCCTCTGCTGTTCCCAAGTTGATAGATTGAGTGGGCTCAATTAGAACTAAAGATCTATCCTATAAATGACTCAGAAGGACATCAAATATCTCATCCTTAGGCACCTCAGAGAGGTTTTCACCTTCGGATACATCTTTTATTTTTACTTTTGTAGGTTCTGAGACTGCCACAAAGTGGTTTTCACCCTCAGAACTCCTTTTCTTTTTATTCTTATTCTTATTTTTTTGACTAAGATACTTGATGTTTGACTCCATCATGCTAACGCTTGGTTCACTAATGGAAGTCCTCATAGGCTCAACTGCATTTAGGTAGCAAGAAAGGGCATGGTCATTGGGAAAGGTATAAATACCTTGGTTCAAGTTTGTGGATATTATGTCAAGAAGGTCAGGGCATTGGATAGTCAAAGTGGTGAAAGATTGGGAAAGAGTGTTTATGGATATGGATCTTTTATCCTTGGCCCTAACCTGTTGCTTGAGTTCAAAGGTGATATTACAACTTAAGACATTCAATTGGTGAATAGGCTCAATGTCATTATGAAAATCCACTTTAGCCATTAGTGGATCAGACTCAATAAGTTCATCATTTCTCTCTAGACTTGCATTATGTTGAGGTGCATATTGGTGAATAACATCAACATGCTTTTCTATAATAAGTTCATCTAGTTCTGGAATGACTCCCCATTCATAGTCATTTGATTCATCTTATGTTTCTTCATCTAGACCTCTAGAAAATCTGAGAACATGAGTAAAGTCAGGATGAATACCCCAAGAAGGGTCACCCTTAGATTCTGATTTGAATTCATACTCATGGGAATCTATCTCAGAATAACTACCACCTTCCTCTTTTTGATTACCTTCGAGATTAGTTGGGTCTTGTGTTGCAACTATCTCTTGCTTTATAGTAGGTTCTTGTGTTTCTGCTACATTAATTCTTTTTATTGGGTCATCTTCAGCTTCAAGGAGACCTTTTATTTCTTTAGGCAAATGCTCATAAGGAATGAGCTCATCAATGGTGTCTAAAATATCACTATCAGATTGTTCAGTTATTTCTCAATTTAGTTGATATTCTACGGAAGGCTCAATCTGTTCTAATACATGTGGGGAGTTCTTGCTAAGATAGAAAGGTTTCTTCATGTATCCTAGACCCGTGGTTTTCTTGTTTGCTCAGCCATGATGATCAAGAGGTGATAGAAGACCTTTACCCTATAGTCCTAGAGGTCCTTTTCCTTTATATCCCATCTTTGTAATCAATTTATACCCTAGGCCATATCACTTAGAAGGGATATTCGATATTTTAGCATCACATTTTTTAACAACTTGAGATTTAGGTTCATCTTTGTATAGCCATGCAAGCACAGCTTCATCCTCTTCAAACTCCTATTTAGACACTTGTTCTGCAACAAAATTTCCTTTATATGCTTCAAGAGGTTCTTTAGACTCTAGCTTGGACTGTTTTAGAGTTTGCCCATAAGACTTAGGAGAAATAGGGAGAGATGTCAAAGATAAGGCTGGCTCTATAGTATATTCTCCCATACCATTTTCTTTGATTTTAACCTCTTTAGCAATGTCTTCCATCTTGGATGTTGAAGCAACGTCTAGCTACTTAGTGGAAGATTCTTTATTATTGGGAACAAGTTTATCAGCACTTTCTTTCAAGGTATTGCAAGTTGCATATAGATCAGCTAGAATTGTCACCTCAACTCCGTCATAAGGAAATTTAAAACACTGATGGAATGTAGAGGGAATGGCTTTCATTTCATGTATCCAAGGTCTTCCTAGAAGGATATTGTAAGCCAAAGGTAGATCAAGAACTTGACATATAGTATCTCTGATGACAGGACCTGCTCTGATAGGTAGGACAATAGTTCCTTTAGAAGATCTTTCTTGGTCATCATATGCTTTGATAGTTATCTTCTTCCTGGGATCAATCACCATTTCTAAAAATCCCAATTGTGTAATCAAGTTGTAAGAACAAATGTTTAGGCCAGTGCCCCCATCTATCAACACATGTTTGACACAGCAGTTTTGGATCAAGACTTCAATATGCAAGGGCCAGTTATGCGAATAACTCAAGGAGTTATCATCTTCCTCTAAAAAGGAAATGTACTGTGGAGATGTAAGATGACCAACCATAGTCTAGAATCTATCTAAATCAAGGTCGTCAGGAACATTGGATCCGAGCAGAGCTTTGTTTAGAATGGCTCTATGAACTGGAGATATCCAAAGCAACTCAAACATGGAGATTTTAGCATTTGTGTGCTGGAGTTGTTGGACAATACTGTATGAATTAGGCCTCATGTCTTTAGGATTTGAAGATTTAGATGTAGCCTTCTGTTTAGAAGTGGAAGAAAGATTAAAAGGCACCTTAGGGACATTTGATGAATCTGGTATTTGTCCTTGTAGGTGTGCCTGAGCTTGTGATCGAGTAACTACATTAGCTAATTGATTATCTCTGTCTCTTCTTACAATGGTGATGACATTGCAATGCTCAGATAGGCATGGTTCAACCATATTGATAACAGCATTGTTTCCTGAGTAGGCATAATTAACTTTAGCACCCATATTAGGTTGAGAAGAAGAATCTTCTTTACCATGTTTAGGAAATGGTTCTATGAATGTTGTATGATCATTATTACTAGTATGATTGTCAATCATGATGTCACCATTATCAATTTTGTCTTGTATAATGTGCTTCAAGTGAATGCATTTATTAGTCTTATGACCTTTATTGCGATGGAATTCATAGAAATCGTTCTCTCTCCACCATTTTGGTTTAGGTTCCAGATCAAAGACTTTCATCTCAGGCAAGTAGATGGATTTTTTTTCCAATAGAGTTTTCATGGCAGATTCCAAGGATTCTCTGAGAGGAGTAAATTTGTGATTAGGATCGGTAGCCCAAGGTTTGTAATCAGATGAATTTTTGTTGGACTCTGTGGCTTTAGCTTCAGAAGCTTTGATGGCTTGGGTACCAACAGTGAGAATGAAAGTAGGTGCCTTAGATGGGGCATGAATATTATCAACAATGCCATCTATGACAATGCCTTTATTCTTGTTCCAGTTTTTGTTCTTGTCCTTAGAACTAGATCCAAATTCATACTTGTCTTTTTGAAGCATGATGTCTCCCTTTTGCACAAGTACTTTCTCAATTTTGATCGCATTATCTACCATCTTGTCAAAAGATGTATGATTTTGCATTTGTAAAGGGTAGTTAATTTCTGGAACAAGATTGTTGATGAAGATTTCCAATTTCTCAGTTTCGGGAATGGGTCTAGCATATAGAGAAAATTTCTTCCTCCATCTCTTGAAATGTTAGGAATGGTTCTCCTGGATATTGTTTTAGATTGTAGATGCCGATCATAGTGACCGAATGTTGAATATTGTAGGAGTATTGTTGATAGAACAGTTTGATTAACTCCTCAAAAGTTTTGATAGTAGGAGGCATTCTAGAGAACCAGTGAATGGCTAGTCCTCCCAGAGATCGAGGGAAAAGAAGCATTAAGTAAGTTGGTTCATGCATAAACTCCATAGATTGAGTAAAAAATTCTCTGACATGATCTTGAGGGTCATATTTTCCATCATAATTATCATATTTTGGCATCTCCACTCTTTTAGGGAATGGCGGCATGTACAAGTCTTTATCAAATGGAAAAGGGCATAGAGCTTCCTTGGAGAACTCCTTAGGTTCCTTTTCTTTCTCAATTTTGTTAAGTTTGACTTGCATGGCATGCATCTATTTCATCATAGCCATGATAGGAGTTTCTTCCTCATGTTTAATTATATTTTCCACATTAAAGTTAGGAGGAAGTTTAGCTCCTTGATGAGCTAATTCTAGAAACTATGCTTCTCTATCTTCCTTCAAGAAATGTTTCATCATTCTTTTGAAGTCATCATCATTTTGATATCAAACAATTTCAGAAGGGGTAAGTTCTTGATCCATACCGTGTTGAGATTGGTGTCCTTGAGACCCATGTTGTGTCCCTCCATGAGACATGTTAGGAGTTTTAGCACTCCCTGGATTAGATTGAGGAGGGGTTTGTTGATTACCTCCGTGAGTTGATGGAGGGGGGATGTAACCGGTTTTCAATTGAAAATTGCCAAGACCGTCATCTTCATAAAGACCATAATTTTAGATTTTTTCAAGAGTTGGGGCCTGGAGAGTATTCAAAGGTATTGTATGGGATACCTCTCCAGATTTCTTGTGTGATGAAGCTCTAGTTTCCACCATTAACCTTGGGTGAAGCCAAAGAATAAGATGAAGACAACTGAAGAATGAATTGATTCTAGAAGATCAAATGACACAACCCTGTCAAGATTGAAGTGATTAAGGATTAGATTAGACATAAATGAAGGATAATGTGCCACGGTAGTTTGGGTAGATGCCCAACAGATGGTGGGCACAAGCTCACAACACTTAGCCATTTAGACAAAAAGATTGAATTTGAAGATAATGTTGACAAGGTTTTTGACACAAGATGAAAAAGACTCAAATTGATAACCCGAAAGGCAAGATCAGACTCAATGGCTCACTTTAGGAAAATGAAAGGATTCTTTCTAGTTTCTGCTCTATTCCTGACACAGTGATTGGTTCAACAAATTCTAGAAATAGGCTGTAAAAACTGAGTTTCTAACAATTCTGACAACTCTCTAGCAATTTTTCTCAAATGACTTTCTACAGGCTCGTACGATAGTGGGTATGCTAAAACAATAATTGACAAACTCATACAATAGTTACAAAACTCACACAACAATTGATAGTAGATTTTTTACTTTTGTTTTTTTACTGTTGGCAAAACTCGTACGACACTATACAAGCTATCATACGAAAATACAAGGGTTCTGAAATGACACTTGCCAAAAATCATACGAATTTGTGACAATGATGGGATGACTTTTGACTCCGAAAAGGATTTCTACTTTAGATTTTGCAAAAGTGTGGTTTTCAAGTTCAGATTGTTCACAAATTTCTCTGTCTAGGTTTGAAGATTATTGTGAGATCGTTCATTTTCGGTAGTCAGATAGATAAAAAAACATGAAAAATAGCAAGCAAGTGATTCCAAGCACGTCTAAAATCAATGAACAAGGGACAAACCAACCCTGTGCATGAACAATCAAGTGACTAAATGTGCTAATCTCTAGGAGTGCTAATTGTGTATATTCCAAAAAGTTTTTCAATAACATACATATTCCTAAAAAAAATGAAAATTTGGCCTCACTAGGGTTTGTAGTAATGGTCTGACTCCGCAACTTTTGTGATCTCAAGAGGCCGAACTCCAATCTAGGCACACTAGGGTTTTGACATAGTCTGAGAAATTAATCAATTAGGATCTGCTAGGGAGATCTGACAGCCCAACAAGAGACCACACCTGTGAAGATTTCCTCCACAAGGACATTTATATAGTGGCTGGTGCTACCACAATGAAAATGGCTATTATCGCTTGAGGTTCCATCCACGTGGTTAACCCAATTAAGGGAATGTCCACTACAGTTAACCCTCTCTAAAGGTGACTCACAAAAGATACCACATGGAGACTGGTTCCAGATTCAAGGATCTGAGTTTCTGATACTACCCAAAAAGGGAGTAGAGCATAGTCCTCTAGCCTTTTCACTTTCAACCAAAACAAAGCAAATAGATTAATCTGACATGCTAAGACCAAGATTATCTCACAAACATCTATGACGTCAACTGCTTATGATCTATCAACCTCTCTGAAGAGAGAATGTATCAATCAAAAGTTGAAGACACACGAATCTAGTAGAACATGAGACTCTCTCAGTACCTTCCCTACCTACAAGGGGATCCTTCATCAAGAGGAGCTTCACATGAATAAACAAGTGAAAGAAGCTCAGTCTCTCAAGGTCATCCACAAATAGTGTTCATAGGGCCTATTTACTATGTGTAATAGATATGCAAAAAGCAAAATCTATGTTCCTTTTATAGCCCAAAATGAAGTCTGTGATATGAAATTAAGGAAATCACACAAGCTTGACATGTGAGAGTTCATTTTAATCCAAATCAAAATGTTATCAGTCTTGAGAATAATACCCGAATTCCTCGCAACGTGCTTAGTAGATTTTTACCTGTTTTAGCAATTTAGTTACACTTTTTCCAATCAGATTCAACAAGTATCAGTCTAAAATAGAAGATTTCAATTGTTAAGGTTAGCTGTCAGTCCAAATCTGAAAACCAAATTTGGAAAACTATAAAAAAAATTGAAACGACAATTGAATTCTGGAGTGAAAACTTGTACGACAGTGGATTACCTCCCAGACGACAGTCTGGAAACTCCTACGACTATGGGTGTCTGTTCATATGACAATCAAGCTTCTAAACGACAATGTGTACTCTCTGATATGAACCTCAAAATATGATTCTATCGTACAATAGTGGGTACCTCATGAAATGACTTTCTGATAAAAGTCGTACGAAAATGTACAGACAGAAAAATAAAAATCATAGTTTTAACCTAGAAAATGACAAGAAAGTGATAGAAATTGATAGAAAGATGATGGAAACCCATTTTAGGGCCCCACGATGGGCACCAAAAATGTGTGTGAATTTTGTACCTAGCTGTAGACACAACACTTCAGTAAAACATTAGAGGTTAGCCAAAAACCAAAATCATGTAGTGAAATGGAAACTAAACTAACCAGGTGATTTACTGCCTTCTAGAAGGTGGGAGTATGATACTCTCAGATCAGACTGAGACCAATGACAATGAAACACCTAAATGAAGGATTTGAATGCAAAGAATGAAAACTATATGAATGCAAATTTAATCTGTATTTTTATGTTTTCTATGCAATAAGATGAAAGAAACTGATATGAATCTATTCTATATGAAAAACTAATATGATATGCAATTAATCTAAGAATTGATATGCTAAATGATATGAATACTCAAAACAATGAAAATCTCCCAACAGCTTTGATTTGCATAGATAGATTCTTCGATCACCAATTCGCCAGCGTGAGGATGCAATTTCTGTGGATCCTTTTAGAAGAGATGAAGCCTTGATTTTATAAAAATCCAGGGTTTTGGAGGTGCATGAGAAAAGCCATAAATCACTCTTGATAAACTCAGATTCATTTTTGAGTTATCAGGAAATAAGAAATAATTAACTCACAAAATTATGCAAAAGCATGCAAGAATAGCTTTTTAACTCAAATCAGAAGTTTTAGATCAGCTTTCAACTCAAAATAGATGTTGAGTTTCCAAAAGTTAACAACTTGCATTGATTTCTTGATTTTGAGTTTAACTATTTTTTTAATGTGCACAATTAATTATGAATTAATTAAATAAATAAAGTGATTTATCCTCAACTTAACTGATTTTTGAAATAAAACAATTGATTTATGGGTTAATCAATTATTAAATCAAACTTCATTCTAAAACTATATTATTCAAAATTGACAACTGACATGAATTAATTAAATAGGAATTTAATCAATTAGTCATAAGATTTTTGATTTATTATCAAAATAAAATAATACAATTTAGGAATAATTTAATTAAATAATTAAGTGGCAGTATTAAATCTGATTAATTAAATATTCAGAATATTCAATTAATCAAACTTTAGGATAAATAGGATTTATCGCCAAATAATAATTAAATTAAAGATAATTAGGATAAATAGGAATATTACTAGGAATATTCCCCGATGCAAAATTTAGGATAAAATCAATTAGGATTTAATAATGTGCAGATGTGCCTTAGGTTAGGACTTTTGTATCGATTTCATTCGATTTGAGGATGTAGGTGGTTAATGAACCTATAGCCCATTTTTGGGGTATTACAGGAAGAGACTGGCATCTCATGATCAATCTAGCTCTCTGGGCCTACAGAACAAGTATCAGAATGCCCACTGGGGCTACACCTTTCACTTTAGTTTATGGGTCTAAAGTAGTACTACCTATTGAGGTTGAAATCCCATCACTAAGAATCAAAATGCATGGTCTAGTAACTGATGATGACTACAAAATGTCTAGGTTGCAAGAACTTGAACTAATAGATGAGCACAGACAAGCAACATATGATCATCTCAAAGTATATCAAAAGAGAATGTCTAGAGGCTACAATAAGAAAGTCAGACATAGAGAATTTTAGGTTGGCGATTTAGTCTTGAGAGAGAATCCTAAAAATCAATCACATAGAGAGCGCAAGGGGAAGTTTGCACCCAACTGGTTGGGTCCCTTTGTTTTCACTACTACTTTTGGCTTTGGATCCTATCAACTCTCAATGACTGAAGGAGAACAGCTCCAACAACCAATCAACATTCTTCATCTGAAGAAATTCTACACCTAAGGCATTCAGTCTATGGTAAAATGTCATGAAAAAATTATAAAAATTGGAAAAAGTCCTTAAAAAATGAACATCTGGGTGAAAACCTAGCAATAGGCACCTTGATGATTCACAAAAAAATCAAAAAATATCAAAAGTACAAAAAAATTTAAAAAATAAAAAATACAAAAAAATGAGAAAAAGAAAAAGTGCCTTGGTGAAAACCTAAAAACAGGCGCCTTGGTAGCAAAAATAGAATCTCTACCAAGATGGTGAAAACCCAACAAATGAGTGCCACTTGTTCAAAATGCTTCATCTATCAATGCAATCTTGGTCTTTCCTAGCTTTTAGTCTTGCTTTAGTTTGTACATATTTCCTAGTTTGTTTCTACATTCTTGTTTTCAATAAGTTGGTATGTACACCAATCAGTTCGAACGTCTATATCCTATCAATGTTTCAAACTTGGGGGCAATCAATGTCATATCCTATGGTCTCCAGTACATCTTAGATGAGTCATATCAAGTTAGAGTCCTTTGAAGCTTCAACCGAGTCAGTTTGTCCATCTCCTCTCCAGAAAAGATTTTGCATCTACAACAATGCAATCAAACACAAATGGAAAGCAATCTATGCTTTTACATGCTTTTATCTCCTTGTATGCTTACCAATTCACATTGAGATTTTTGCATATTATGTCCCTTTGAGCTCTTCGATGATGTCCTTTATAGGATTTAGAGAGTGATGATTGGGGGCATAATCTTTTCTTTGTCTTCTGCTTGTATGTGAAAATCTAACAACTTTGGAAATTATGGATTGAAATGGTGTCCGTTTGTAAGAGCCTCTATCTCATATTGGATGGCCATGCGTACCTCAACCATTGATACCCAGAAAATTCAAGGGAGTCTGATCTAACTATTGTCTTTTTTAGTGAGTTCTTTCTCCTACTATGAAACGTGATCTTACCTAAGGATCTGAATGATAAAGGGTCACTACGGGTAATTCACATGGGATTTAGAGTGATCTCTTGATTGCTTGATGTGTTTGTTTCGCAAGCCGTATTATGTTCATCATGATGTTTATGTTTTGATGCTTATACAAGTCGCTATATCAAAATGGACATGATATTCAAGTCATCTTGGCATTTGTGCCTTGGTGCTTATATCTAATCTGACATTCTAAAAATAAAATCAATATTCATGTCCATGGCTGCCTAACCAGTGGGTGTTGTATTGATTCTTGCACATACAAATCGATAATCATATGTCTATGGTTTCATAACTAGTGGGCATTGTATTGATTTATCTAGCTACCTAAAAATTCAATGATGACAAATGACCAACACATGATCAATGACTAGGTCCTAGGTCTTAGGTTTGCATGTCATTTTGCACTTTGCATGACTGCATGATCTCACAAATTGCTTGAAAATCTTCAACAATTCTTCTAAAAACAATACTTAAACTGAAAATGAAGAGTTGAATCTCACACGAAGGTTTCCTCATAGAACCGAAAGTAGTTACCATCTTGGGTTAAACATCCTTTTTGACATAAGACTGAGTACTTATCTTCATCAATACTTGCAAAACATATCATGTGTATCATTGCATTTACATTACATATTCATAATCATTTATCCCATCTATTGCATTACATACATTTCCATACATACACTTACCATAATCAATCACATTTGCATAACATTCATACATTTGAAAGAAACCATTGCATTGCATAAATCCATACATACATTCTCCTCTACTCATGGCATTTACATCACATGATATCATCATAAATAAAAAACATGACAAGTACACATGAAGTCACAATGAAAAATCTTGATCTGATATCATAAAACTCGAACTAGTCAGGGGTGCACTAATGGCACAGTGTACAAAAGAATGAGCTCATGTGAGCTATCAGAAGTCAGAATAGTATCAAAATCAAAATAGCAAAAATATTAGAACATCTCGTGATAGATCAGTTGTCTATCTACTCCTCTGCATCTGGTGGAGGTGGTGGTGGTGCATCAGGCACTACCTCGACTCTAATTGCTCTAGCTCCCTCTGAAGCCATCATATACTAAGAGTATGTGGGTACTCTCTGAGCAATAGAAACAATGGTATAATAAGCAAAAACATAATAAGTCACTCTCGAGGACTGATGTGTGACCTCTACCTGTAATCTTTTGTTCTCCTCTCGGAGCTTAGATCTCTATCTATTAGCCTCAGTGAATCTCTCCTCCCACTGAGCACTCCATACCTTTAGGTCCCAGACTTTTAATCTCAATTGTTTAATAATCTCCTAAGGATTCAATGGCATGCTAGGATCTACATCTGTCACCAGCATATCAGTATCTACAGCAGGTTGCTCTGTGGTCTCTACTCTCTACACCTTACAGTGTCTAACCTCTACACCAAGATCAAAACTAGTATCCCCCTGTAATGGATCAAGACCATCACCACCTATAACCTACTCAGCTACAAGTACATCATTTGATGTGCCCACACTACCCAAAGTACCACTCTCTCCTCTAGTGTGTCTCCTAGAAGTACCTGTTGGTCTGCTTGCTGAAGAACTAGTCAGATGAGGAGGAGGTCTAGTATGTCCAGCTAGTCTATGTGGTGTCACCACTACTCTCAGCCTAGGAGGTGTAGGTTGGGGCATCTATGGCTATGCACACCTATGTCCTTGACCTATTGGTGCACCTGTAACATCCATGGCCTCCTCCATGGAAGGAATCAACTCTGTCAGATCTGAGAACCTATATATCATGTTCTCTGCAAGCCATGCAATAAAACCATCTATGACACCAGCATCTAGCATATCTGCTCTATAATCCTAGTCTCTACTGACTATACCAATATACTCATGTGTACATAAAGCATATGATATTTGAGGGCCCCATCCTAATCCAAGCTCTCTCAGAATCCATGCGTAGGCAGCGTGCTCCTGTGGTGCATCCTAGATGATGCCATATTGCCTCCATACCCTAGTAATAAGGAAGCACTCTATAACATATGTGGATCATCCAATCAATACATGGCTCTGACAAAAATAACTAAACTACTCTCTAGCAGTAGGCCAGGCCTCTATCAGCAAATACAGTCTCCATACTAAAAAATTCATATCATCAAGGCACTGTTTAAAGTACTTTGTGTGGCCCATGCGGACCTGTGTAACATAACTTGAATAAGTATAAATCATCGGCTCTTGTGGCTGGCGCTGTGATTGACACACTGGTCTACAAACTGGGATGTGCTCCCAAGCCCATATCTGAAGAACTAAAGCACTAGAAGAAAAAGACTTGCCCTCCTAATACATGATCTCATGCATCTCAAAGAACATATGTGCAAGCATGCACTGACCCCAAGCTAACTCAAAAGGAGTAGCCATCAAATGTGCCACCATCAGGGCCCAACCCATCAATAGACCATTCTACTAACGGTCGAACATAATGATGTCTCCTATCATCCCAACAATAATGCACTCTAGTCTATGGGTCTGCCCATAGCATTGTACCAAGGTCTCCCAAGAAATAGAAGCAGTCAACTGTGTATCATCTTTGAAAAGATGTTTGAATTCTAGTAGACCCGAGTTCCCCGAACTCACGTAATCAGGACGTTGACCATGGAATGGTATATGTAGAATCTTGTACACATCCTTGGGTGTGATAGTGATCTCTCTAGTCGGCAAGTGGAAAGTCTGGGTCTCAGAATGAAACCTCTCTATCAAGGCAATCAATAGTCCATGGTTTACCCTAATCTCGGGTAACCGGATCAGATACTGAAACCTGCAAGAAGCAATATGTACCCTCATAGGGTCAGGAAATGATACACAAAGTCTCTGAGTAGCAGGATGAGAAATTTGCACATGAACATCAGGATATATAACCTACACAGTGCAAAATAAAGGAATCCTATCATTAATTTGGTTGAAAAATAGGCTAACAGTACAGAAATTGAATAGTTCACTATCTCAAAAGGTACATTCAAAGCTCAGCAATTGGCCTAAGAAATTAGAAAATCAAAAATTTTGACCTAAGATGGAGTTTTAAGCTCACTGTTTCCCATATGACAATTCAGACTGGCACTGAAACTCATATGAGTTTTTGCAGGGCATCATATGACAAAGCATAGTGATACGACTTTCTAAGGCTTCCCATACGACAAAGGAGAGACTTGGTGAAATGTCATACGACTCTTGGGTCCCTCTCATACGAGTCTTGGGGGGTTCTCATATGACAAATGAAATGAAATTGGAAAGTCGTACGAATCACGGAGGATAGTCGTACGAGCTTTCATACATGCAAGATTTCAAAATTAAAAACGTACAAAAAATGACCTAAACATGCTACAAACATGCAAAAATTGAATTTTCAGAGAGGCACAGAGGTCCACCTACCGAATGTCCATACTGTCGAGGTCTCTGATGTCTACAGTTGTGCTCAAATCAATGGGAACTAATAGGTACCTTCATTTCTTCCATTTTCTCACTCAAAGGGCTCTGCAAGGTTTCAAAAGTCAATGGTGAATAATGAATTGAAAATGACCCTTCTGGCCTTTATATAGCTTTTGACCTAATTTCCAAAAGTGATCCATTTTCCATGAAAATTGCACCCCTAGCTAATTTTGACGTTCTGAACCCATTTTCGGGATCAAAATCAAAATCTGAGATAATTTACTATGTCAAAATTATGATTTAACATTTTCAGACCCAGGATGTCTAACTGCTTGCATATTCGACCTTCAATCATCACATAAGTCTAGAATTCAACTTAACTTATTATCTTACATCAAACTATCAAAATTTCAACTTGGTCAACTCATGGTTTAACCTAGTCAAACTTGGTCTCCAAGACCTCTAAATGATGCAGAACACATTCTCGGACGTGTATAACCACTTCTCAAATCAATTAACATGCTTCTAAACCATTTAACGCTGACTTTTCTTGTCAGATTTCAATTTTCATCCCGAAGGGGGCATGGTATTGCACATCATTCAAGTCTGTAAATCTAAATCTATAATCAGTCTTTCCCTCAGTGATCAAGACAACAACCACATCTACTTACTGATTCATCAAAAGTCCTCATTTGTTGGGGCAAATCTATTATCTCTTGGGGGCATATCAGATTCGTCAATCTGGTATCCTAAATCTATCTTGTAAAATGTATCATTTTTTCGTAACCATCGGTTCATTAGTGTTATTTCCTTGGTTCTTCATAACTGATGGGTTCAGGATGTGATACCAATATGATTCATACAAGGATATTTAGGTCTGGAATCAGTCACTTACTTCTTCACAATCATAAGGTTTAGAATCAGGTGTTTTGGCACTTTTTCGTAATCACCGGTTCATTGCTGTTATAGTTAACATTATTTTTGGTCACTCAAGACCTAAATCTTAAATCTTGAATCTTTAAATCTTTCAATCAGTTTCTAGCTCGGAATCAGTTAATCTTTCAAATCAAATTAGTTTCATACATATATCGAACACAGACTATTCTTTGAACCACTACGCTTTGCACAGTGATTCAAAGAGGGGCAAAATGCAATACCCCAAAAATGGGCTATAGGTTCATTAACCTCCTACATCTTCAAATCGAATGAAATCGATACAAAAGTCCTAACCTAAGGCACATCTGCACATTAAAGAATTTAATTGATTTTATCCTAATTCTACATCGGAGAATATTCATAGATTAAATATTCCTAATATATCATAATTATTCTTAATTTAATAATTATTTGGCGATAAATCTTATTTATCCTAAAGTTTGATTAATTGAATATTCTGAATATTTAATTAATCAGATTTAAAATTGCCACTTAATTATTTAATTGCATTTAATTAAATTTATTCCTAAATTGTATTATTTAATTTTGACAATAAATCAAAAATCTTATGACTAATTGATTAAATTCTTATTTAATTAATTAAAGTCAGTTGTCAATATTTAATAATATAGTTTTTGAATAAAGTTTGATTTAATAATTAATTAACCCATAAATCAATTGTTTTAATTTCAAAAATCAGTTAAGTTGAGAATAAATCACTTTATTTTTAAATTAATTTATAATTAAATCATGCACAATCTGAAAAGAAAGCAACTAGAAATTAACAATCAATTTTAAAATTGAAACTCAACATCTGATGATGAGTTGAAATTTGATCTAAACTCTATTTTGAGTTAAACACTGCTTTTGCATGATTTTTGTGAGTTAATTATTCTTAATTTCCTGATAACTCAAAAATCAACCTGAGTTTATCAAGAGTGATTTATGGCTTTTCTCTTGCATCCCCAAAGCCCTAAATTTCTATAAAAACAAGGCTCAACTCTTCATAATGATCAACACTCAAATTTGCACAATTACTATGGTGAATTGGCGATTGAAGGATTAAGCACTTGCGACAGGTGATTTGTGAGATCTTTCATAGTTGATCATAATCTTTCATCATTTTTGCATAGTTTCATATCATAGATTTCATAGCATTCATAGCATTCTTAGATTAAATCTGCATTCCATTTCATTTCTAGCTTAGATTCATACAGATTTCATAATATTGCACAGAAAATACAAAAATATAGAATAAATCTGCATTCATATAATCTTTCATTCTTTGCATTCAAATCCTTCGTTTAGGTGTTGCATTGTCACTGATCTCGATCCAATCTGAGAATATCATACTCGCATCTACTAGAAGGTAGTAAATCTTCTAGTTAGCTTAGTTTCCATTTCATTGCATGATTTAGGTTTTTACTAACCTCTAATGTTTTACTGAAGTGTTGTGTCTATAGCTAGGTACAAAATTCACACACACAGATATGAAGGCCATCAAAGGACAAGTAATTGCAGATCAATTAGTTGAGGCACCACTGACAGATGAACAACCTATACATATAGAATTTCTAGATGCACATATCCTGACATTATCTACATGGACATGGAAGTTTTACTTTGATTGATCATATACTCAGCATGGTTCAAGAGCTGGAGTGCTATTTGTTACACCACAAGGATATACAATACCAAAGTCTTACAAGCTACTTTTTCCTTGTATGAACAATGTAGCTGAGTATGAAGCTTTGATGATTGCATTAAAGATGGCTCTACAATGGAAATTCACTTAACTGAATGTCTATGGAGACTCTCAATTGATTATCAATCAAGTTAATAATGAATATCAAACCAAGGATGACAAGTTGTTACCATATAAACGTATGGTGGATGACTTTAAGCAATATTTTTCAATCATCACCTTTGAGAAAATTCCAAGGCATGATAACAAGGCTGCAGATGCTATGGCTAAAATTGCTTCTCTATTTGATGCAAAGGATACAAAAGCCCATTTTGAGTTCTTAGTAGAATCTTTGACTTATCCCACATACGATGATCCTGATACAAGTATCATATGTCATATTATCAGACAAGATTCCCCAACTTATGGAAAAATATATTCCTACCCAAAAGATAATACCATTCCACCTGACATATCTAGAAACCAAAAATGAACCTTTTTACGCCAAGCCTCCCGCTATATCCTAATATTTGACACCCTTTATCAGCAAGGTCTTGACGGTACTCTCTTACGATGTCTTGAACATGATGAAGCTCAAACTACCTTATGAGATGTTCACAAGAGTATTTGTGGGATACATTCAAGTGATCCTTCCTTGGCAAAGAAGCTCATGTGTATGGGTTACTATTGGCCTATTATGGAGACAAATTCTTTTCACTTTGCCAGGAAATGCAAGAAATGTCAAATCCATGGGAATCTTATTCATGCACCAGCATAGTAGTTACATCCTTTTACAACCACATTCCCATTTAGTCAGTGGGGACTTGACCTTGTGGGTGCAATTCACCCTCCATCTTCCAATGGCCATAAGTATATTATCACCGCAATTGAGTATTTTACCAAGTAGATTGAAGTCGTCCATTGATCACTGCCACTGGCAAGCAAATATCCATGTTTATCCTCAATAATATCATTTGCAAATATCGTATCCCTATGCATCTTATTACTGATCATGGGAAGCAATTCCAAAATCAAGACATAGATGAATTATGTGATAAATTCCACATCACACACCACTATTCCACCATTTATTATCCCCAAGGTAATGGCCAAGTTGAGGCATCTAATAAAACCATTGTCAAGATCCTTCAAAAGACTGTCAATGATGATGGTCGTGACTAGCATATCCAATTGAATCCCACCTTATGGGCTTATCACACTTCCATCTGTACTCCCACTAGAGCCACATCGTATTCCCTTATCTATGGCTCTGAAGTTATTCTGCCCCTCGAGATCGAGTTACCTTCTCTTCATGTATCCTTAAAAGATTTAATTCTAGATGAAGAGTATAGGGTTGCACGGCTAACTGAATTAGAATTGTTGGATGGACATTGTCAAAGAGCCTTTGATCATTTGAAAGTCTATCATCATAGGATTTCCCATTAGTATAATAGTAAATTGAAACCCAGATACTTTTATGTGGGTGATCTAGTCCTTCATGAGAATCCCAAAAATCAATAGCATCATGAGAAGAAAGGCAAGTTTGAACCCAACTAGTTAGGTCCTTTTGTGATTACAGAAGTCTATGGCTCTGGGGCTTATCAGTTATCTACATCTAAGGGAGATCTCTTGGATGAGCCTCTTAACAGCATGCACCTCAAAAAGTTCTATGCTTGAAATCCCAATGCAAGGGGTATGTATATAGATAAAAACAAAAACACAAAAAAAAAATTCATAAAATCTCAAAATACAAAAAAATAAAAAAAATCAAACAAAAATTACAATAAATACATGTGGTGAAAACCTAGAAATAGGCACCATTTGTGACAAGTTAGCTCATCTCTCTATTAGGATTCTTCTAGCATGTCCACTCATTGTATATACCCATAATAAAATGGGTAGTCAATTGCCATCTCCGCCATGTATATATCATACTAAAATGGCCAGTTCGTAGCATACTATCCACTATATATATCCATAATAAAACCCCACCATAGCTTGGTCTATTGTCTTGGTCTTCATCCTAGTCTTGTTGTGTCCTTCTTCACCCATAATAAGTCAGTACATCACCTAGCTAGCGGAATGTCCTTGACCTAGTTTGGGAAGTGGATCTATGATAGTCACGACTCCTAAAGGATAGAATGGAGTATTTTCACCAGACAAACAAAACACAATCAAATGTTCTTACATAATGATATCCTCATCATGACTCATAACTTGTGATCTATCTTTCAAACGTGACCACTCATCTATGCATTTCAACTGGCTATACATCAACCAAATTGATCAATACACCTAACACTATCTTTTGGCAAAGAAATGTATATTCATGGCAAGAATGTTAGAATTATTTGTTGTAGATTATGCATTCATATATGGATTTCATTGTTATCATGTTTCCTATGCTATTCCAAGATATCTTTGACATGACTTTAAAACTCCCATATGTCATTGATTAGAATGGTCAGGATGGGGCATGATATTTTCTTTGATTGTTGTTTGTGGGATATTTTTCGATGAAATCAAAGGAACAAGTAATTGGGGTGTCTATGTGTAAGTGCCTTCATCATTTTAATAGGCATTGACACATACAATTCATGTTGTTATGTGAATGCTATTAATGGTGATACGCCACACATACCTCGACTCCAAATATTTGTTCTCTGATGGAGGGGAGAATATTCCTTGTCTGTTATGCAAACGACACTCAGGTCATCTCAGTTTAATTATACCTAGATGCTTGTCCAATTTTCTATAATAAACTCCATACAAGAAGTGCTCAGGTCATCCTGGTTTAATTATACCATGATGCTTTCATTTTCTTGCAACATAACGAGCTCAATGATGATAATCAAATTCTAGTTATTATGAAGTTCTAAGATGTTTCGTGAGGTTGTGGAGATATTCATTTCATATTTAGTTTTGCATTACATTTAGATGAATCATGTTGCATATCAGTGCTCCTTTTATAGGGATTTGTAGGTTATCTTGCTTATCGGTTCATCTATTCTCTTTGTCCATTCTTCTCATGTTGGACACATTATTATTTAAGTTGAGGACATTTGGGTAATAAAAAAAAAAATTCATGTTGCATTTTAAAAAAAAATTGCATAATCCATCTTCATTATCACATTTAATCATTTGCATAGTTTATTATGTATGTATCCTTATTATTAACTTATTAGGTTTGTTCATTTGTATATAACCATTTGTAGATTCATATGCATGTTTTGATCATTTATATAACTTTTTATCATAGCTACCATTTAATCATGTTTTGTTTATCACATTATAAGTTATCACATTTCATTTTTTTTTGTCTAAATCCTTAACGCCATTTCATTCATTATGTTCACTATAATTAATCTTCTCATTAATTTTTCATTTCTAATATGCATTATCATTAGTTCATTCATTATACATTACTTACATTTGTCATATTCATCATTTTTTATATCATTACATTAGAAACATATAGCATTAGAAACATATAGCCATTTAGGAAATGCATTTAAAATAAACATCTTCATCACATGACAAATCATTAACCATTGTGCATTCACATGAAAATAAAACATTTGCATTATCAAACATAAGTACTATGCATATCAAAGTAAATCATCACATCCTGCATATGTCAGTACACACATGTATATATCATCATTAAAGCAAATCATAATAGAACTACATCATCATGTATAAATAGTCCATCACATAAAGTCCATAAAAATAAATCAAATGTCCAAATGTCCAATGATATCTCATAAAATGATAATGTGTCCAAAAGTGTCCATCAAGTCATAGACATAATGAAAAATACTGATACAATGGTGCTACAAATATAAAAGTGTATACATAGTGTCTAAGACCCACTACCTCTAGACTCAGCTTGTCGATGTCTGCGTGATGTAATAAATGCCCCTAGTGCTACTGGATCTCCTAAACCTAAAAAAGGTTTCACAAGATGTGATGATGCCCCTCCACTACCGGTGGGTCCATGCCTTGTTAGAAATAGGGAATACTGAGAGGGGGGGTGAATCAGTATTCTACAAACTTTTTCTTTTCCCAATTATGGATATAACAGAACAGCTTGATACTTGCAAAACAAAGTAAACTAAATAGCATGCATAGCAATAAAGAAAATGAACTCATAACACCATGTTTTTTTCTTGAGGAAACCCTGGCCAAGGGAAAACCCCGATGGGGATGATACCCACAAGTGATCGACTAATCAAAAGTAACCTGTTAAGGATGTTGACCCTATTAGGAGCCTATTACATACATATAGTGTCTCTGTCCTGATTAAAGGACTTAAGGCCTTGTTAGAAGCCTCAACCCTGCTAAGAGTTGGTAGTACAGATAGAATGATTACAAGATGAGCTCACTGCCCAAACATGTAATATACAATGATTTATGATTACAAAAAGGATAAGGTATATAACCTTTTACTGTTGCTGAATAGCTTTCCTATTCTGATCTATCTCTTCGCTTGCATATACAAAGTCTTCTTGCTTAACTTTTACAATTTACAACTTCACATCTATATCTTTCACATACATATGTCACACTACTTCTTCACATTACATATGTCTTACATTTATACAAGTTATTAAGAATAATAACCTTTACAATCGGCTTTACAAAACATAAAGCACTTTACAAAATACATATTAACTTGTACTGCCCAAGCGTTAACATCTAGGATGTCATCCCTTATATGATTAATTTATTATTTTGATAAAAAAAATAATCCCTTAACTATTATACTAATTATGTCTTCTTTCTTTATCCCGTCGGCTTCAACTCTATCTTTGGTAATTCTACAATAACTTCTTATGTACATGTTGTACAGACTTGCACTCTCAGGTGAGTCTTCAATGTACATCAAAGTATCCATGTTCAAGTATGCAAGCAATGAACTTACTTCTATTGACATCGCCATCCAAAACTATCTCTGGTTAGACTGGGAAAATGTTGCTTACAATTAGACAATTTTACTCTGCGCTCTGGCATAACTGCTTGCTATCATCTGCGGTCTTCATATAGATTATATGTTTCCATAATGACAACAACTAGATATCTAACTCAGCCAAATTTCTAACAATCTCCCCCTTTGTCATTGGTGGCAACATATAAGAAAATTGGCTAAGTCATACAAAACTTCAAAATTATGGCCATAACAAAAAATTCTTCAATATACTTATTTCTCCAAATATATTATATATCATCTATACTCCCCCTAGGAATATATTCCATATCATATATCTATATATCATACTCAATTTTTTTCTATTACTCCCCCTTTGACAACAATGGCAAAAAAGGGTGTCAAAATTGTGTACTCAAAATGTTTACCTTTGATTCAAAATTGCAAAGTCGGTAGGCTTGCAACACAATCTACAAATTTTACTTTTATGCTCTCTATCTCCTTCTCCCATGCCTTCTTAATGGTGTTTGAAACACTAAGTAGTGCACATAAACAATAAGATGCAATCTCACATGCATGAAGGTTTGCATAGTTAAACTTCGCATAAGATGTCTTGGATGAAAGACATTCTTCCAGTTGGCCTTCAATGATGCTTATCTTAATTGAAATGTGCTCTCTTAGTAGAGCGAATCTTCTCAATTTCTTTTCTCTTTTTGCACTAAGAATTCTTATTTCATCATATAATTTACTGATTTTCTTCTCAAGATCTAATATTTTTGCATTTGGGCTAGATAAAAGATTTGCTTCTGTTTGAATTTATGTTTCCTTTGCTTTTATCTTCTCTATCAAATTTGATACATGATTCTCTATTTTTGTACACTGAATGTACAAAGCTTTTCCTCTGTCCAAATTTCTTCTAAGTTCCTTGATACATACATCCAGATTAGTAATATCATTTTTGATATTCTAACATATATCTTAAAATATTTTGGCCTCATAGGCTTCCTGAGCCTTTACTATAGCTATGTCAGATAAGTTAGTGAATTCATTTTCAAATGCTTTCACAACTTCTTTTTCTTTGACCTATGGATCTACCTCTAATATCTAACTAGTTACAACACTCTGCAACTTCTCTATCACTTCAAGCAATAATCCTTAAAGGCTTTTCACTTTCTTATTTTTACCAATGATTTTGTTTAAGGATGAGATCAACTCCATTTGATCACCATCATCAACTTCTTTTCCAAGATTAGCAAAAATAGATTCTAACTATGGTTTCTCTGCTGCTATCTCAGGAGTGGGACTAATTTCTATTTTTCCTTGTGCTCCTTCCTTTCCTGCAATCTTTGTGTTTACTTGAATCTCTACTTGTTTTTTCTCTTCTTCTCTTGTTTTCTTTCTTTCTCCCTTTGCAACTAACATGTCATGTTCTTCCATAGCCGAATTGTCAACAATGTTTTCAAGGTTACTAAAGGGATTGTCATCACTATCTAGTATAATATGTGTTCCTTCCACATTCATTGATTCATTTGAAATGTTGATTAATGGTGGTGGAGAGGGACTTTTCTAGTGCTCAACTTCCAAAGCTTGATCTGTTGCACTTGTGTTCTTACTAACACCTGTGGTCATTACCCTTACAACTGCTTGTTTAGTTTCCTTGTTAATTTATTCATAATTTCCTCCCATTATCAAAATTGTTCTTCTTTTTTTTCTTAAGTGAATACTAAGATCTTTCATTATTTCCTTGAAATGATCTTCATCTGTAATATCACAGAGCTTTCTCACAAAATTTTCTCTAATCTTATTGTCTTCTTCAGCTACTCTCTTCTTTATGTTCACTAATTTCTCAAAAAGTTCATCTAGTATCTTTCCTTGAATACTGTCAAATTTCTTATCAGCTAAGATCATGTGTCTGACAACTGCATTTTCTAAGTTCAATCTCTCTGAAAAATTGTATAACTCATAGTATTTGTTCATCTTAGAAAAATCTCCATCATTAATGATTTGAGCATTTACTTTATCTATCTTTGGTTTCCATTTTCTCTTATTGATTCCAGTATCTTCATCATCTTTTATTTCAGATATTTTCCTTTGCACAGGGGTAAATATTGTTTTATGTCTCTTACCAGGCCCACTTGCCATTTCCTTTACCCTTTTACCTGGTGGAGTGGTGGAAGATCTTGTTGATTTCCTCATTTCCTATTCCTCTTCAACTTTTACCACTTTCTCTACATTCTGAATATTTTCAGCCTGGTCTGCAACTGATGATAGGGGTGGAATAGACAAAAATTATTTCTATCCAATGTCTCTTATTGTTTCTGCTATCTGCTTTGACACTAGAAATTCTTGTTCTGACATTCCTATATCCTTAAGAATTTTCTTGATAGTGCTTTCCACTCTTTTCTTTGATAACTTTTCTTCTGCAAAGACTTTGCAGAGTTAAAATTATCCTCATAAGTTCCAAATCTAGAACTATTTGCATCTAATTTTCTCTTAAGCAGTCTGTTTACATATTCTTCTATCACATTTTCAGATACTTCATATCCAAGAGGATCTATGAATTCTACTCTAGGTTCAACTGTTTCAACAAGTAAAGTCAGTGTCAACCATGAAACATATTTCATCTTTGTACTTTTCTACTATAGCCTGTGGTATCCTTGATCTTTTCTTCATCAAGTTTTGAAATGTTTTGATTACTAAGGTTGCACTCTCATTAACCTTGTCTATAGGGTGTCTCAGATACACCTTGTTGATTCTGTCCATAGTGGTTTTGTTATCATTCCAATGAAATCTTCTCAACAAATGAAAAAACATATATGTGATCTGGGATGAGAATCTGAATTGTGAGTTATTGGTTTTCTTTATCTTTTCAAGGTTCTCAAACAACTGAATTCTTAAGATTTCACACATATCAACTTGTACTTTTTCTACACACATCAAATAAGCTGCATGAATCATACCAGCTGCCATGTCATCTTCTCTAGAATTAGTATAGAATTTAGATGTTAAGATCTTACATACATATGTAACATCATCTTGAATTATCTTGTTGATTACAATTTCTCTACCATTATAAGATGATTTAGTGTTATCCAGTACTATCTTCTTTACATTCTTCTCATTAAAAGGTATAACTCTAGATTTTGACAAACCAGTTACTTCATGAATTAGGTCTATTGTTATGTCTATTACTCTATCATCTAACCAAAACTTCCCATTATGAATTCTGCTCAAAATTATCTTGGTGCATTCATCATCATCGAATTCATATTGTAGTGAATATTTCATGATTTCATTTTCTTTCAGATGTTCAAACCCTACTTTCAATGACATATCCTGATTATATAATTTCTCATACTCCTTAGTCAAAACACTTTCACTGAGGGTTTCAAGTTTTCATTTCAAATAACCTTTAACATCTTCTAAATGCAAAACTCTATCTAGTACGGATGATAAAGCAAGACTAGGGTCTTCTTCCAAGGGTTCTATCGGTTTCCTTTTAACTCTAGGTCTAACTGTATCTCTTATGTTGTGAATAAATGATATATCCATGACTTTTGCAAATTCTTTAACTGTCTAATAGATTTTCTTAGTAAAATACCTCAATTTCATGATGTAGGGCTTTGTGTAGATCCGGCGCAAAATTCTTTCACCAAATCTTGCAAACTGCTTTCAATCACCGCTGTATTGATCTCCTTATCTCTTGTAGTCACTTCAGTGATCAAATAATACCAATCATAAGCTTTTAACCTTTCAATCTTACAAGATTCTAACATCACATTCAATTTCTTTTCCGCTTCTTCCTAAAAAGTTGTTCCTTCTTTCCTACAAAACTTCAAACTTCTTGCAAACTCACATACATTCATATTAGTTCATGCGCTCTTAACCATAGTATCATTACATCACATACTATCTTACATTAACTATGCAAGACTCAATTCATCCTACACTAACTTCGACACTATCCTAAGTTCCTACTCTAATGCATTCTTTATGAAATTAAGTGCTTTGAGATGGGTTAGGAAGAGATTCACACTTACTATCAGATACTTCACCTTTCTGATTACCTTGTGTACTGAATGTGCCTCCTTGATCTGTGGCTTTAATGAATATCACTTCTTCTGAATTACTACATCATCCTTTCTGACTATTGCTTGCATTCTCATTTCTCCTTATATAACTTCTAGGATTTGGGTTTCTCATTTATTCATTCTACAAAACCTTTTTGTATGACCAAATTTGTTGCATATCTAACAAACTACTCCATTATTTCCATATCTCCGTACTGTCTGGTTGATTTGTGATCTACAATTCCTGGCAATGTGTCCAACCTTGTTGCATCTATAACATAATACTCCATTTCTTCTTTTCATATCTTCATTAGGTCTCTTATCTACATGGTTAGTATCTCTAAACATTCTAATATTATTATTATCATTAGATCTAGGCTTCTTACATTCAATATCTCTATGTCCAAAACCATGACAATTATAACAATAACCATTAAGAGGTTTGAATTGCTTACCTATACAATCTTTCTCCATATGACCAAAAGTATCACATACAAAACATCTACCTTTAAATTCTCTTTGTGTACCTTTAGGTGGTTCTTCTTCTTTAGGTGGATTAGGTATATCCTCAAATTTGCTAGCTTCATCAGATTTCTTTTCATCTTGTTTCTCAAAAACTTTTAGATCTAGTTCCTTGCATTCTTCACTTATCTTGAATAAGTTAAATCCAAGACCGATTGTATCATAATATGGCTTTTGATAAGACATTTGTTCATCATACTTCTCACTGGTGGAATACAGTTTCTCAAGATGTTGTTTAGACTGAGTCAGTTCACCTTTCACAATTATATTGTACTTTTCAAGTTCAGCATACTGTAATTTGGTTTTCTCAAGTTTAGATATCACTTTACAAAGTTTAGACTTCAAATCTTCATTTGTAGATTTCAGATTTGATTCATTCTTGTTGTTTCCATCTTTCAAACTTAACTTCATATTTTCTATCTTTAATTCATGTTTAAGGATCTCATTTTCTTTTTCCAGATTTTCATCACAATCTTCAATTTGAATTGTAGATTCCATCTTTGATTTCAGTTCTTCTGAATTTTCTTCTAGCTTCTCAATGAGGTTCTTTGCATCATCATATTTCCCTTTCAGAGTATCTCTCTCTTGAGTAAGAATATCAATATGTTCAAGAGCTTCTTCAAGATTCTTCTGTAGTTGATCCATATCCATAGAGATCTTACTCAAGCTGCTAGACTTTCTCTGAATTATTCTTTTCTGAGTAACTAAGCTATGATACCAATTGTTAGAAATATGGAATACTGAGAGGGGGGGGTGAATCAGTATTCTACAAACTTTTTCATTTTCCCAATTATGGATATAACAGATTATCTTGATACTTGCAAAACAAAGTAAACTAAAAAGCATGCATAGAAATAAAGCAAATGAGCTCATAACACCATGTTTTGTTCTCAAGGAAACCCTAGCCAAGGGAAAACCCTGGTGGGGATGATACCCACAAGTGATCCACTAATCAAAAGTATCATGTTAAGGATGTTGACCCTGTTAGGAGCCTATTACATACATATAGTGTCTCTGTCTTGGTTAAAGGACTTAAGGCCTTGTTAGAAGCCTCAACCCTGCTAAGAGTTGGTAGTACAAATAGAATGATTACAAGATGAGCTCTTTGCCCAAACATGTAATATACGATTATTTTTTATTATAAAAAGGATAAGGTATATAACCTTTTACTATTGTCGAATAGCTTTCCTATTCTAATCTATCTCTTCACTTGCATATACAAAGTCTTCTTGCTTCACTTTTACAATTTACAACTTCACATCTATATATTTCATGTACATATGTCACACTACTTCTTCACATTACATATGTCTTACATTTATATAAGTTATTAAGAATAATAACCTTTACAGTCAACTTTACAAAACATAAAGCACTTTACAAAATATATATTAACTTGTGCTGCCCAAGGGTTAACATCTAGGATGTCATCTCTTATATGATTAAGTTATTATTTTGATAAACAAAATAATCCCTTAACTATTATATTGATTATGTCTTCTTTCTTTATTCTGTCGGCTTCAACTCTGTCTTTGGTAATTTTGCAATAACTTCTTCCGTACATGTCGCATAGATTTGTGCTCTCAAGTGAGTCTTAAATGTACATCAAAGTATCCATGTTCAAGTGCACAAGCACTAAACTTACTTCTATCGACATCACCAGCCAAAACTATCTCTGGTTAGACTTGGAAAATGATGCTTATACTTAGACAATTTTACTTTGTGCTCTGGCATAACTGCTTGCTATCATCTATGCTCTTCATACAGATTATATGTTGTCATAATGACAACAAATAGATATCTAACTCAGCTAAATTTCCAACATGCCTATGCTACATAGTTGTCCTGATTACATATGAGCTCTCTCTGAAACTCTTGATCCACTAAGCCCTAGGTATAGTCTATATATAGGTGTCCTGCCAGTAGGTGATCTCCCTACCAGCTCACATGATTACCTGTAGGATTTTTGCATGTGGTCCCAATGCCTCTGTCAACTTGAGCTCATCCAGTAGAGTCTTGGCCTCCCCTAGTCACTCTATGGTGACATCCCACTCATGTCTAACCTCTACAATCTCACCCTCTAATCTCTCCACCCATCTCTCTAGTCCTGAGATATGGTCTACCTATACCTATGTCATTGCTAGTCTGACTAGAAATGCATCAATGTCTATGTCCTCCTCCTCTGCAGCATCTCTCTATAGGTAAGGATCCTTAACCCCAACATCCATGTCCACCTGCTCATCCCAAGCACCAACATCAGGAATCTACATATCCTATCTAGCTATGTCGAGCATCTTCTTGTTCTGTATATCATCCTATATGAAACCCCTTTGTATCACTCTCAACTAGCCAAGTACATCACATACCTCATCTTGTATAGGTACCTATGCCTGTATTGTTGGATCTCCCTATATAGGGGCAGCTGTTGGTATTTGTATTGGGGCACCTGTGGGCATCAGTGCTAGTGGTTGTTGCCACACCTGTCTCGTAGGTGGTGGCATCAACCCCCGCAGTCATACACCTCTACCTCTCATCTGAGGCCCAACTTTATCACCCCTCCCTCGATCAGGACAGCCATCACCTCCATCACCACCATAACTATTGTCACCACCATCACCACCTCTACCTCTCCCTTAGCCTCTCATGTCATGACTTGGTCACCTGTCTCGGCGTCTCTCTCTAGCATCCCTCTTTGCTGGCCTCTTTGTTGGGTCAGTCAATCTCAGGAATGGATGATCCCTGAGATGTCTCTCATAATCTTCTATCATACCTGGGTCTATGACTCCCTAACTCATAGACCATGCCTAAAATGACATGTCTAAGAACTCCTACTAAGCAATCTCAAAAGACACCATGGGTCCCCAATTACGTCTCTCCTAATGAGTGTGCACGAACTCTATAACCCCCTAAGGCATCCCTTGAATCCTACCAAACTATCATAGGACTTGGATAACCACCTATCACTCTATAATATAGGGAGTCCTCCCTATCAGCCATCAGGACTCGAAACAGTATCTGAGCTGATGCTCGTCATCCCATTACTCACACCCAAGGTAGGGTCTCCAGATCACTATATCAATAGTATCAAATGTGTAACGCCAAAACTCCAACCATCCCAGCTTATGCTGACACTGGATAGATGCATACATAAATATATATGATTGTTTAGTGCCTTGAAATCTCATGGTTGTAGGCTGTGTAATAGCTATATGCTCCCATGCCCATACATGGAGAAAAGTCACCCCAATTGATAAAGATGTACCTCTGTGGTATACCGCCTGATGAAGATCATGATAAAGATGCACTAATAAGAACACCCCCCAAGCAAAATGGGTCCCCTCGTCCATCATCCTCTACAGTGTGTGGCCCCAACCAACTATGAAGCTATGAGACCGTTGATCCAGGCAAATGAAGCCTCTCTTAGGTCTGGCCAAAACAACAGGAAGTGGCTCATAAAAATCAACCATGTCCTCCCAGCTAATTTCTGACTCATCAATGTCATCATCTCTAAAAACTGCTATGCACTCCACTAACCCACCATGTCCATCATACTACACTAGCTCTCTGGTAATTGGTAGCCAAAGGATGTGATACACATCCTCTAATGTGATAGTCATCTCTCCTATGGGGAGATGAAAGGTACTCATCTCCGAGTGCCACCTCTCAGCTAATGCATTCAACATGCTCAGATTCACCCAAATCTTAGGCGTATAAATGATGTGATATAGTTCTGTAGCCCCTATCAAAAGCATGTCAATGTCTGATAGTGCTGGCCTTAGATTTTGAGCCATGGGATATCTCTCCCGCGACATCAAAGTGTTTGTAATATCCTCCTATAATAAACATCACCCAATCAAACTATCAAATTTCAAAAAAATTGATCTATCTATCTATCCTATCATATCAATTGAATACATGTTTATCACATGTACCAACAGATAATTCTATCAATTATCTACAATCAGGAAGGTTAACTAGCGACCATGCTACAATTTTACCTATCTTGACTCAATCGATCTACATTTCAAGTCAACAAATCATATCAACTTCTCAATATCAAGTTTAACCTAATTGACACTCTAATTTTCTATAATTCTATCACCTGCAATGAATGTACAACATAGAAATGTGTTTGTGCAGAACCCCCTACCATTTGCACAGAAATCACATATGTGCAACTAACCTAAACAATTGTGCAGCCAATTGTGACAAATGCGCCCAACTACATTTGCACACATTTAGTTCATAAATGCGCCATCAAAATTTCCTCTAGCACAAATGCACAGGTACCCCACATGTATGCGCATCACTAGTAGTTTGTTGCGTAAACGTTACCAGTTATCGTGCATACATGTGTCGCAACTGTGCATTTGTTCTTTGCCTAAGAACAAAAAAATTTCTTATCCTAACCTAAGGATTATTCTAACCTAAACATGCTAAATTCAACTGCAACATGCAAAAATTCACAAATTGACTAAGCAAGATGAGTCACCTACCGACTCTCCTGAATCGGGCAGCCTCTGGAAGCGTCTAACCCTCTCAAATCGATGATCTGATAGCAGGAATGACATCTTTTTAGCTCTTCTCTTCTCTCTCTCAAAGCTTCAATCTCCCAATGACAAGTGTGCACAATGACCCTATTATGGACCCCTTGGCCCTATATATAGCCTATGGACCTATTTTGTTTGATGTGTGGACCCTACCTATTGAACTCTTCCCGACCCACCTCATTTTCACCCATATTTCTTCCAATTCTTTTCATGAGATTGATTGCCAAAAAAACAAAACAAAAAACACCTAAATAACATAATTTTTTGTCAATCAATCTCTCAAGGGGGCATGCATAGGTCACTTTTGTCTAAGACATTGTCTAAGGTAGGGGCAAAAAATGCTTGATTTTTCTTTAAAACAATGCGACCAACACATTATTTCAAAGAGGGACAAAATGTATACACTAAAAAATCACTTCATTAATTAATTAAATATTTATTATTTAATTAATATGGACTTGATGAATTAATTAAATATTGATCATTTAATTAATATTTATTTCCTCTATTTATTAAATAAATTATTCAATTTATTTGATAAATTCACTATAGTCTATTCTCCTACCCTAAGTCCTCTAAATAAGCTTATTAAAGTGATTTAATCAATTACACAATCACTAAATATGACTAAGTCCCCTACTCCACCTCATCCACCTAGTCACTCGACACATCACCTTGGCTAAAATAATTAATTATTATTAATTATTAATAAATCATTATCCTCACCCACACATCTCCTATTCTTCAGGGCTATGTGGCCTCATAACACTTGGTCTCTTGACCACATGTCTTCTTCTAAACCAATTCAAGAAGCAATCCCTATTCCTAAGGAGCTTCTCAAGCCACCTCAAAGAGTCAAAGGTGACTCATGGGACACTTGTACCAAGAGTCCTCATGAGGAAAAAGTCCATCCCCCTTCCTCTCAATAGTCTTGGTGAGACACTTGACATGTGTCTTTCCCTTCCACCTTCTTCTCTTCCATGTCAATGTAGGAGGAACATCCTCCCTATTCCTTCTCTCACATTCCAACTACATCCCCCTTTCTCTCAACCCCTTCAACCAAGTCAATCATAGCCCTAGGATCTTCCACCTTTCAATCTCCACCTTACAATTGTGCCACCTAGGCTTGAATCCTCCAAAAATTTATAAAAGGAGCCTCATTTCTCCTTTGTGAGCTAATAGGCAATAGTAATTTTCAAGCATTCTAGCATACAAGCATACAAGCATTCAAGCATCCAAGCACTTTTGAAGCTATTTTCATATCATATCATCCATTAGTTGCATAATTAAGCTTTAGGTCATTTTTCATAATAATTACAATCTCAACACTTTGGTAGCATCTTGGGCAAGGAGCTTCATTTGGAAATCTGAGAGCTCAACACATCTAAGGAATCAAGGCTAGGAGGACAATGGAGACAAGATACAAATGAGTAAGTGAAGATAAACTTGTTTTAAGTTCATTTGATCATTTGTAATCTTCATTGTGTTGCAATTAGATTGATTTATTAGCTTAGATTAGTTAGTATTTCATTTACAATAGTTAGACATATATTTTGCATACAGGAATAAATGTAATTAAATCTAATTAAATAATTAAGTGGCAAAATTAAATTCAATTAATCAAATATTCAACATATTTAATTAATTAAATTTATGATAAATAACGTAATATCATTTATCGCCAAATAATATTTAATTAAAGATAATTAAAATAGATTAGAAATATTCAGGAATATCCCCCGATGCTGAATTAGGATAGAATTGATTAGGGTTTTGATGATTTGATGCACCGATGTGCCTTAGGCTAGGACTTTTTTGTTGATTTTGATCAATTTGTCGATGTAGGATGTCAATGGTCCTGAAGCCCATTTTTGGGGTATTACAAGATGAACTTTGGGAGAAGCTAGAAACCTAGAAAGAACTACTGAAAGAAAATGGGTCCCAACAACAAAAGGCCTGATCAGGTACCCAAGTACAAAACAAAGTATCTGTAAAAAAGGAGAAATAGAGAAAACCACATGGGAAAAACTCTACTCCAAAAAGAGACGAAGACTAGTCTGGGGGACTTAAGAAGTCTCCAAAACTAGGAATGTTCGAGAAAATACGAACAAGGATGAACATGTACAACATCATTGAAGCAAGAAGTTGTAAACTCTGTCAAGAAGTAACTGATGATCTAAAGATCCTCTACTGAAATATGACTAGGTAGAGAAGACTGTAATCTGCATGAGTGCCCTCAAATGACACTACTCGAATCAGGAGGCAAACAAAGGAAAACAACTAAAGTCAAAAATATAGAATACTATAATCTGTATGAGTGCCCTCAAATGACACTACTTGAATCAGGAGGCAAACAAAGACAAACACCTAAACTCAAAAATACAGATGGCTTAAAAACACCAAGGTCTGAAGAGCTAATCAATCAAAGCTCCAAGAGTGTGTCCAAAATATAGGAAAGAAAAGAGTGTCCATATGCTAAATGATCCATCTCACCAGAATGCATAGGTACCCATCCACTACATCCGCCTAGTACATAGAATCAAATATTAAATACATAGCTCACACTATTGAACTAAGGCAGCAGTAGAACCAATAGTAGAAACACCCCCATAATGTTGACAAGGGAGTAATGATAGGTACACTAAAAAGATCATCCAATATGAACTGCGTGATGAAGATGAATCTATAACATCGAAGGTGTAGAGAGTACAAACACAAATAAAGATACATGAGACTAATTTCATTGGAGGAATGCTCACATGACAAACCTATATGGCAAACAAAAGCAAACATCAAACCCCCTTGGCCCTTTGTAATGGAGTGCGAGTACAAAGAGCACAAACATATGCAAGATCCCATAAATGCAATAGAATGACACTTTCTCTCAGTGCGTGTGCATAAAAAAAATGCTACAAAACTGAAGTATACACTGCTCAAAGAAGAGCGAAGGCTTCTTCACTTACACATTCTTGCACTTTCTCTTCCTGATGATGGATCATGGAGTGTGATCCGAAATGTCGATGCTTAAAAACTTACACAATCAAATCTAGAAATGCACATGAACATTTGAAATGGATTGTGGCAATCTGATACTATTAGAGTGAAGGCTGCTGAAACAAAACAACAACCTAAGATGAGCCATCCCTCAAAGGGAAGAGATCCCAAGACCCAAAACATCCAAGATATCCACCAAATTGAAAAAATGTAAGAATCTAAATAAAATGTACCTAGATCCAAATCTAGAAAAAATACTCATAGAACTGGAAATCTCTCAAAACAAGCTTCCCAACGATATAGTGTTTTCCCAAAACAGAGTCTAGATGTGCAAGATAAAGCTCCTAGAGTGAAAAACTAAACATCTAGCTTTGACAATAAATAACACCATCAAAAAAGAAAAATAAAAAATTCAAACCTCTAGATTTGGATAGTGTTCGGAAACATCTTTCTGAAGATATTTGGTTTGCCCAATTTGAACACCGTATGCTCAAGATATGAGCAAAAAACCACAAGCTGCGCTAGATGGAAGACATAAAAGAAGCTATGTCTTTTAAGCCCTGGTGAAAAAAATGGAAGAAAAAAATCCAAAATTTAAAATTCTAGAAAGATCCTTCTCTGAACAATCTTTCCAACGATATCTCGTTTGCCAAAAGATGATATTGTATGCTCAAGTTATGAGCAAAAAACCAACAAGTGCTCTAGAGGGCACAAACAAGGTATCTAAAAAATGTTGATGTACTACTGACATCATCAATTTGTGAGCTTAAAATTGATGGTCATATGGCTATCACAAAAAAAACCCAATAGGCGCCTGGGGCCAAAAAACTGGGCCCCTAGTCGCCTCATGATGAAGGGCTTCCGAAAGGGGGCTGGCGATTTAGCTGTTGGGTCTGCATGTGACCGCATCTAGGGCTGAAGCTGCAGAAACTACTAACGGTTCTGTCAGCCTCATGGTCACCTTGGTGGTTCTACTGGTGGTTGCTACAAGTGGTTTCACTGGCGGAGGCCACTAGGCAGCTTTGCGATGAAAATAGTTTACCTCAGATTACGTGCCAGGCCGTATGACCTGACACGCAAAAAAAATTTGCGTCTCCGTGCAATGTTGTCCAAAATCGACAAGTTTGATATGGATCTTAGGGTTCTCAGATGTTGTGGATGCAATCATGAGGTTTTTTTGGGCCTGAAATGCTCCAAAAATTAGTGACTACCTCGAGATCCGGGATCTTGGGGCTGGTTGCAAATTTTTTTTGCCACAAATTCCAACTTTGTCCAAATTGGACAAATTTTATATGGATCTAGGGGTTCTTGGATGCTTTGAACACAACCGTGAGGTCCGTTTGAAGCCAAGATGACCAGAAAATAGGTCCCCCTAGATCTAATAGAAAAAACCCTCTAAAAATGTAGATCTGACAAACACAGCCAAATCTCTCAGAAAGAGGACAGGGGAAAACAAATCTAAGGCTCTGATACCATATTGGGGTTGATGAGTAAACAACCCACATCTCCCAAGAATACCTGCATGAAAACACCTGTCACAAAAAGAGAGAGAAGAGGCAAGAAGCTATGGAGGCCTGAATGCATTAATCCACAAGAGAGAAGAAATCATTCTTGATGTGCAAAAACAAAAGTTGCAATTCAATAATGAATAATCTGTTACAAAGTTATGAAAACAAGAGAGATCAATCCTTATAAAAGGAGATTTGAAACCCTAAAAAGGTAAAACCTAAGTTGCACAATAATAATTAATAAAGTAATTAATTATTAAATGCCTAAAGTTTAGCTTAAGTAGAAAGAGGTAATAAGTGACTTAATAATTAAATCAAACATGATTTAATTAATCAGTAAACACTTTATTACTCTAACATATAACTTCTTCCATGTTACTTCTATTTCCTTTCTAACTGTTGTTGTTATCCATATTTCTTCTGGTATAGTTCATATTTCTTCTAGGATTAGGATTCCTCATATTGTTCATTATGCAATATCTTGGTGTGTGTCCCATGTTGTTACAAATATGACAAATTATGACATTGTTTCCATATCTCAGTCCTGACTGACTAATATGTGATCTACAATTTCTAGAAATATGTCCAAAATTGTTGCATCTATAACACATAAATCCATTTATTATATTGTTTGTTTGTCCAGTAGGTCTTTTATCTGCAGGGTTAGAACTATTGGAAAGTTGACTATCTTGTTGTATATGACTATAATTAAGTGTTTTCATTATGGCAACAAAGTCATATGGAGTTTTGAATTCAGCACACTTACTCATAAGATCAAAAAAATGGCCAAGTATGGAAGACAGGATAGTCAGCAGAGCACCAGATGAATAGAGCATCAGCGCATGTGTGTATGACTAAGTTATGGCATGCACCCTTGAAGATAAGCTTTTGAGTATGTACTCATGCTGATTCTAAGAGTGCATGATCATATGAGTTAGTATGAAGAAGTTACAGCCAAATGAAGTGACACAGACAGTGAGCAGTAGAACAGAACGGAGCATGGAGATGACTGTTGGTATTTTGGTTAGCATGTATAATATTCTTTTGTAAAGGCTATGTGCCTATTATATTTAGGTTATATACATATTAATATCATTGTATGTAAACATGCTTGAGCCAATTCACTTGGAAGCATTGTATGTAATAGGTTGAAGGCTGACCTAGTGAATAGTTTTGTTTGTGCATATAAATAAGACATGTGCCTTTGTATTTGAGAATGGGATGAGACATATGGTTCATAGAAGTAGAGGAGAAGTATGAAAAGAGTACTTAGAATGTTGTAGATATTTACAAGAGGTTAAAGCATCAATGCACAAAAGGAATTGATCAGACAAGTAGTGTCAAAGCACCAGTTCACCATTGGCAGATATAGTGTGTATCTGATATCTAGGAGGTTGTAGCCTTCTCATTGAGTAGTGAGCTATGGTAGTGAGCCACAAATCCTAACAGGGTTATTGTAAAATACTCATAACAGGGTCTAACCCTTGACTAGGTCACTGTACTTATTGCATTGTAAAGATCAACTCCTAACAAGGTTGTAAGATCTTCTAACAAGGATCATAATAATCTAGTGTAGTTCTTAGTGGGTGTTAATTCCCACCAGGGTTTTTACCTATTTGGGTTTCCCCGTAATCATATTTTGTGTTATGTGTTATGGTTTTTTATCTTACTTGCATTGATATTCATTTCAATACTTAAGCAATTAAGTTAAGTTTCAAGATATCAGAAAAAGTAATAATATATAAAACATTGATTCACCCCCCCCCCCCCTTAGTGATCCCATTCGTAATAATTGGTATCAGAGATTTGGTCCTCTGAAGACAAGTTTAACCAGTTGAGGAGATCATGGGTTCCAAAGAAGTGAAACATCTAAAGAAGAATCTTGAAGCAGCTCTTGAAGACCTTGACAGATCTGAAAAGGAGCTTGAAGAACTGAAACTAAAGATTAGTGGCTCTCAAGTATTCATCAAGAAACTGAGAAAAGATTTGAAGGATTGTTCAAAAAGTGATTTAGGGAAAATGGTCAAAAAGTTGAATGAGGAAAACACGTCTCTGAAGAATCATATTAAAGAGTTGGATGAAAAGATATTTAACAATCAAGAAGCCTATGAAGAACAAGTCAAAGAAAACAAGCAGTCAAATGAAGAACTGAGGCAAGCAAACATGAAAATCTTGGAAATAGAGAACATTAAGAAGCAAGTGGAATCTGAATTGACTGAAGCAAAGAATCATATTGACAAATTTCACACAAGCAAGGATCTAATAGAGTTACAATTGTATGCATAGAAGATTAAAGGAGATACCTCTCGTATTAGATTTAATGAAGCATGAAATCAAATCAATGATATGCGAGGAAGAATGAATGCACCAGAAGACTCTATAGAAGCCAAGAAGACTAAAGATCATACTGAAGCTAAAGTAGAACCATCTAAAGATGAGCACAAACCAGTAAACAAAACTTGTTATGCCTATAACAAGCATGGTCACATAGCAAGAGATTGCAAAGAGGTAAGACCTTTCAATGGTTACTGTTATTCATGCAATAAGTTTGGTCATAGAGCTATGAATTGTAGATCAAGTCAAAGAAATCAATCTCAGCAAAATTAGAGAAGTCATCCACAGCAGAATGTTAGAAGTCCTCAGAACATTACATGTCAGATATGTAATTACAATGGTCACACAGCTAGACAGTGCAAATTGGTAACCCACGTCAATGCATCGAGCAATATCAAGCCTCCAATTATTTTTTACTCATGCAACAAGGCTAGACACATCTCAAGGTTCTGCAGATCAAAAATGCAAAGACAAGAAAGCCCTAAAAAGTCAGAAGGATCAATATTGGATGAAGTAGGAGAAGTCAAGTTTGTGCAAGCTACAAAAGATGTGAGCTTGATTTGGAAAGAAGCTAAGAAGGATAAGGTTTATGACTATGTATTGGATGCATCCACAATGGACACACCCTCTACATCTAGATGAATGACCCTCATGGTCATAGAGGGAGCTAGATTAGCTCTAGACCCCTGTGCAGTTGGTATACTCACCCTAAGAGTATGCACCTATGGGTATAACTGTTTGGAGACTAGTTGATGCTACATGTGAAAGTGCACTTCCTGATTGTTAGCAAAGATGGAGATTGAAATTCTCTGTTGCATTCTGTATTTATGTGGCAAGCATTAATGGCAGAAAGTTGATTTAAAGTCACCAAAGATCCTTTATTCACACATTTACATTTGAGTTCGAGCCTTTGGAGAGCACATGAGATCAAAGTAGTTTGTGTTGAGAGATTACTGTTGGATTATTAGCAAAGAAATGTGTCTATTGTTGCAGAACCCTAGTTTAGTTGTGATGATTCAGAAACCCTTGGAAACTTATTTGAAGCAATTAAAAAAGAAATTTATGGCTACTCCAGTTATGTTTGATGTTGCTAAAAGAAAGAGGTACATATTTAAGAAGCATCCATTCAAGTCTATCCTAAATTATTTGGAAGGAGCATTTTCTAAAACCCTAATAGGAGTAATGCACGTAGAGGATATACGCGCATATATCTACTATAAAAAGTAATCAGTAGGATTGGATAGAATCAGGTCACACATGGAAACCATGATGAATCCAGACAAAACATTCACTCATGAGTTTGCACACTTGGAAGACAACACTATTATTGAGTATGCCATAGCATATGAATTCTATGAATCTGAATGGATTAAGATTCTTTTGAGTAGAATTCATGATGACTTATTCTGGATTGGTGAAGTCCCTGTCAGAATAACTACTGATCTCATTCATGAGATGACTAGATTACCTAAGACTGGCACAATCCTTTCCACTAGGAAGGATGTAAGAAAATAAGTAGAACAAGCCTACAAATCTTGGAGTGATAAGCGCGGAATGACAATTGAGCCAATTGAAGAAAAAAATATCAAGCTCATATCTATGATACTTGGATATAAATTCCAGCATGCAAACAAGGTAAATAGTGTGTCCACAGCCACTATTTTAGTAGTCATTAGAATTGTAAAGGAAAATGGAGACTTCAACTTATGTGAGATCTTGCGTGCATAGTTGATGGACAATATCAGGGCAATCAAGCATGAAAAAAGCAATATATTCAGGTTTGGATCACTAATAATCTATATGTACTTCCATATAGTTGGAAAAGTATCAAATCTTTATCTAGATAGGAGCCTACCTACAATGCCTCAAATTTCATTCAAGGCATCATATGAGAATACCTTGAGAGATTTCATGGAACTAGAAATCAAAACATTCAGAATAAAGATGCAGAGGAGGTATAGGATACCTGAGAGTATTGTGGAGAAGTATAAGGATAGTATTTGCTTCATGGTAGAGATAGACATCACATTCATGGAAGCGGTGGAACCTAGAACTAAGTGGATCCATCCACTTGGTTATGAAGTAGAAGAACGGGTTTTGGAAGCATATGCACAATCCAAGTCAGCTTGAGTGACACCATGAATCTTTAGTATCTCAGAGGTGATTTTAGAAGCTTTCCTCTTGGTCATAGCCCTGTTTAGGACTAAATCAATGTGTCTAGTCTTTTCTTCATAAGTACCCCACCTTGGTTCATTGGGATCTTTGCGCGTTGATAGTAGAAAGCAAGGGAAGCCAAGATTGCAATGCAACTTGAGAGTGCACCCTCTTCAAAAGTAAAAATAGAGAAGACCGATGACCCTAAGGAGAAGAAAGTAAAAATAGAAAAAACTGATGATCCCATGGAAAAGACTATTGATAGCACTTCAGTGCCCATTCCTACTATTGATTTAGAGTCCACTAAAGCATCTCCTAAGACAAGCAAGATACCTAAGAGGAAAAAGAAGACTATCACAAGCCATCCATCAACAAGAGCCACAAGAAGCCGAGGCAAAAATATTCAACCACCTCCTAAGGTAGGATTCCTACCAAATCTACAAGTATTGAGAACAAGAGTAGTAGATGAGGGTAGAATTGATCAAATAGCTAAGTTTTATGACAAATATTATGAGATAGACAAATCTGAGATTCATGATATGTTAATCAAGCATATGATCAAGTTTAAGAAGACTGTTATGGAACTCAAGATAGCCATTCTAGATCAAGTTTGGGACATTTTGGATACATTGAAAAGACAAGTTTTTGAAGAAGATTTTAGAATAAGAGAGAAGACATTGGATGATAACCTACTAGTATGTTCAGTTGAAGAAAAATCTTTGTTAATGGATTTGGTAAAGCCGCACCTCAGAACCAAGATGAGAACTTTGCACATCATGAACAAGGACTATGAGTTGGTTGCAAAGGAGACTCAAAAATCCTTTGAGAAGGTATTTTTGGAACAACGCATGCATCCATCATCTGTGCCCACAACTCAAGTACCCTCTAAGCAAGTAAAAATAGCTAAGATCCCAAATGTACCTATAATAGGTCCATAGGATTCTGTGCCTATGCCTGAAGCCAAGGAGGACACAATTATGATATATAATGTAGAAATATCTATGACGGTGATAGATAAGGATTTGGATAAGTTTGAGGAAGCATTTGTGAGCACTGAAGAAGTAGAAATATTATGTGTTGGTAATTCACCCAAGCTGCAAGAAGATGTACAGATGGAAGATATAACTGAACAAGAAGATGAAGAGGAGAAAGAAAAAGAAAAGGAGAAAGAAAAAGAAGAGGAGAAAGAAAAAGAAGAGGAAAAAGAAGAAGAAGAAAAGGAAAATGAACCTACAGATGAACCCTTTGTTGAAATGCATGTAAAGGTAAAGACAAAAGTGATGGACAACACACCTCTCACTCCTATGTCATAAATGTCATTGTTTTCAAGTTTGACTGCTGACGCAACAAGTCTAGACTCATGGGGAGAAGAAGATCTGATAAAGATGAGTGTGCTTGAAATGGAAAAGGCCAAGGAGAAACAAGTTATGAGGAATCCATTGTTTTTTGAATCAAACAACATCCTGAATAGCTTACTGCCTAAGGAAAAGAAAGTGTCCAGTGTTCATTCAGTAGATGATGTCAGTACCATCATGACAAGTTTCAAAGAAAACTTCTCTAGCCTAGAAGAATCTACATCCAAAGTTGCAAAAGAGAAATATCTTAAAAAGAGGCTAAGTGAATTGATCAGTAACTTTGCACTTGACCTCAGCTCACTAAAAGTTGGTCAAGCCATACTAAAAGATTTTGTAGCTAAGGGAAGAAAGATAATAGCAGATTGTATGAATAAAGATAAGCTTACTGCAGACCTTTCCAAGAAGATCCAAGAAGATGAAACTATGATGATAGCAGTGAGTAAAATAGTGATGGATCCCTCAAAAGATGTAAATATGTGCAATAATGTCTATCAGGGATAGTTAGACAAAATAGACTTGAAACAGAAAAAGAAATGGCTAACATAAGGGTAAGCCAAACTCAGCTAAGAAATTCTCTTGCACCCTCATTGGATGTGCTAAATCATAACATCAAAGAGATTGATGCCATGATGGTGACATATGATCAAGGACCGAGTTCAGAATTGGAGAAGATGGAGAAGTTGACTTATGCTTTGTGCACCCATCTTTAGACTATAAATGCACTGAAAGCTTTTTGGCAGCAAGAGATCCAAAACTTGAAGATTGCATATCCGGATGTATTCACTATGTAAGTACTTGTAGACACATTTTTTTGAGCACCTTTGTCATTAATGTCAAAGGGGGAGTAGAATATATATTAAGGGAGAATATGGAGCAGTATATATGATGTAAAAAGGGAGTAAAGTATGTAGTATAAGGGAGATATAATATAGAGTATATGTTAGAAAGTTTTGTATAAAGATACAGTTAGTAACTTCGCCATATTCCTTTGTTGCCATTAATGACAAAGGGGGAGATTTTTTGCAAGTTGACTATAATATTGTATATGACTATAATTAATTTTTGTCATTATGGCAACAAAGTCATATAGATTTTTGAAGTCAACACACTTACTCATAAGATCAGAAAAATGGCCAAGTATGGAAGACGGGACAGTCAACAAAGCACCAGATGAATAGAGCATCAACGCACGTGTGTATGACCAAGTTATGGCATGCACCCTTGAATATAAGATTCTAAGTATGTAATCATGCTAAGTCTAAGATTGCATGATCATATGAGTTAGAATGAAGAAGTTACAGCCAAATGAAGTGACACAGACAGTGAGCGGCAGAACAGAATAGATCATGGAGTCGATTGTTGGTATTTTTGTTAGTGTGTATAATATTTCTTTTTTAAAGGCTATGCACCTATTGTATTTAGGTTATAGACATATTAATATCATTGTATGTAAACACACTTGAGCCAATTCACTTGGAAACGTTGTATGTAATAGGTTGAAGGCTGACCTAGTGAATAGTTTTGTTTGCGCATATAAATAAGACATGTGCCTTTGTATTTGAGAATGGGATGAGACATATGGTTGATAGGATTAGAGAAGAAGTATGCAAAGAGAATTTAGAATGTTGTAGAGCTTTACAAGAGGTTAAAGCATTAGTGCACAAAAGGAATTGATCAGACAAGCAATGTCAAAGCACCAGTTCAGCATTGGCAGATATAGTGTGTATCTGATATCTAGGAGGTTTTAGCCTTCTCATTGAGAAGTGAGCTCTAGCAGTGAGCCACCACCCCTAATAGATTTATTGTAAAAGACTCCTAATAGGGTCTGACCCTTGACCAGGTCATTGTACTTATTGCATTGTAAAGATCAACTCCTAACAGGGTTGTAAGATCTTCTAACAGGGATCATAATACTCTAGTGCAGTTCTTAGTGGGTGTCAATTCCCACCGGAGTTTTTACCTATTTGGTTTTCCCCATAATCATATTTGGTGTTATGTGTTATGGTTGTTTATCTTACTTGCATTGATATTCATTTCAATACTTAAGCAATTAAGTTAAGTTTCAAGATATCAGAAAAAGTAATAATATATAGAACATTGATTCACCCCCCCCCCCCCACCCTCTCAGTGTTCCTATTCCTAACAAGCACCTCTAAACATTATACTATTATCTTTATTACTAGATCTAGGTTTTTTACAATCAGTAGCTCTACGACAAAAACTATGACAATTATAACAATAACTAGAGATAGGTTTGAATTGCTTACCTGTACAATCCCTTTTCATGTGTCCAAATGAATTACATGCTTAACATCTACCTTTGAATTTATTTTGTATTTCTTTAGGTGTTTCAACTTGATTAGGTTGCTTAGGTACATCTTCAGATTGGTTAGACTCAACTTTGTTTTGTTTTTATTCTTCTTTGTTCTCAGGTTGTTGAATTACCAGATCTAGTTCTTTACATTCTTTAGTCTTCTTTGAGAAATTTTCTTCAAGATATCCAAGACCAGTTTTATCATAAGTAGGTCTCTAAAAATAAATATGTTCATTAATCATTTCATTGCTGGAATATAGTTTCTCAAGATGTTTCTTAGATTGACTTAGCTCTCCTTTCACAATAGTATTATACTTCTCAAGTTCAACATACTACAACTTTGTAGTTTCAATTTTGGATGTTATTTTGGTAAGATTGGACCTTAGATTTTCATTTTTAGATATTAGATCTGATTCAATTTTATTGTTATCATCTTTCAAGCTTAACTTTAGAGCTACAATCTTTAGTTCATACTTTAGGATCTCATTTTCCTTTTTTGGTTTTGAAACTTCATCACTATCCTTGATCTGATTTATAGGCTCTTTCTTTGATTTAAGATCTTCTATCTTGCCTTTTAATTTCTCAATGTAGTCTTTTGCACTTTCATATTCTTAAGAGTATATCTTTCTTCAGTAAGAATATCAATCTGTTCAAGAGCTTCTTCTAGGTTTTTCTACAACTGATCCATATCCATAGAGATCTTACTCAATCTGTTAAGCCTTCTCTAAGTAACTATGCTTTGATACCAGTTGTTAGAAATAGGAAATACTAAGAGGGGGGTGAATCAGTATTTCACAAACTTTTACTTTTTCCCAAGTATGGATATATTTAATTGACTTGTAACTTGCATAAGAAATTAAATTGAATAGCAAACACAACCATAAAACAATAGAACTCATAACACCATGTTTGTTATCGAGGAAACCCTAGCCAAGGGAAAACCCCAGTGGGGATGGTACCCACAAATGATCCACTAATCAAAAAGTATCTTGTGAAAGATATTGACCCTGTTAAGAGTCTATTACATCTGTATAGTGTCTTAGTCCTTGTTAGAGAACTTAGGCCTTGTTAGAAGTCTCAACCCTGTTAGGAGTTGTTATTACAAAACATGAATGTATTCAAGATGATCCCACCACCCAAACATGCAATATACAATTATAATCTTCAATACAAAAGATATAATATAAAAACTTTTTACTGCTACTGAATATCTTCAATATTCCGATCTAGCTTTTAATCTCTTCACAAAACATGTTATCAACTCGCACTACTCTGATCATACATCAAATTTTGCATCAATATCATAACATTACATAAGTCTTACTACTTCTCATTACAAATTACTTTCCTTTATACAAGCTATCACAAATATAGCTTTCCAGTCAGCTTACACATTTCCAAAACATAACATTACTTCTTGTTGACTTAGGGTTAACATCTAGGATGTCATCCCTAATTAGTTAAGTCATTATTTTGATATAAAAAAATCCCTTAACCCAAAACATTCATTTACTTGTTGCTACTTTGTTCTGTTGGCTCAACACTATTTTTGTAAAACATTAATAACTATGTCTGTACATGTCGTACAATCTTGTGCTCTTAGTTGTAGCTTCAACATACCTCATATAATATGTGCTCAATTTCTCTTGTGCTAAAAATACTTTTGTAAACTTCTTTGATCAAAATAGTCTTTTTGCTGACAAATAAATACTATTATACTTAGACAATTTCCTTAAGTTCTCATCCAAAACTTTATCCTTGAATCATGTTGTCTTAATGTTGAATATATGTTTCCATAATGACAACATCATGATATCCTACTTAGCCAAATTGCCAACATTATAGCGATTAGAAAATGGTTTACCAAGGTCGAGATGAAATTAAATATAGATGTAATCATTTAATGATTGATGATTCCTATGAAAATATGATCTAGGTTATTTATTTTAATAGTTGATCTTAGGTTTTCTAAGATAGTGTCTCAATCCTAATTAGGTCAAATCAATTTGATATAAGAATTGTAAAGATGTCATTTTGACAAGTATCACACATGAAGTAGCCGCCATTGGGAGACATCTGAAGATATGATAGGGTTAAGTTTGAAGCATTGATAGAGTATACAGTTTATCAGAAATAGAAGGCTACCAAGTAGTATTCAGTGAAGAGATCAATCACATTGAGGTGATAACAGATAAGTACATAATAGATATGAAATCAGGCAAAGGTTAGTTGCTATCTACAAATCAATTTTACTGTTACTTTTTAACCATTGTAGCAGACCTTAAATCTCTTCATAGAGTAGACTTAATAGTCTTTTGTAAAATCTCTTAACTGAGGGCACACTTAATTGTGTTGCTAAAATCCTCTAACCAGGTAGATCTAGCTGATCTTATTGTTACTCCTAATAGGGTAAGATCACCAGAAGTGATCAAAACTTTGTAGCCTTAACCAATAACTTTATTTATGGCAGTAGTGAAGCTTTGGGGGTTCCATCCCCAGTATAGTTTTTACCTTCTAACAAGGGTTTCTATGATACCAAAATACACATGTTATGTGTGTGAAGTTTCATGTTTGCATATTTGATTAGATTACATGCATTTACATTTTAGTTATGTTATTAGATGTATGGTAAATGCAAATGATATAGTCGGTTAATGAATTACATGTTTACAAGGATTAAATTGTAAACATTTTTAAGGGTAATGATTCACCCCTCCCCTCTCAATACACACCTTTCCATAATTCCAACAATTGGTATCAGAGCTAGTTCTCTTATTGAGGATGTTTAATCACTGAAGACAAAAGATCTTAAGAATGGAAAGGTATGAGCTTGACAAGACTATTGAAAAATAGGAATTGTAGATGCAAATTCTCACAGAACAATTCAAGGAAGCCAAAGAAAAATTGGGATAGCTACTAGTGATTAAAAGGAAGGAATTGGCATTTCGGCACAATGAGAATGATTATCAAGAAGAAGAGATAGAGTAAATATTTGAAGGATCTAGATCTCGAAGTATATCTAATTCATATGAAGGAATCAACACCTTACTGATCAAGTGAAAGCACTGCAAATCGGTCAAGAGACTCAAATGGTAAGAATGATTGATGTCATGAACAATAAAAGATAGACTGAACAAGAAAGGAATTTGGCTATTGAAGATAGAAGACAAATGACTGAAAAGCTGGAGGAAAAGGAATCTAAAATATTGAGACTTATCGAGCATCATTTTGAAATTTCCAATCAAATGGTTGTCATGATTCAGGAAGTCAACCGAGTGAACAATGAACTTACTAGAAAATTGGAAGACATTGGTGAATTGAGAGAAAGGAATGAAAGACTAAAAAATAAAGTGAAGATTCAACAACAACACAATGAGATGATAAAGAAAGCTGAAGAAAGTACTAAAAAGATGGATGAATTCCTAAGTAGTCAAAGAAGACTTGACAATACTACTGGTTTAGGTTATACCGAGTAGGGAGAGTCATCAAGATGAGCTGAAAAAAATAATGCCTATGCAAATCCAAGGCCAAAGAAGATCGCATGCTATCACTATGCAAAACTAGGTCACACATCAAATGTTTGCAGAAGCAAAGCAAAAGGTATTCCTAAATCTACTCCTAAATTTGATGGTTATTGTTATAACTACAATAAGTATGGACATCAAGCACATGAGTGTAGATCAAAGTTAAACAAGTCACCTAAGAAACACTACATGGAAAAGAACTATCATACTTGCAACATGTATGGACATATATCATAGGAATGCAGGACAAAAATGAAACAAGTCTAAAAAGTAAAAGGACAAAACAAGACATATCAATTGAGAAGACAAGGTAATGCATATACTTGAGATTACAACACTTGGACTAGTTGTACATCATGTAGTAGATATGGTCATATTGTAGCAAATTGTATGAGAATGCACTGGAGAGGAAGATCTCAAAACTGGACAAATTATGGAATGACATATATGTTTTCACAATCACAAGGTCAGTCATTTAAGTAGAGACTGAGCACTAGAGGTGAATGTTAATACAAATGAGAACACCATTGAAGAAATCAAGAGGATAAGGAATAAAATTTGGAGAAGAGCAACAAATGATAATGCTAGAACAAGTACAATAGTCAGTGACACCTCATCCATTGGATTAGGTGATCTCACAACCTCCACCTAAGCAAATTAAGTATGGAACTGAATTTCAATCGGTTATATCTTACAACAGTTCCTTATATCTATTGCATGAATACCAAATTAGCATGAAATATGATGCACAAGGGTATTATATGTTTTGAACATGAAATGTATATAATCAATATAAGCATGACTGAGTGAAAGCTTGTTAGTCAATGAAAGTGTCAAGGTTAACCGAGTTGAAGAGTCAATTGAGCAATGTTTAGTGTTAACTGAGCTGAAGTTTCAAAAGAGACAACCAAACATCTTTGTATTAATCGAGTTGTGGTAGGTGAAGCATTTATTACAAAACTTTGAGTGGGAAAATGATTTTTAGGTATAAATAAGCATCGAAGCAACTCGTTCTTTCCACACAGTGAACTAGAGTAAACCAGAGTGATTTGAGTGGATTTGAGCAAAGAGTCTTCAAGTATTTCATATAGATTCAAGAAGATCATGAGCCATTTGATATCATTTCAAGTAAGTTCTTAGTGAATCAAGTTATCTTCTTAAAGCTTTCGTGAAGCCCTAAATCTATTATATCAATGGCATCCTCATCGAAGTCTGCTCAATCCAAGACTGATAGTGACAAGGTCACATTGATCAAGTCAGCAACCTACAAGAACCCAAATACAAATTGCATCCCAAGATTGCATCGCAAATTGATACCACCTAGGGTTTTATCAGTCCAGGATATACATTCATATATTCACTACAAGATAAGTGAAATCAGAGATTCAGAGCTTTGATCTACATATCAGGATCTATGTCAGGATGGAAAGTTAAAGGATGATCACACACACTTGGAAATCAAAGGTTTGACAAATGCCCTTTATTTCTTGAAGGAGTTCAAAATTGAATGGATTAGGGTTGTACTAAACCAAGTACACAAGGGTGAGATATGGTTGGATGAACTAATTAATATCACTAAGGATGTTATCCACATGGTTACCAGTTACCCAACAAATGATAAGGCAAAATCCCTAAGGCACCCACTAAGAACAGAGACTGAAAAACTAATAGGAGTTGAGTGGGATGGTAGAGGCATGAGGATCAACACCATAACTGATTTGGAAACCAAATTTGGAGCCTATGTTATTGCATACAAAATATTCCAATCAAGAAGGCCCAACGGTGTCCCATGTGGAGCAGTTGATATTGCACACAAGGTTGTCAAGAAAGGCTTGTAATTAGACCTCGCCGAGCTAATGCTAAATAAACTTGAGGAGAACATGAGGACTATCGGTGTTGCTAAGACCAACACTTGTAAGTTTGGTTCACTACTTGTATGTATATTTTTCTATCTGCAAAATTATTTTCCATCAGTCATTATTTTTGACTGGGATATCAAGCGACCAATCATCATACAAATCAGTGAATTCATCAAGAACTTGGGTCATAATTTTGAGGTTGTGATGGATGATTACTTTGGAAAGTTTAAAGAGAGAATGCATAAAAGGAGCAAGATACCTACATAATTAATTGAAAAGCTAAAGGAGGATATTTATTTTATGGTGGACACCAACACCACCCTAATAAAGGCAATTGAGCCAAGGACTACATGGTTACCTCCTATTGGCTATGAACTTGATATTGGCTGAGCCTCTAGGTCAATAAAAGAACTTTTGGCTAAGCCCAAAGACACCAAAGCTACTAGGTTCAGTACCTATGAAGAAGCTAAGTTGAGAATAAAAATGGACTTAATCAGAGTAAAAGTTAGCAAAAAATCCAAGAAAATAATGGACACCTTGACTAAGGAATTTGATAATGAGGAAGAGGAAACAATAGAGAAGTTGATTGAGGAAGCAACCAATGAACAACTTTTGACAGTTAACAGTGAACATGAAGAGGAGACCAAGTCACATAAAGAACTACAAGTTGCACTAGTGAAGGCAAAATGGAAGATAAAAAAAGTAGAGACTCCTACACGAGAGAGGACAAGATCCTCTACAAGTGTTTCTCCACCCCTAAAATGAGGAATTGCAAAAATCACATGGCCTACACCTACCAAGACATCTCAAAAGAAGAAGAGAGTTTTATAAGCCACCACCGACCTGTTGGCATTAAGCATAATTGCCACTAGTGACAACACTTATTTGCATTCTGGATACAAACCGAGCAGACAGTGCAAACCGAGCAGACAGTGCAAACAGAGCAGACAGTGCAAACCGAGCAGACAGTGCAAACCGAGCAAGTTAGTACAAACCGATCAGGACAATGTAAACCGAGTAACATCTTGTCTACCGAGTCACCAGTACTTACCGAGTTCAATACCTACCGAGTGATCAGTATGAACCGTGCCTTCACTTCTACCGAGTGCATGACGATGCCGAGTAATGCAGTGGACGCCGAGTATCAAAAAGTCACCGAGTCAGTTTGAAGGAACCGAGTAACTACTTGGGCCGACTTAGTAGCACTTATGTTTATTTGTCAAGCCGACTGTGTAATTGTAATTGTAATTAATTGTTTAAAACCTGTATATAAACAATGTTGTAAAAAGATGAAATGTATCAAGGAGAATATATGTGAAAGAAAAAGAAAGGCAGAGATAAGCGAATTGCAGAAGGCTTCAGAAGTATAAGGTACAGCAAAAGACAAATTCATCACAGAAGGTGATCAGTACATCAAAGAATCTCAATCAGCAATCCAGTTGCAAAGCAGAGATCTACTGTTTCATTCTAACAGGTGAATCAGTACTAAATCCTTTAACCGGGTAGACTTAACAGTCTTTGTATAAATCTCTTTACCGAGTGCATACTTCACTGTATGTTTGTAAATCCTTTAACAGGGTGGATTTAGCAATCCTTATTGCTCCTAACAGGGCAGATCATCAGAAGTGATCAAATTTTAAGCCTTAACCGGCCAACTTTATTCTGCAGTACTAAAGCTTTGTGGGTTTCATCCCCACCCCAGTTTTACTTTCTTTTGGAAGGTTTCTGGGTAACCAAATCTATGTGTCATTATTGTGAATGCTTTCAAGTTTCATGCTTTCTGTATGCAAAGGTTAAAAAGTAAAATACATGTTAAAATTAGAAGAAAATTTGGAGTTACTGATTCACCCCTCCCCTCTCAGTAACTTGGTTAATTCCTGAATATTTCCAACATGACCAACCTAAGAAAAGGAGGAAGCTAATAAGAGGTAAGGATGATATTGATTCTGAAGAAGAAGACACCAGTCAATTTAAAGTAGTTGTAAATAAAAATTAATCAATTGATGAGCTAGTAAAGAACATAAAGGAAACAGGTAGACTAGCTCACCCTACAATAAATTGGTTTGTACATATGTCAACTGAGGATCAGGAAAAGATAGAAGAAATCATCTGCATGATGATTAAGTTTAGAAGGTTACCAATGGAATTTTCAAATTACATACCTATGGAGCTATATGAGAAGGTATCAGCAAGATGGACTTATGCCTTGCATATAAAAAAGAAAATGAGGGAAAACTCATTAATTTTGGCAATGCATACTCTATCAGTTATCGAGACTGAAGATATGATGAAACAATATGCTAATAGATTTTTGATGAAAAGAAGAGCATTAAACATATTGCAAGGAAAACTTGAAGAAGTAGATGAAGATAGTAAAGTTTTATGAGCAAAAATTTTGAAGTCAAAGGAAGAGGCAGACAAAAGTGCACTTGCAATAATCCCCAAGCAAAAGGTAAACGGTAAAGGAAAAGGGGCACACTCAGATGATTCAGATATTGCTACTAAAGAGCCTATTCACATATCTAATACTGAACTACAAGATGATGAAACATGAGCTAAAGACTTCTATCTAGCAGACTACAATGAAGAAGAAAAATAGGATACTCCTGAGTAACTAGTTACAACAGGGAATGCTAAAGTGACAATTGAAGATATCACTGATGGAGATCCTAATGATGAAGTAAAATATGATGAAGATATCACCATTATTGTAGAAAACATTAAGGAAGAAAGACCTACTGAGGCAGCAAGAACAATAACATCAAGTAACTTACCTATATTGGTGCAAGCCATTTATATTGCCACTCAAGGGCAACCCAAGGAGAATACACCCAAGAAGCAAAAAGACACCACCAAAGAATAGGGTGGAGGACATAAGGAGACAAATGAGTGTGAAAGCAAAGAGGTAGAGAATAAAGAAACTGAAACTGAGACAAATATAGATATTTCTACAACTAACACGAGGCCAGAAGCCCAAGGACCTCAAACTGAGGATACAGTAAAAGGGAAATACAAGGAAGAAAGTGTCTCAATCAAGCAAGAAAATTCTAATCCATAGACCTTATGGGAAATCTCCCACATCAAGCACACATGAGAAGAAGAAAAAGAAGAAACACGGTAAGGGTCTAGTCACTTTAGATGAAATTATTAAAATTCCTACATGTGACTTGAGAACCCTAGACCCAGAAGCACTTAGAAGGTATGGAGATTTGTGCACAAGGAAGGTTGCACAAGAAAATATAAGACAAGAAATTAAGCATAAGCAAGTCTTAGAGGATGTTAGAGAGATCTTAATGCAAGTAGTACCTGATATCAATGTTGATGAGGCAACTCCCATGATTGATCAACTTGCAACTCTAACTGGGCATATAAACTCTCCAAATATAGATGTTGAAAAGAAAATTGAAGAGAGAGATGAATCAAAGATACAACTTAAGCTAGCAGATAAAATCAGCCAAGAAGTGGTAGTTATCAAGGTCAAACTATCTGGGGTAATAACTGAATTTGAAAGTATTATTCAAAGGGTTATTATAGTTTTACAAAAGCTATGCACTATAGACTCTTTCACTACTAAGATTAGTGAAAAGATAAAGAAATTAGATGAAGATTTAAAGGATAGTGCAAATAGTCTGTTAACCGAGCCAAATGCATTTTATGAGTATTATGCAAAAGTAACAAATATTCAATGGTTAAGACTAGAATTGAGGAAGGAGGAGGACAAAATAAGAGACCAAGTAACTGAGCTATAGGAAGAGTTACTTCCACACTTACAGGTGATGTAGAGACATGTGAACAAGGAAAAAGAATCGGTTGCCACCCCTAAGATTTAAGTTATAGAAAACATTTTTGATATGCATGCACAAGTCAGTTTAGAGAAGATTTGTCTTTAGAATATCAAAGAGGAATGAGAAAACCTCTTGGCCACTCTACAGAAAACACATCAGAACATATTTGACAAATTGTAAGTACATTTTTGGCATTATTTTCAAAAAAGGGGGAAATATATGTATATATATTCTTTATATGTAATTTACACTAAGAGCATGTACAAAGGGGGAATTCACACATTTTTGGTTTACAAATTTTTGTAGTCAGCATACACATATATTTTTTATACTAATGCCAAAGAGAATTTTACTCCTAAGTACATTAAGGGTTTTCATTGTATCATTCATAAATTCGCTAAAGGAGACAATACAGGTCAATCGGTCAACACACCGAGCCTAGACACCGAACATGATACAAGACATAATTATATACTAACCAAATACAATTTTGACCGAGTACTCATACCGAGCTAGATGATTACTTAGTACCAAGCATAGTAGTCATCAAGCATTCATATGTACTGAGTGTCAATTAAATACCAAGTGATGAATGTAGTGTACACTAGGCAATGCAGGAAACAACATAGCAGTTTGTAATGGCACAAACTACAAGGTAAATGATTTACACCAATCAGAAAATGGTTTACCAAGATCAAGATGAAATTAAATATGGATGTAATAATTTAATGATTGATGATTCCTATGTAAAGATGATCTAGGTTATTTATTTGAGCCATTGATCTTAGGTTTTATAAGATAGTGTCTCAAGTCTAATTAGGTCAAATCATTTTGATATAAGAATTTTAAAGATGTCATTTTGACAAGTATCACACATGAAGTAGCCGCCATTGGGAGACATATGAAGATCTGACAGGGTTAAGTTTGAAGCATTGACAAAGTATACAGTTTATCAGAAAAAGAAGGCTACTGAGCAATATTCAATGAAGAGATCAATCACATTGAGGTGATAACAGATAAGTACATAACAGATCTAAAATCAGGCAAAGATTAGTTTCTATCTACATATCAATTTTACTGTTACTTTTTAACCATTATAGTAGACCTTAAATTTCTTAATAGAGTAGACTTAATAGTCTTTTGTAAAATCTCTTAACCGAGTGCACACTTAATTATGTTGCTAAAATCCTCTAACTAGGTAGATCTAGTTAATCTTATTGTTATTCCTAATAGAGTAAGATCACCAGAAGTGATCAAATCTTTGTAGCCTTAATCGACAACTTTATTTACTATAGTAGTGAAGCTTTGTGGGTTCCATCCCCAATGTAGTTTTTACCTTCTAACAAGGGTTTCTGCGATACCAAAATACATGTGTTATGTGTATGAAGTTTCATGTTTGCATATTTGATTAGATTACATGCATTTACATTTCATTTATGTTATTGGATGTATGGTAAATGCAAATGATACAGTCAGTTAATGAATTACATGTTTACAAGGATTCAATTGTAAAAGTTTTTAAGGGTATTGATTCACCCCTCCTCTCTCAGTAAAAACATTTACATAATTCCAACATCTCTCTACATTCCAATATGCTTGATTCAAGAGGGAATATTTCATTTTGTTTCCTTTATATTAATATTTCTTACTAAAGGTATTGTGCTTGCCACTACTAATCTTCCCACAAAGTTAGACAAACTGATGAGTGGGAATTATACATATTGGAAAAGAATGATGTAGACTACACTCATTTTTAATAAACGATGAAAACAATGCTCATTATTCCTAGAAGTTCCATTGCTAACATGATATTTTCTTTGGAAAAATAATTTATTAGCATGAAGTATTCATGTACATTTATTTTGAGGCGAATCATATAAGTTAGGAAAATTAGATAAGTTTCAAATTTCCTCGAATAAGCATGTGAATACCTCTAAGTACTCCAATATTTAGTGAAATCTAATAAAAATAAAATTTGAAGAAAGACAAAAGACAAAATATCAATGTAAAAAGTTGAGTTAATCAGAAACTCAAGGACTAGAAGCTATATTGAATAGTTAGTATTCAATTGGTATGGCTATGGTTGAAACAATTTGATGTGATCAATCAGACTTGAAACCATTTTGTGAAATCTAGGGCATTTGGATGAGTTTGACTAGTTGAAATAACTAGTACAAGGAAAACCAACAAAATTTATGGGAATCTTAAAAATTGAAACATGGGAATTCCCATTCATTTGGGTTTAGATAATGTGTGAGCTATACCAAAGAAATATCTAATAATTATTTGGTACGATATACCAAAGCCTATTGTCATTGACAAAAGTCTTAATTTCAGAGATGGTATGAAGTGGCCATTATCCTTATTTTTTTATCTAGACTTGTCTGGTTTATATATAATGAGTACACTCTCCACAAGTTTTATGAATTAGTCATGCATTCATTGATCAACATAAAGATACATTAATTCAAAAAAACCATACAACATGGAGAACCATAGCTTTAGTGTAGAACAAGAATTATACTGTTTAGTTAGACTATTTTTCCAATGTTCACATTACCTAAAATATCATGTATTCAGAGGAGAAACACTTTAATATGATCCACTGGAGTTACTTATATGAACAACATTAAACCCAAAACCAATGAATTAGACGTCAACTTTTCTCAAAGGGTTCTTATAATTAATTGACATAAAATTAGTTTTGGAATTATTTACAACTGAACACTTTAAAAGTTGAGAATCCTCTTGATCATCTATGTTACTTGTAAAGAATAATGAGAAAATAAAACTAGAATTATGTACAAGTGAACCCATTGAAATTTGAGTATCTTTCTCATTTGAATCGTTATAATATGAACTAAAATATAAAATGCAACAAATGGTGAGGATACATTATTTTTTACTCAGATGATATTTTTTTCTCTTGTCATTTGAATTAGCTATAGAAAATGATTAGGGGATATGGTGCAAGGGTATCCACTTACAAACTTTATTAATTATTACCCTATTATACAACTATCAAACTCAGGAAATGTCTTCTTTTTTTAGGATTTTGTTTTCTTTTGTTTAGGAGAATCTATTATAACTTTCCAGTGGGTAGTTTTAGTTTAGTTAATGTTTCCCTTTTCCTTTTATAACAACTCAAAAGATATTTTTGGTTTAAATGATGAATATGTTGATACTCCTAAGAGTTATTTTGTTGTCATTAGTTATGAGGAAGTCACATTGATTGTCAAAGTCATTTGGTAAAGAAGGAAAGACAAGTTGGTAAAGCACAAAAGCTATTTGGTAAAAGGAAATAAGGGAACATGTAATTTCGGTAAAGGCAAAGCAAGTTTAGACACCGAGCAAGACAAAACTGAGAACCAAGCACTGATCACCAAGTTATACCAAGCTACAACATTAACTAAATCAAGAGATAAAATAGTAATTACTGAGCAAGAGGACAATGTGTTACCAAGCATAGAAGGACGACACAAGGAGAATCTTTATATACATTGAACCTAGACACCGAATAGAAAACCATTTACAAATCTCGAGGATATTGTATGATAGAGCATAGGAGATTTAAACATGATGATTATGCATGATTACAAGGTGAGATCTACAAATGAGAATTAAGTATGTTATATGCATTAGAGGAGTAACCAATTTAGCACCACTTGAAGAGATGATTCTAGAACATCTAGCATTGCTTCTATAATTGTATATAAATGGATCAGAGTGTGAAGATCAATATGCATGTGTGAGAGGAGATTGCATGTGAAAAGTAGAGATTGTAGATAGAAGGTGATGAGAAGAGAAGACACCAAGTAACAGAGAAATAAAGAGCAGAGAGTATTGTGATTCAGAATTGAATCTACCGAGTACTGAATTGTTATTGTGAGAGGTACACAATATGAGGTAATAAGTTATTGGGCATAAAAAGTCTAATATGCATATGATTGATGCAAGTTTAATAGACAAGTTTGTGTTACTGATTAAAGAGTAACCAAAATTGTAAAGTCTCTTAACTGAGTAGATCCTAGTAGATCTTATATTGTAAATCCTTTAACTAGGTACAATTCTTAGATTAGAATTGGAAAATTCTTTATCAAGGTAGACTTAACAAGTCTTGAGACTCTTAACTGAGTTAATACTCTTGATAGGGTAAGCTATCAGAAATAGCTAACACTATAGCTCTAACCAAGCAAAAATTTTAGTGCAGTAGTGAAGTTTTGTGGGTGTCATCCCCACCACAGTTTTTATCCTTTAACAAGGATTTTTGTGATACCAAAATGAATGTGTTATGAGTTATGTGATATATTTTACATGTTTTATGTGATGCATGCACAAGTTATGGAATCATTAAATGGTTAAGGAAGAAAGTTTAAATATTTTAAAAGTGTTTTACAGTACTGACTCACCCCTCCGCTCTCAGTACTCACCTTTCCATACCTAATCCAACAATTGGTATCAGAGCTTAGTCTCTTATTAAGAAGTCTAACCACTTGAGAGAAAAGATCTGGAGGAATGGAGAGCTATAGGTATAAAAGGATAATTGACAGCATGAACATGGAACTAAAGATGGCTAATGAGCAGATTGAGGAGTTGAGTAAGAAATTGAAACATTCAATCAACAAGAGAAAGGAGTTAGCACATCAATTGAAAGATACACAAAATCAGGTTGAAGAACTTGAAGAACAATCAGAGGGAAGCATGTCTGATGAATCTAATGCTATAATATCAGAACTTACTGAAAAGAACAAAAACCTAGTTGATCAGGTGAAAACATTGAATAGAGAACAAGAAGCCCAATTGGTAAGGATGTGTGAAGTCCTAGAACAAAAAGGAAAAGAAAAAGATGATAAAAGAATGGTGGAAGATGAAAGAAGACAATTGAATACAAGGCTAAATGACAAAGATGCGAAAATACTGAGGTTGACACAAATTCACTACAACTTAACAAACCAACTAGTAAGTACAAATCAAGATATTGCAAGGAAAGTTGAAGAGATTGCTGACCTGAGATCTGAGAATGAACATTTGAGAAATGATCTAAAATTTGAAAGAGATGCTAATGAAGTCTTGAAAAGAAATGAAGAAGCATTGAGATTATTGGATGAACATCTAAGAGGTCAAAGACAACCGAGAGACACTATTGGACTTGGATAAAATTTGAACAACACTACTGAGAAGGGTGGGTCCTCCAAACAAGCAACTAACCGAGATAATGTTGTCACCCCACCGAAGAAAAAGAATCCTACATTCTATCATTGTGGGAAACCAAGACACACAACAAATGTATGCAAAAGAAAGAGAGGTAATCCATCGAGTACTCCTAAGTTCAATGGGCATTGCTACAATTGAAAGAAGCATGGTCACAAGGCATTTGAATGTAGATCAAGAGTTTTTAACAATTAAAGGAAGCCAAACTTCAAGGGCTACTTTAAAAATTGCAACAGATATGGTCACAAATTTGAAGAATGTAGGTCACAAAGAAGGAATGAGAAATGGGTCCCTAACCAACAAAATATTGCAAGCAATCGACAAGGACCAACTATACCATGGGACTATAATACAAGAATCACTTATACTGCATGTGGAAGATTTGGTCACATTGATGCAATTTAGGTTGCATGGTATGAACAATAGAAGATCATGGAGAAACTTTGGAATGGCTTGTTTCCACTGTTACAAGGTCGGTCACCTAGCCAAAGGCTACAGGTATCAAGGTAAAGCCCCAACTAAGGAACAACCGAGCGAAAAGGCTCAAGTTAATATTGATGAAATAAGAGATCAGATGAACAAGACATGTAGAAGGAAATCTCAAGATGATGGAACTGAACTTGGAACAACTGATAGCACCACATCCGCTAGATCGGGTGCACCTATATTCACTTAATTGGTCAAAGGTATGTGTAGGAGATGATAACCTAAATTATATCTTAAATCAGTTCCTAGAATTAGTGCAAAGATCCATATTAGCATACTAAGATGCATTTGGATATAAGTTGTAAAGTTGACATTTCATATGTTGATCGATAAAGTGTATGATTTATTTTGTTCTGTTCAGTGAAAGAAAGTGTATTTTGGTTATCAATGAAATGAAGTTGGTAAGAATCATTTAATGCAAATAATATAGCTGTTGGAATCCCTAATCTAGGATAAACTATAAATAGAGGTCATGCTATTAAATTTTTACCTTACACTTTCATGAGAATTTGAAGCATTTGACAGAGAAGAGATCATTGAGAAAATTCAAGCAATCTTTCGAGCATTCTAAGCATTTGTAAAGTGCATTCAAGGTATTTCTAGTGTTTACCAAGCTATTTTCATTAATTCTAATTGTTATTTAAGTGAAACCCTACTTTGTTAAAGAATATCTCCGAGACCATAATGGCACCAAAAGTTTTAAAACCAGTCATTGTTGAGAAAATTGACGTTGTCAAACCTAAATACAAGTTTCCTCCCGGTGTTGCTATGGAAACAGATAAGTCTAGAGCCCTTTCATTGATCCCACTAAGGGTTATACTCATGGAAGATGTTTGGCCTTCATTCATTGTAAAATTGAAGATATATGCCAAACTGAAATTTACACATCATACAAGAATTTGTGCATCAATGGAAAACTAAAAGATGACCACACACATTTATAAATAAAGGGTTTGGTCCATGGTATGCATGTTCCAATGGTTTTCAAGCATGAATGGATGAGGATGGTACTTAGCCAAGTACATGATCGGTTCATGTGACTTGACGGACTAGTTAAGATCACCAAGGATGTATTGCACATAGTCACAGGATTTTTGGTCAGTGATAGACTGAGGGCATATAAGAAAATTGATAAGAATAAGCTATGTGAGCTTACACAAGTGAAATGGGATGGTAGAGGTTTGAAGTTATCCACTATTGATGACCCTGATTTAAGATTCACAAGAAACATTATATCTTACCAAATCTTTTAGTCATCTCAGGTAGATAGTGCACCCTATGGAGCAATTGATATTGCCTACAAAATTGTTAAGAAGGATATGAAGATAGACTTATGTGAGATATTGCTGAAGCAATTGGATGACAATATGAATACTAACAAGAAGGCAAAGTCCAATACATTGAAGTTCAAACCACTTTTGGTATGTATTTTCTTCTATTTTTAGAACTTCTTTCCTACAATTAGTGAAATAGTTTGGAAAATAGATAAACTGATTATCTATCAGATTAATGAATATATTCAAAGCATAGGAGATAATTTTGATATGGTCATGAATGACTATTTTGGTAAGTTTAAAAGTAAGATGCATAAGAGATTTAGAATTCCACCTCAGCTTGTGGAACAACATAAAGATGATTTATGTTTTGAAGTTGACACCGACACATGTATAATAAGAGTTGTGGAGCCAAGAACCATGTGGTTGCCACCCATGGGATATGAACTAGATATTGATGCTTCTTCAACACAAATAAAAGGAATTTTAGAGAAACTATTTGACAAAAGTGATTTTTATGGTACATTTGAAGAAGTTAAAGAGAAAATAAGGATAGGTATCTTGATACCTAAGGCTATTAGAAAGACTAGTAGAATGATCAATACTTTGTCTGAGAATCTAGGAATTGTTGTTGAAGAAGAAGTAGCTGAACCATCAGAGGCTAAGCAGAAGAAGACAAGAATAAAGAAAGAGACCCCCAATCCAATCGGTGTTAGACCATCAACAAGGTCTTCCTCCACACTGAGAGAAAAGAAGAAAGTAGAAGTAGAACCAGTAAAGACTATAACTTACATTAGAGAGAAAAAGGCTATTGGAAGGCCTAGAAGGAAATTGAAGCTACAATAAGAGAGTGAAATAGAGTTTGAGGAAATTTCACAATTCAAGGTTGTACAAAATCCCTTAGAAAAAGAAAAAAGCTTTGATCAAGATCTTAAAATACTGTAGAAATATGGACGTTATTTTGGTTTAAAATAATTGAAGTGTGAGAAGAGAAATGGTGAAGAGAAATATAAAATTGAAGAGGTTGTTGTGTTCACATTACATAAATTCAGAACAACACATGTGTTGGACTACAACTGATTTGGAATCTGATTGAAGGATCTATGATTGCAAGATCACTAAGAAGTTGCTGATTAGATATGTAATATGATTAAATCAGTATTATGTTTTCATTGATGTCAACTAGTTTGAAAATACTTATCTTGTAAGTTACTACACCGAGACATCTGAAGAAAAATGGAAAAGAGATGAAGAACAAAGAAATTTACATGAGGAAAGATGTACATGATAGATGAGGATAAGGAACACATTGAGTAACTTGTTGATGAGTCTATGACTTAATGATATTGACTTCATTATGTTGCATTCATCTATAATGAAGTATAGAGCTAAAAGACACAAAGCAGTGTTGTCGATAAATGAAGCATTTCTAGTATACACTGACGGAGTGTAGTGTATACCGACCGCAGTATTAACCGAGTAGTGTTCACCGATGCATTCTTTGTTAACCGAGTGGAACAGAATGAATTAAATGATTAGTTTACCCAATAAGATTGATGAGCTGGCAAGAGTATAACATCGAGGTAATAGATAAAGTTTGTTACACAGATCAACGGCTGAAAAAATTCAAAGAAGATCTAACGAAGCAGATTGAAACATGTTATTGACACAAGTACCAAGAAAGTTTTAAGTGGCAAAATCTATGAATGTGATTAAGCGGCAAAATCTGATCGTGGAGAAGAAAATGATTTACTCATCTATATAAGAGAACAAAATTTCTTTATGAAAGTGCCAGAAGAAGAAGTTGTAGGATTATCACGTGAATAAGGTTTTCATGCATTCTGATCATACTGGTTAGTAAGAACCGAGCTATAGAGCAATTACCGATCTAGAGAGAGCAATTACCGATGGATAGTAAGTTGATATAGTATTGAATCTAAAGTGAATTATTGATCAGAAGGATTTGTATGGACTGAATATTGATCTGTAATCTGCAATTGAAGTTGTATTAAGGCAGGTCATTCTACTATTACATATTTAACCATTGTATACAGTCTATATTTCTTAATCGAGTGGACTTTGAAAGTCTTATGATGTATCATTCATAGAATGAGCATTGTTATCTTGTCAACCCCATAGTGAATGCTGGTTGGATGATAACTTCTAGTCTAAAATCCTCTAACAAGGTCACACCTAACAGTATGTTTGTAACCTTTAATAGGGTTGGGTCTTAACCGACCTCACTTCAGAAGAGTGAACAATTTTGGGTTGCCGGTCCCAGGTAGTTTTTCCCTTTACAGGGTTTCCACGTTAAATCTCTTGTGTTATTTGTTGATTGTGATATTTGTTTGCTATCATACTTTGCATGTTACATATTAGATTTGATCGATAAACAGTTATAAGTATTAGACTGGTAATTAGTAAAAGCACAGACAGTAAGAGTTATTATTGCTTACCGATGAGCAGAAATTGAAGAAATTGTTTTGAATTATACATTTTGGTTTGGGACATTGGATAACTAATTCACCCCCCTCTCAGTTATTCTAACAATTGGTATCAGAGCTACGTTGCTTGGAATAGAGTTTTAAGGATTAAGCATAAAGGTCTCAAGATGTATAAGAGGGAAGTACCAAAACTAAATAAAGAGAACTTCACAGTATGGCAAAGCAGAATGAAGTTGCACATATTTGGAATTGGGAACTCAGCACTAGATCTGATGCAAAATGGCTACATACAACCACCCAATGGTCCCCTAACTGTTGATCAACTGAAGGATAAGCATGAACACAATGTTACTATGATGGAACTTGATGCTGCCTATACTGACATTGAATTTGAAGATATCAAGACATGCATGATTGCCAAAGGAATGTGGGATAAATTAGCACAAATCTACAGTGGAGATCTAAATGTCAAAAGAGCCCGAGCTAAAAGTTTGAGAGGCAAATTTGATGATATGATAATGAAAGAAGGTGAGAACATTGTCCAATATTCAAATAGACTCAAAGAAGTGGTACATGCTATTAGAGCATTTGATGGAGTGATTGATGATGAAATAGTGATAAGCAAGATTCTCAGAACTTTGCTACCAGTTTATGCAATCAGGATTTTTGCAATTCATGAAACAAGAGCTACATCCAACCTCACTCTTGACACTCTGATTGGTAAACTTACAACCTTTGAATTAAACAATTTTGATAGCAGTGTTGTTCCTTCTGTTGAATCCGCTTTCATGTCTTCTTTGAAGATTGGAAAGTCTAGCAGGAATAGTAAGAATTGTGATAGTGATGACAATACCGATGATGAACTTGATGAGCTTGAAGCACTTATGGCCTGAAGATTGCCCAAAGGAAAAGGAAGGTATAGAGGTAAGCTACCTTTAACATGCTTTAATTGTAAAGAAGTCGGTCACATCACTACTAGATGTCCACAGAAGAAAGATGATGATAGATCCAAAGACCGATATGAAGGAAGCTATGGAAGAAGAGTCAACAGAGGTTACCGACACAACAACAAAGACAACTGAAATGAAAAAGGCAAAAAGGTATGTTACATAGCTAAAGATATTGAAACTGAATCTAATTCTGATGATGATATAGAAGTTGTATTTGTTGCTATGAAAGATGACTCAGAAGAGGAAGAGAAACATGAAGAGACAACACTGATCTCTAAAGTAAGCAGAAATGATACATGGATCATAGACAGTGGTTGCACACATCATATGACTGGTGATGTAGAGAAGTTTGATCATCTTGTTGAATATAATGGAGGATCTGTAAGAATGGGAAATGATGCACCTTGTATGGTAAGAGGTAAAGGCTCACTGATGATCAATGATAGATTACAATGTGAAAATGCATATTGGGTAGATGGACTAAACTATAATCTGATAAGTGTGGCTTAGGTAAACAATTCTAGCCACCAACTGGCTTTTGAGAGCAAAAAGGTGAAGATTTATGATGATGGAGGAAGACTTGTCAGAATTGGTACACAATCCAGAGGTAATCTATTCTATCTTGATATAGATCATTCTTCTTGTTTGTTAATAAAGGATGAAGATGCTTGGTTGTGGCACCGAAGGTTATGCCATGTGAACTTTGACAACATGATCAAGTTTAGTAGAAAGAAAAGAGTTATAGGATTGCCTAACTTGACAAAACCTGATCATGCCATGTGTCATGAATGTTAGAAAGGTAAGATGACTAAGTCTAGTTTTAAAAGCAAGGACTATTCAACAAAGAAGATACTTGAGTTGGTTCATACCGACTTGTGTGGTCCTATGAGAACTCAGAGCTATTCTGGTGATAGATATTTTATTCTTTTTATTGATGATTACACTAGACTAATGACTGTTATGTTCTTGAAAGAGAAATCTGAAGCTTTCAAAATGTTTAAGTGGTATAAAGCTAAGGTAGAGAAAGAAACCAGTAAGGAAATAAAGTGCTTAAGATCTGATAGAGGAGGTGAATTTATCTCTGATGAATTTACTAAATTTTGTAATGAGCATGGAATCAAGAGGCAAGTATCTGCACCAAGGACACCTCAGCAAAATGACATTGCTGAAAGAAGGAATAGATCTATAATTGACTATGCTAGAACATTGATGATACAAAAGAATGTTGCTCAAACCTATTGGAGGGAAGTTGTCAGCACAACTGTATATGTTCTTAATCAAGTACAACTAAAGGACTCCAACCGAACACCTTATGAACTATGGTTTGGACACAAACCTATTGTAATTTATTTCAGAATTTTTGGAAGTAAATGCTTTATCTTAAAAGATGAGAGAAATGGCAAATTTGATTCTAAAGGAGATGAAGGAATATTTCTTGGATATTCCACTATAATTAAAGCATACAAATGTTTGAATAAGGCTACAAATAACATTGTTGAAAGTACTAATGTTCGTGTTGATGAGTTTGATGACAAGTACACAAAGGAAAGTACAAAGGAACTAGAAGACTATGGTAGATTCACTTACATTGAACATCCAGAGTATCTATCGACACCACAAGCTGTAACAACCAGTCAACAAGGAAATAATGTAGTACAACATGCACCACAAACCGATGAACTTGAAGAAGCTGTCGAGCAAGGAAATGACCCTAAGCAGGATGAACAAGAAAGGAGAAATCAAGTTTTAGCTAGTTTTGTCAGGAGACATCATCCTGAAACACAAATCATTGGAGACAGACATGCTGGAATGCAAACCAGAAGCAAAACAAGATAAGGTACATGTCTAATTTGTAAGTTTGAACCTAAAACTGTGAAAGTTGCATTAGGGAATGAAGAATGGGTTAATGCAATGAAAGAGGAAATAGAATAAATAAAAAAGAACAAAACTTGGTCCTTAGTACCCTGACCAAAAGATAAGAATGTTATCGGTACTAAGTGGATATACAGGAATAAATTGAATGAAAATGGTGAAGTCACAAGAAATAAATCTAGATTAGTATGCAAGGGATATGCACAGGAAGAAGGCATTGACTATGGTGAGACATTTACACCTATTTCTAGATTAGAAGGAGTTAGAATGCTACTTGCATATGTTGCACATAATAAATTCAAAGTCTATCAAATGGATGTGAAGTCAACATTTTTGATTGGTATACTTGAAGAAGAAGTCTACATTGAACAACCTAAAGGATTTGTTGATCCCGACAATAAAGATATGGTATGTAGATTACATAAAGCTTTATATGGACTAAAGCAAGCACCAAGAGCATGGTATGAATGACTACATACTTACTTGTTAAGTATTGGATTTGTTAGAACAAGTGAAAATAGCAATCTGTATGTGAAAGGTGATACTGATGATACTATTATCATTGCTGAAATTTTTGTTGATGATATTATCTTTGGTGGTTCAGATCTTGTCTGCAAGGCATTTGCTAATGAAATGCAAAAGGAATTTGAAATGTCTATGTTCAGAGAGATTAAGTTCTTTCTTGGACTACAAGTGATTCAGCAAAGTGATGGCATATTCATCACACAATCTAAATACATAAAGGAAGTACTAAAGACATTTGGCATAGAAGATGCTAAACCTGTAGGAACACTGATGGCTACTGGATGCAAATTAACAAAGGTAGATGAAACTACTGAGGTAAATCAGACACTTTACCAATCCATGATTAGTAAGTTAATGTACGTAGTTCACAGTAGGCCAGATATAGCACATGCTGTGGGAATTGTTGCAAGATTTTTTGCTAATCCTAGAGAATCACACATGATAGCTACAAAAAGGATCTTAAGATACTTGAAGAAAATAAAAAATTATGGATTATGGTATTCTAAGGAAGGGAATTTTGAACTGAAAGTTTACACCGATGTAGATTGGGCTAGAAATGTGGATGATAGAAAAAGCACCACTGGAGGAGCATTTTTCTTTGGTGAAAGACTTGTAACCTGGACAAGTAAAAAGAAAGCTTGTATTTCTTAGTCTACAGCTAAAGCAGAGTATGTTGATGCTGCTACTAACTGTTCAAACATTGCATATATCAAACAAGTGTTGGAAGGAATGAATGAGTCTGACCCGGTGATTATATACTATGACAACACTAGTGCTATTAATATTTCAAAGAATCCTGTGATGCACTCCAAGACAAAGCATATATCTATTAAGTATCATTACTTAAGAGAACAAGTGCAAGAGAAGCAAGTAAAGTTAGAATTTGTTACATCTAAAGAACAACTTGCAGATATTTTTACAAAGCCCCTACTGAAGGACACATTTGAATACTTGAGGACTAGACTTGGGATTTGTCCCCTATCTATCGGTCACTAAGGTGATCTAGATGTTGCATCAACCAACTTTTATCATAAGATCATTCATGTTGATGCAGCATAGTTCACACTTTGAATCATGTTCAAGGTTGTGATTAAGTTTGAGAACTTGAACCGATGAGATATCAGTATACAGAGATACAGAGGAAGTACTGAACACCACAAAGAGCTACTTGGCTACTACAGAGCCGATTATTTATTTGTTTCTTTGGCATTGTTGTCAAAGGGAGAGATAAACCATATGAAATGAAAAGGGGAGAGATAAACAAAATATGAAAAGGAACAAGCACCGATGACAACTATCTAAGGGAGAGACAATCTGAATGGGACAGAGTATTGAAGATCAGTTACAAAGAATAGAAGCAGGAATAGGAGAACTGAAAAGATCACAACTACAAAAAGGTAAAGCTGTATTACTTAATTTTGGTTTAGTAACGTAGTGATTAAACATATTAAGTCTATTTGACTTACAACATTTGTTCACAAAGTTGTAGAATGTATGTTTGGTATGTGTATGGTACATTTCATATTACTTGAGTTGCCATCAATGCCAAAGGGAGAGATTGTTGGACTACAACTGATTTGGAATCTGATTGAAGGATCTGTGATTGCAAGATCACTAAGAAGTTGTTGATTAGATATGTAATATGATTAAATCAGTATTATGTTGTCATTGATGTCAACTAGTTTGACAGCACTTATCTTGTAAGTTACTACACCGAGACATCTGAAGAAAAATGGAAAAGAGATGAAGAACAGAGAAATCTACATGAGGAAAGATGTACATGATAGATGAGGATAAGGAACACATTGAGTAACTTGTTGATGAGTCTATGACTTAATGATATTGACTTCATTATGTTGCATTCATCTATAATGAAGTATAGAGCTAAAAGACACAAAGCAATGTTGTCGGTAAATGAAGCATTTCTAGTATACACCAACGGAGTGTAGTGTATACCGATCATAGTATTAACTGAGTAGTGTTCACTGATGCATTCTTTGTTAACCGAGCATAATAGAATGAATTAAATGATTAGTTTAGCCGATAAGATTAATGAGCTGGCAAGAGTATAACATCGAGGTAACAGATAAAGCTTGTTACGCAGATCAACGACTGACAAAATTCAAAGAAGATCTAATGAAGCAGATTGAAACATGTTATTGACACAAATACCAAGAAATTTTTAAGCAAAAAAATCTATGAATGTGATTAAGCGGCAAAATTTGATGGTGGAGAAGAAAATGATTTACTCATCTATATAAGAGAACAAAATTTCTTTATGAAAGTGCCAGAAGAAGAAGCTGCAGGATTATCGCATGAATAAGGTTTTCATGCATTCTGATCATACTGGTTAGTAAGAACTGAGCTGCAAAGCAATTACTGAGCTACAAAGAGCAGTTATCAACGGACAATAAGTTGATACAGTATTGAATCTAAAGTGAATTATTGATCAGAAGGATTTGTATGGACTGAATATTGATCTGTAATCTACAATTGAAGTTGTATTAAGGCAGGTCATTCTACTATTACATATTTAACCATTGTATACAGTCTAAATCTCTTAACCGAGTGGACTCTAAAAGTCTTATGATGTATCATTCATAGAATGAGCATTATTATCCTATCAACCCCATAGTGAATGTTGGTTGGACGATAACTTCTAGTCTAAAATCCTCTAACAAGGTCACACCTGACAGTGTGTTTGTAACCTTTAACAGGGTTGGGTCTTAACCGACCTCACTTCAAAAGAGTGAACAATTTTGGGTTGCCGGTCCCAGGTGGTTTTTCCCTTTACAGGGTTTCCACATTAAATCTCTTATGTTATGTGTTGATTGTGATATTTGTTTGCTATCATACTTTGCATGTTACATATTAGATTTGATTGATAAATAGTTATAAGTATTAGACTGGTAATCGGTAAAAGCACAGACAGTAAGAGTTATTATTGCTTATCGACGAGCAGAAATTGAAGAAATTATTTTGAATTATACATTTTGGTTTGGGACACTGGATAACTGATTCACCCCCCTCTCGGTTCTAACAACATGTAGAGGTATCACCAAACATGGAAGATGAGCTATATCTGAAAATTGATGCTAGATGGAAGTATGCTTTAGCAGTCAAGAAGGAAATGAGGGAGAGGTCCCTAGTTATTATAGTCCCAAACCTAACCAAGAGAGGAATGAAAGACACATTACTAGAATACTCAAAAATATTATGAGTAAAAAGTAGAGCACTAAGCATCATGGTCGGTAAGTTAGAGGAAGTGCAAAATGACACTGATGATCTTTGTAGAAAGATCTTCTCTATTGATCAACCAACTACTGAAGAGGGAAAGGAATAAGCTATATGGTGAAAATGTGACCACACTTCTATGAATCATTACATTCAAGAACACTCAAGAATGAGGTCTCAAAAATTGATCCATAGCTCCCTAGGCATGGAGTACAAGGGTTTTAAGAATGCTCTCAGCTAGAGCTATTTAGCCTATAACCTTGCTAGTAAACCATGCAATGGGAGATTCAATGAAGACGAGCAAGAATGTCAATATCCTCAAGAATCAAGAATGAAAATGCAATGCAATGCTATGCTAGAAATGGAAATGCAAGCTAAGCTATGAAAATGAAAGAACAAGTATTACAAAGCCTCCTAGTTAAGCTAGATGGATTAATCTAAAGCATAAAGGAAATATAAGCTAAAAATGCCATGATAATGCAAGAAATGAAAACTATGATAACATGTAGATGCAAAAGCCAAGAATGCTCCAAATCTTCAAAAGCTCCAAAATGACCTAGAAAACCTACAACATAACATTAGCATAAAAACCTAAGATATGAAAAAGAAGAAGAGAGCTCTCCTTTTATAAGAAATGAAAAGGAATGGACCATGGAGATTAAGAGGAAAAAGATTTAATCAAGGGTGGAGCTTAAAAGAGAAGCAATCCATGTGCACAAGTATCCTCAATGAGAAAATAAGAGTTGAGTTTTGTGTCCATATGAGACAAAAAGTGCTTTTCTCTTTTTTATAAAATAAGAATAATGCTTTATTTGTGCAACCTAGGATAAGAGGAAAAGGTGGGGGCTTTTTATTTATTAAAAAGGGAGGAAATATTCCTTTTAAATAAATAAAGACTTTAGGATAAGATAGTTAGCCCATAGAAAATAATTGGATTAATGATAGAGCTAGGATTTGATCAAGAACAAGCAATTTAAGATTTTAGTAAATAATGCTAGCAAGGGGCTAATAGTCTAGGTGACCATTTTTAGGTATATACATTTGCCCCTCTTTGACTAATGTGTGATCGATTTGGGAACACATGCAGTCAAAGAATGAAGTTGAAATGTGAGATCGATTTGGGATCACAAAACAACTCAGATCAGCCAAGAAGGCAAGCAGACGATCTGACTCCAAAGAATGAAGTGTAGAGAGATAGAAAATCCTACATGATCAGCCTGGTAGTGACAGTACTAAACACTTAGGAAAGAGATAGCCAATAAGATATGATGTGTCTGCCCCCTTGAGATTGAAAGTGAAATCAGGTAGAGGAAAAGCAAAAGCAAGAGAGACATGATCAAATCACTAGAAATCATAATCAAAAAAAGAGAACAAAATAACCATTAAGCAGTGAAGGTATGCCCCACACATGGGACCTGGGACACGAACCAAGCTGTCCCTCAACCTGAAAACATCACGGAGGGGGAAGAATTTGAACTTGAGATTGAAAGTGAATGAAAGACTAGAAGTTTGAAAGAGATGGACATGAAGAGGTGAAGAATGCCCCAGTGAAGATCGAAGGATCAGGCCTCAAAAGGTCAGCCAACTACGCGAAAGAGGGGGAAAAGATGATTTGGATGATCAAGGTGAACTCAAATTTTGGTTTCGATCCCAAAATGAAAGAAAAATGATGGGATATGAAAGACCAGAAGTGAAAGACATGATTGGGAAGAAGTGAAAGGTGAACACAATTGATTAACAAGTCCATGAAAGATGAAAGGAGAGCTCTCTCCATATGCAAGATGCAAAACTAAACTAACATGAACCTAAGAGTGCAAGCTACATGAAAAGTGATTTACTTGCAAGGTTACAAAGCCAATAGACATCTAATATTCATCATCGAGCATTATTGGTAGCATCGCAAGATCATACAATACACACTAGCATAACTATGTCGATCTGAATATGATCTATATCAGATAAAAATGTGGAAATCTCACCTAGGCATCAGAGACATGTAGGTCAAGATGACTAGTGCAGTGAGATTACCTAAGTTTGATATGGCGAGATTATGCTTGTATCAAGACACATGAAAGTCAAGATGACTATAAGCATGCACTGACATAACAGTCAAGGATAATACCTTGTCAATCCATAGTGTCAAGTAAGACCAGCATAAATGCTCATGACAATTAGGACCAACAAAATATACCCACAAGCAGAAAAAGCAAAAAAACATGTTCTCATTCCCTCAGTCTTCTAGCTATGCATCATCAAAAATGATCATAGGGGGAGAACACTCAACAAAGAAATCATCATAGATAGCACACAAAGAAAATAAAGCCAAGCAAGTCTCAGCAAGTCAAGTGCGTGTGTGTAGGTCATAGAGTCAAGCTTTGAGTATCGCATCTGCCAATGAGAAATATTGCATCATCTAGACTACAGGTAGGACATTTGATAAGTGTTAAGAAACACTCGACGCTAGGGTAGTATTGAAAAACACAGTTGGGGGGTGTTGAAAAACATCATTTGCGAGGTGCCTAAGAAACCCAGATGCACAAAGAGACCCAAGATAAGCTAGAACAATGTATGCCCCCTAGACTAAGATAAGAGTCAATTCCAAGCTAGGAGAGACAAAGCGAGAAGTGGGGTGAAGGAGCGCCATGCAAGACTTGATAGACATAGGTGCAAAGGGTCTTAAGCAACACCTGTTTCCAGGTTTTCACCACTTGATAGATTTTTTGCAATTTTTTTAGGACTTTTTATAATTTTTTTGTATTTTTGCTACCAAGGTGCCTGTTTCCAGGCTAGGAGAGGCAAAGCGAGAAGTGGGGCGGAGGAGCACCATGCAAGACTGATAGACATAGGTGTAGAGGGTCTCAAGCAACACCTGTTTCTAGGTTTTCACCACTTGATAGATTTTTTCAGGACTTTTTATAAAAAAAATTTGTATTTTTGCTACCAAGGCGCCTGTTTCCAGGTTTTCACCAAGGCACTTTTTCAATTTTTTTAATTTTTTTATTTTTATTTTTTTGGTGAGACATTAAAGCGCCTATTGCTAGGTTTTCACCAGGATGCTCATTTTTTTGTAGTACTTTTTATGCTTTTTAGGATTTTTTCAGCATCATATATGAATTTTTTTGAAATTTTTTTCAAGATCATAAAGTATGTACAAAGAATGCCCCAGATAGAAATAGGCATCAAGAATCTATTTCCTCTGATGTAGAAAATTGATAGGCCCCAAGCCCAAATGCTGCAACTGTGACAACAGGAGGTCTCAACCAATTTAACCAATAATAACCAACCCTAAGCAATGTCTGAGCTAATGGAGGATCGTTAGAATGTGATCCACATATGCCATCATGGATTTCAGCTAGCACTTTTTCTAACTCCTCTATTTCTAGACACTTAAGGAGAGTTCTATCTAGACCCTTCCTATACAAGTCACCAGAGATAAAGGCAAAGTGTAATGGATGGCAGAAAGAATGGCATGGTGGATTGTTAGGAAGAATATGAGGTGGAAGACATGAAAAGATGGCAGGATTATAGGATTTGTAAGCATGATAGCATAATTCATCCACCAGGAACTTGAAGTGAGATTTATGCTTTTTCATTCGTAAGATGGATGTTGAAGTAACCGAGGCATTACCAACTTTGTTCTTAGCTCTAGGAATGGGCTAAAGTGTAACAGATATGAGATCATGCTTGAAGTAGTGCACCATTTTTTTGTAGAGAATCAGCTTGTCATCTTGTATTTGAGAATCATTATTTTTTAGCAGATTTTTATTTTTACTTTTCTTAGGTGCAGATACTGCCATAATGTGGTTTTCACCATCTGACCATTGCTCTTTTCTTTTGACTTGATGACTGTGATGCTTGATTGTTGATTCAATCTTTTTTGTTGCTAGTTCACTGGTGGAAGAAGTAACAGGTGTTGATGCGAGATGAAATGAAGTGACTGGTTCAATAGCATTTATGTGAGGGATATCATCTCTCGTGACAAGAGAGGTCAAGCCTATAGGGTAAGCTCCAAAAGTAGCTAGATCTAGATTTGTCATAGAAGGACTAGCATAGTCGACTAAGGCAATACGGGGAACAAACTCATCAGACCGGACACGAGACTCATCAACTACGTCAGGTGGGTTATGAGAGGTATGAACCACATCAACATCCATATCTATCATGGGAGGATCTTCTGGAAGAGGCTTAAGATGCCGAGAAGTAGAGATACTCATGTCATTATGTGAGAGATCACCTCTTTGTAGCAGTCATGCAATGTTGCGACGTTGTCTATCATAGTTCAATGATTCTTTAGGCACATAGGTTCTAGACATAGAGGCCTCAGCTATATCATCAGTAGATATACATTATTCTCCCCAAAGAAGTGAAGTAGAAGGAAGATCATCTCCCATTTGAACCATAGTGTGCAGTGGTGACTCATCTGTATCTGTGTCTGAATTACTGAGCATGGGAGTATTTTTGGAATTATCAAGGAGGGAAAATCTACCCTCATCTTCTCTATAGATCCACTCTTGAATAGCTTGTTCTTCTCTTTCTGCTTCTAAACAAATAGATGAAGGAACAAAAGTATCAAAGATCATCATAGAAGAAGTGGAAGGCTTCATCTGATCAGAAGGTCTCCCATATGACCTAAGAGAAATAGGTATAGAAGCAAAGGAATCCAGCGTATATTCACCCATACCAAGGCTCATCATCTTAAGTGTTTTCTCAGTAGCAACTAGAGACGTACTAGGATCAATAAAAGGTTCATTATGAGGAACAAATTTTTCAGCAGCAGCAAGAGCATTAATAGCAATAGTATGGTCTCCAGGAATCACAACTTCAGTTCCATTGTATGAAAATTTGACGCACTGATGATAAGTGGAAGGAACAGCCTACATGTCATGGATCCAAGGATGACCCAAAAGAATGTTATATGCGAGTGGGATGTCCAATACTTGGAAGCTAATATCTTTCATGACAGGGCCCACTTGGACATGCAGCGTGACAAGACCTTTGGAAGATCTTTCCACTTCATCCTAAGCTTTTATAGTAATCTTCTTCTTAGAATCCATAGCAAATTCTAAAAAACCCAAATATTGTATGACATTGAAAGAAACAATATTTAACCCTGCACCATTGTCTAATAGGACTTGGCGGACTCGGGTATTGTAGACTAGAACTTCAATGTGTAAAGCTAGATTATGCAGGTGAGCAATAGATATGTCATCTTCTGTAGAAAAGGAGAGAGATAGCGGAGATGAAATGTGGTTGACCATAGCTTGGAATTGATTTGGATCAATGTCATTGGGAACACGTGTTGTACATAGAGCCTCATCAAGAATCTCTCTATGCGAAGGGGATAATCGAAGCAACTCAAGGATAGATATCTAGGCTGGTGTCTTTTGCAAATGTTGGACAAGATCATAGCTGGGGGTGGCTGAAGGAACTACTTGTTTGGAAGGCAAAGCTTGCTTGGGATCTTGCATAGTTTTAAGGACAATCTTGGCTTGCCCCCTAGTAACAACATTCAGTGTCTCACTTCAGGAAGATGAACTACCATGTGTTTGCAAGACCAACTTTGGCTTACCATTATTGGCTTTATTATCCTCTCGAGACCTCATCCTTAAAACACTCTCAACGGGCTCTACCATGTTGATCACGGGTGTATCAGAAGTATATGTATAGTTGATCTTAGCATCATGATTCTTCTTATGTGCTTGAGAGGCTTCCCCCTTATCATGCTTAGGTAGAGGATCTTTGAAAGCTATGTGATCAGAATTTTTAGTTAAGCCATTAGTGGAGATTGTGCCATTCTCAATAAGATCCTGAATATCATCCTTAAGCTTAAAACAATTATCTGTCGAATGTCCCTTGTTTTTGTGATAATGACAATAAGAATCCTCTTGCCACCAATCAGGCCTATTTATCAGATCCCAGTTACCAGGTTTATCAGGAAGCATAAGATATCCATTATCAACCAAAGTCTTAAGGATCACATCATAAGGTTCTACCAACTTGGTATAGACTCACTTTCGAAATGACTTCTTAGGCTTATCTGCATATTGAGGTTTAGGAGCACTGTGAGCATTGGCAACTTCTTGTTGTTTTGCTACATAGATAGCATTGGAGAGATTGAAAGCAGGCTCTTTAGCTTTAGGAGCGTCAACAACCCCATCATTAACAACATACTTGTTTTTATTACAAGGTTTGTTCTTGTCTTTGCCATTGCCTTTATCATCTTTATTAATAACAATATCCCCTTTTCTTATAGCTACATCCTCAATTCGATATGCACTTTCAACCATATCATTGAAAGAAGAGAGAAGTTGTTTCCTTAAATCATAATATAGCTCAGGCACAAGAGTGTTGACGAAAATGTCAATCTTTTCTCTCTCAGGTAACTGACGAGGATACCTAGAATACAATGACCTCCAACATTGTAAGTAAGTTGCAAATGGCTCACCTTGATGTTGTCTTAGATTACCAAGATCTATCATGGTGACAAGTTGTTGGATGTTGTAAGAATAATGCTGGGTAAATCACTGAGCCAACTCATCAAAAGTCTTAAGAGGTGGTGTCAATTTTACAAACCATTCCAAAGCTTGGCCTCTTAAACTTCGAGGGAATAATCATAGAAGAAATGTGTCTTCATAAAGAAAGTCCATGCTAAGAGCATAAAAGTGATGCACATGGTCATGGGGATCACCATTTCCATCATACTTGTCATATTTGGGAACCTCAATATCCCTAGGAAATGGGACCATGTATAGACTCCTATCAAAGGGAAGAGCACAAATTGATTCTACAAAAGAGACCTTTGGAGGCTCTCTGTCTATTTCCATTTGGGTAAGGCATTGATTTGTCTGACGTAGTTCTTCCTGAAGGACTTCCAATTTAGTTGGTACTCTTTGTTGGACAATTTGTCTGACATCATAGCTGAGAGGAAGCTTGTATCCTCTAGAAGTCATATATTAAAAATATTGATCGCCATTACGATCTAAAAGCTTATGCATCATTCGTTGGGAGACCACATCTTGTTCAAATCTCATAAGATCCTCACTAGAAATCTCATCATCAGCCTTTGCCTCATTTTGAGAGGGAGGAGGTCTAGGAGGTGAAGAAGGCATACCAAAAGTGGGTCTTGGAGGAGATCTTGGTGGCGTGTTGTTGCCATTGTTTCCATTGATAAAAAGAGATCTATGCTCATGATTACTAGTCTCAGGTTGTTCATGAAATGTCCCTTTATAAGCCATGTGCCTAGCAGCATCCATCCTTTGTTGATTGTGTTCTTTGTCTAAGCGTGCTTGGTTATCTTTATGCTCAAAATTTTCTTGCAAGCGTTGAAATTTTTCTTGTTCAGTCAAAGTGAGTGAGACACTATCTGTGTTTTTGGGGGTCTTGAATGTGAAAAAGAGGAAACCTCCTTTGTACCACAGGGTAGCCTTAGAATCCTCAGATTGGTTAGAACTAGAACTGTTGTTGCTAATGGGCACTCATGAGCATCTAGTTGGAGAAGGTAACTGTGTATAATTGAATAGAGGATGACTCTCCTGCTCAAATTGAGATCGAGTTGTAACCGGCATGAAAAGAGATGTTGGTTGACTAATAGAATGAGACAAAGTTTCTCAGATTTGAGATAAGCAAAGCTAATAAAGATCACTTGTCAAAGTAGAACAATAGAGAGATGGCTCGTCAAAAGTGCTCAAGCACTTACAGCAATCAATTGACTAAAGCCGAGTAGCGAGCAAGAAGCTCAATAAGCAAGTAGCTAGAGAGGTAACCGTGATGTGACAAGTGATCAAGAGTAGCATTCATTAAGCTCAAATCCAATAGTTTTAGCTCATTTGTTTTAGTCTAGAACAAGTCTAAGCATGCAGATAATAGTCCAGCTTTAGGTAAGAATAGAAAAAGACACTCTACGATAGGTTAAAATGCAAGTTTAGTAGCTCCGGATTGCAACAGCAAAAAGGTTTTGGGTGACACATTCCAGGCAGACAAGGCGACAATTTATAGCGAGGTGACACTTCACCCTAAGCCAAGTGACAATTTCCAGTAAGGCCAGGTGACACTATTGCAGAGTCATACGACTCTATGACCAATGAACATAAAATCTCAGTTTTGAAGCATTTTAAAAGATCAAGTAAGTATATCAATAGATTTTTATCATGGATCAAGCACATAAGACAACAATCAGGGAGTTCAAGCAAGCAGTTGTCTTCAAACAATGAGCAAGGGGCAAAGCAACCTTGCACATGAACAAGAATAGTGACTTAGTATTTCTACTCCTTAAAGATTCTACTTGTGTATGTTCTTGAAAATGTTTTAGCAGGCACTTAGAACACAACAACATCCTATCAAGTTGTCTACAAGGATATACATAGCTTTGCTAAAGGGAGTTCTCAATATACGCAAGGTACGTGAGGCCCAAATCTGTTGATGAGAAGAATCCAAAATCACACAGCTAGGGGGAGACAGTAACCCAAATCTCCTCCTTCACTTCTCAAAGGTATAAAGTTCTTTGAGGCTTAGCCAAGAGTGATATCAAACTCAATTCCCAAGAGAGATGTCTTTCAATTCACCTCCCGCTATTTATACTCTGCCAGAACATAGGAGTTAAGGTCATCCCTTGAGGTGGTGTGTCCCCAAGCAGGCCTTCTAGAAATAAAAAGTAAGTAATTCACTATCAAAAGTATTTAAAGCACTAAAGGTGGAACACTTAACTCTTCAAGTAAATGTGAAGTGAGTCCAAAAGTGGAACATTTAACTCTTCAAGTGAATGTGAAGTGAGTCCAAAAGTGGAACATTTAACTCTTCAAGTGAATGTGAAGTGAGTCCACAAGGTGGAACATTTAACTCCTCATACAAACTCAAAGTGAGTCCAAAAGTGGAACATTTAACTCCTCACACAAACTCAAAGTGAGTCTAAAAGTGGAACATTTAACTCCTCACACAAACTCAAAGTGAGTCCACACCTTAGAAAACTAATGAGATCAAGAAAGCATAAAAGGGAGAACTTTGTGGAACACTTAACGCTCTTTTCAAGTAGACCCCTCCCCTATATGAATGCTAACCTTGCATCCAAAGGGTGGTAATGAGGGGTGATTAGAAATAAGCGATTCCAACACCCAATTTAGCTAACAAGATCAATCAAAAGCAATTTAAAGTTGCTTATCAATACTACTCACAAATGACAAAGGGTTGAATCAATGGAATATTTAACTTTCCAAGCAAACATAGAGTGAGTCCACAAAGTGGTGCATTTAACTCCTTATGTAAACAAATAATGAATCCATGCCCTTAATCACTCAATGAGATATTTGATATTGGAACCAAGAATTACTTAAGGTTTAAACACAAGCATTCACTTACACAAACTTGTATGAAAGCAAATCTATGTTCATTCATTTCCCATTAAGAGCATCAATTGAAATGTGTTCTATGAAAGCATGTAAACACTCAAGCCAAACACATGAGAGGTTCAATTTTAATCCTAAAATCCAAATGTTGTAGAGATGGAACAAAGTACCTCAAGCAATTTTAAGCATTTTCCATGAAAGCAGAGCACCTTCAAAACAACTTGTTAGACCAACAAGGATTAGGAAAATCCAAAATCTAACAATGGTTAGCACATGAAAAATCAGATAATCTACAAAAAATAACTGATCAAATGACAAAATCTGAAAAATGAAACCATCATGGTTGGATTAGGCATGGAAAGACCTTTCCAATGATATATCACACTTTGATTTTCGATACCATTTGCAAAAATTTCTCAAAAATGGGCAGCAAAAATTATCACGCGATACTTCTCAGTATACTGGGGCGATAATATTAGTCTGTGCGATACTTCACTCGACACTAGGTGATACTTCACCCGAGACCAGGTGATATTCTCTGTAATAGCCAGGTGATACTTCTGACAGGTGAAGTATCGCATGCGCATACAGAGAACTATCGCGCAATACTTCTAGAAAGTATCGTACGATAGTCTGAGACATAAAAACAAAGACCAAAAATTAAGCTAAAAACTTGCCAAAAAATTGATGGAAAATGACAAAAATGCAGAAAAAGAAGGGACAAAGCTAGTCTACTCTGCCCCACAGTGGGTGCCAAAAATGTATGGTGAAAATGTGACCACACTTCTATGAATCATTACATTCAAGAACACTCAAGAATGAGGTCTCAAAAATCGATCCATAGCTCCCTAGGCATGGAGTGCAAGGGTTTTAAGAATGCTCTCAGCTAGAGCTATTTAGCCTATAACCTTGCTAGTAAACCATGCAATGGGAGATTCAATGAAAACAAGAGCAAGAATGCCAATATCCTCAAGAATCAAGAATGAAAATGCAATGCAATGCTATGCTAGAAATGGAAATGCAAGCTAAGCTATGAAAATAAAAGAACAAGTATTACAAAGCCTCCTAGTTAAGCTAGATGGATTAATCCAAAGCATAAAGGAAATCTAAGCTAAGAATGTCATGATAATGCAAGAAATGAAAACTATGATAACATGTAGATGCAAAAGCCAAGAATGCTCCAAATCTTCAAAAGCTCCAAAATGACCTAGAAAACCTGCAGCATAAAATTAGCATAAAAACCTAAGATATGAAAAAGAAGAAGAGAGCTCTCCTTTTATAAGAAATGAAAAAGAATGGACCATGGAGATTAAGAAGCAAAAGATTTAATCAAGGGTGGAGCTTGAAAGAGGAGAAATCCATGTGCACAAGTATCTTCCAATGAGAAAATAAGAGTTGACTTTTGTGTCCATATGAGATAAAAAAATATTTTTCTCCTTTTTATAAAATAAGAATAATGCTTTATTTGTGCAACCTAGGATAAGAGGAAAAGGTGGGGGCTTTTTATTTATTAAAAGGGGAGGAAATATTCCTTTTAAATAAATAAAGACTTTAGGATAAGATGGTTAGCCCATAGAAAATAATCGAATTAATGATAGAGCTAGAATTTGATCAAGAACAAGCAATTTAAGATTTTAGCAAATAATGCTAGCAAGGGGCTAATAGTCTAGGTGACCATTTTTAGGTGTATACATAAACAAGTAAGTTAGATCCAATCGATTTTACAACAAATAAAGAAGAAGTTATAATTGAGGATATAACAGGTCAAGACCCTTATGAGACAATAAAATTTGATGAAGACATCATGGCAACCGAGGCCAAAGAAACAAAGTAAATGGACATTGATGACTCTGCCAAGGTAAGATTGATGGCAAAAGGTCCTATTATTGAGTAGGTGTTGAGTTTTCCTAAGATTGAAGAAGTAATCTTAGAAGTAACAAGAGATATACCAACTATTACTAATGCCCCCACCGAGCCAACACATGAGACTGAAATAAAGGATACTAAGGTAACCACAAAGACTGAAACTATACAAGGTCAGAATCAAGAATCGATAACTCCTACCGAGACCACATAACAATAGAAGAAATAGGAAAAAGAGAAAGAAGAGGACACAAATGAAGGGAAGATGGAAGAGAAAAAGGAGAAGAAATAATAAAAGAATCAAGAAGACAACTATAAAGAAAAAGAAGAGAAAATAGATGACACGACCACTGCACAATCTGATGTAAAGAAGGCATCTACTGTTAAGGGAAAATCCAAAAAGAGAAAGCATGAAAAAGAGGTTGATATAAGCCAACCTATGTTTATTCCCAAGGTTAATATTACAACCATGAGTCTAAAGGAACTTTCAAAGTTTAGAGATCTACTAAAAATAAAAGCTGCACAGGACAAGCTGATTGCCAAGAAGCTAAAGACTGATGTTTTGGAGCAAGTCAAAGATATATTAAATGAAATTGTACCAAAAGTAATATAAACGAAAATGAGACATTTATAGTCAATTGAGAGAATTGGTAAATCAAATAAACCAGCCTAGTATCAAGACATCAGAGTATATGATGAAATAGTACAAGAAGAAAATGAAGACTAAATTGATTGAAGAACTCCTTCAATTAGTTGCACTAGACAAGGTAAATCTTTGCAAGTTAGTTAGTGAATTAAAGAATGAACTACAAAATATTCTTTTATTATTTTAAAAAATTTGTTTAATTTCAAATTTTACCAAGGATATCAAAGAGAAGGATGATAATGAGGAAAAGGAGCTCACCAAGCAATTCTCAAAAGTTTCCACCGAGCCTAATTCTTTCAAGGAATATTATGAAAGGATGAAGCACTTAATGGGAGTGCAATATGAGCTGAGAAAAGAGGAGAATCAGATCAGAATGGATCTATTGGAACTCCAAATATTTTTGATTCCACATATTGAATCATTGTAAAAATAGGTACATAAGGCCAAAGACTTAGTTAGCACACCGGATGTTACTGTTATGGATTGCATGGTGAGTTTTACTACTGATTTAAGTGAGAAAATCATAGTGTTATAGATACTAAAGGATTCATGGAAGGCATCACTGAAGGATGCTCATGACAAGTATAAAACTATTTTTGACAAGATCCCTCCATCAGATCAAAAGTAGGTTACTATTTTGACATTTTTGTTAAAAAATAGGGAAATACGTATAAAATTGCTATGTATGTTATGTATAACAAAAAAGGGGAAATATAGTATATGAATAAAGAAAAGGAAATAATGTATATGGATAGATATGATTCAGGAAGTAATACTTAAGGGGGAGTAATAAGTTTACCAAGGAATATGGATATTTTGACAAGGATAAATTTTTTATGACTTTGAAGGTTTTTAACAAAGATACCAAACTAATTCCAAAGGGGAGATTGATACTCCTAAGAGTTATTGTGTTGTCATTAGTTATGAGGAAGTCACATTGATTGTCAAAGTCATTCGGTAAAGAAGGAAATACAAGTTAGTAAAGTACAAAAGCTATTCGGTAAAAGGAAATAAGGGAATAGGTAATTTCGGTAAAGGCAAAGCAAGTTTAGACACCGAGCAAGGCAAAACCGAGCACCAAGCACCAAGTGTTGAGCACTGAACATCAAGTTATACCGAGCTACAACATCAACTGAACCAAGAGATAAAATAGTTACCGAGTAAGAGGAAAATATGTTACCAAGCATAGCAGGTCGACACAGGGAGAATCTTTAGATACATTAAACCTAGACACCGAACAAAAATTGATTTACAAATCTCAAGGAGATTGTATGATAGAGCATTATATATTTAAACATGATGATTATGCATGATTACAAGGTGAGATCTACAAATGAGAATTAAGTATGTTATATGCATTGGAGGAGTAACCAATGCTAACACCACTTGAAGAGATGATTCTAGAACATCTAGCACCGCTTCTAGAATTGTATATAAATGGATTGGAGTGTGAAGATCAATATGCATGTGTGAGGAGATTGCATGTGAAAAGCAAAGACTGCAAATAGGTGATGGGCAGAGAAGCCACCGAGTAACAAAGAAGTAAAGAGCTGAGAGTATTGTGATTCAAAAGTGTTATTGCGATAGGTACATAGTATGAGGTAATAATTTATTGAGCATAAAGAGTCTAATATGCATATGATTGATGCACTTGTTTAACAGACAAGTTTGTGTTATTGATTAAAGAGTAATCAGAATTGTAAAGTCTCTTAACCAAGAAGATCCTAGAAGATCTTATATTGTAAATCCTTTAACCAAGTATAGTTCTTAGATTAGAATTGTAAAATCCTTTAGCAAGGTAGACTTAATAAGTCTTAAGACTCTTAACCGGGTTAATACTCTTGATAGGGTAAGCTATCAGAAATAGGTAACAGTGTATCTCTAACTGAGCAAACTTTTTACTGCAGTAGTGAAGTTTTGTGGGTTTCATCCCCACCGTAGTTTTTATCCTCTAACAAAGGTTTTTGCGATACCAAAATGAATGTGTTATGAGTTATGTGTGTTTGAAATATAGATGTAGTAACTAAGAGGGGGGGGTGAATCAATTAACTATAAAATATTACCACTGATCCCTTAGATGTCCTATTAAATTATTTACTGCTGACATACAGAGAAATGTTGAAACTCGGTAATTGCAAAGAGTGTTAATTATAACTGTTCTTAAGCATTCATTAGTGATTAACATGCATGAATAAAGAAAATACCATGAACACAAGAGACACCAGATTTAACGTGGAAACCCAATATGGGAAAAACCACCAATGTAACTAGTTACTGATTTTCACTCTTCTGAAGTGATGCCCTGTTAGGAGCCAACCCGGTAAAAGGTTACAAAACACACTGTTAGGTGTGACCTTGTTAGAGGATTTAATCACCCTGTTAGGAGTGGCCTTGTATGAGGTCTTGAAATAATTCAATAGAACTATCACCTTGTTAGAGGATTTACAAAATGGCTATTAAACCAACTCGGTTAGGAGATTTTGAAATCACTGCTACAATGGTAAGAAAGTAACAATAAAGTGACCTGAATAGTGATGCAACTGAATTGCTGATTACATATCTCTGTTCTGCTTCACTAGATCCTTCCTGATCAAATATATCTCTGCTTCTCTTCAAGGATATCTAATCATCCTTCAAAATTCACTCATACTATTCTTCCTTTTTTTTCACTTCCTCATAATTCACAACTTGACCTTCTATATATATACCATTCAGATTGTCAAGTAGACACTAATAATTATTACAAAACATTACTAATCATTACAACAGTCAACTGGAATAAACCAACTTTATTTCTCAAATTGACAAAATCCTTTACTGGGCTGACCTTGCTCGGTAAACATTAATCCGAAAAAGATTTCCTTTGGTGACCGAGAGAACTTGGTAAGTACTACGAATTCTTCAACATCCTTTGGAGACCGAGTGAACTCGGTAGACACTAACTTTCCTTCGATAACTGAGAAAGCTTGGTTAACACTGTTTTCTGCCATACTTTTCTTTTGACACCCGAGAGGTCTCGGTAGACACTGGGAACTGCTTTGCTGATCGACTGAGCTCGGTAGACACTGGGAACTACTTTGCTGACCGACTAAGCTGACAATTGATATGACATTTGTGTGACATCAAAGACAACACATAATCATTCCAACAATCTCCTTCAGACAATTGTATCCAACAATCTCCCTCTTTGGCATTGATGGCAACACAATATGTCATAGCACAATGAAATTTCATAGAAAACATAGAATAAGGAACATATCCTTAGCTTCATTCTGATTCTCATCTCCCTCTGTCAGCAAACTTCTCTCTCTAACTGAAAACTCTCCCTCTTTTTTTTTTTTTTTTAAATTCTCTTTCTTAGAAATTTCATGAAATAATGACAACAAACTCTCCCTCTTTGACAACACATGTCAAAGATAACACACTTCCGGTGAATACCAATGTACCTTAATTACTAATTCATATGCAATGATTCCTTGACTATGCTGCATCAACTGACTGATCTTCAACATGCTCTGGTTGATGCATTACTAAAACTCAATTTAGTGAGCCTCGGATAGGGGAATGACCCCTACCTTACCTCTTAGATACAAGAATGCATCCTTAGGTAGTGGCTTGGTGAAGATATCTACAATTTTTTCTTTTGTATGAACATATTCCAGTTTGATTTCCTTGTCCTACACCAATTCTCTGACAAAGTGATATTTTATAGCAATGTGTTTGGTTTTGGAATGCATTACTAGATTCTTTGAAATGTTTATTGCACTTGTATTATCACAAAACATAACAACTGGTTCTTTGATCTCAACTTTCATGCCTTTCAATAACTTTTTGAACCAAACAATATTAGAGCAGTTTACTGCTGCAGCAACGTATTCTGCTTTTGTTGTGGATTGGGATGTGCAATTTTGCTTTTTCCTGGTCCAAGATACTAACCTTTTGCCAAGAAAAAATGCTCCACCACTTGTACTCTTTATGTCATCAATGTTTCCTACCCAATCAGCATCAGTAAACACTTTTAAGTCCAGATTGCCTCTAAATTTATACCACAAGCCATAATCTTCAATTCCTCTCAAGTACCTCAAGATTCTTTTGATTGCCATCATGTGATTTTCTCTGGGTTTTGCTGAGAATCTTGCTACTATACCAACTGCTAAGGCAATATCAGGCCTTGTATGTACTACATACTGTAATTTTCCAATCATTGATATGTATAAGGTCTGATCTACTTCTTTTGAATCATCATCTTTGGTAAGCTTCAGTCCAGTACACATGGGTGTACCAACTGGTTTTAAATCTTCCATACCAAACTTCTTAAGTATTTCCTTGATGTATTTAGACTGAGTAATGTAGATATCGTTCTTGCTCTGCTGAATTTGAAGTCCAACAAAGAATTTTATCTGACCAAACACACATTTCAAATTCTTTGTTCATTTGCTCTAAAAATTCTTTGCACTGATCATCATTCCCTGTAAACACAGTATCATCCACAAATATTTCTGCCAAAACAATTTTGTTATCTGGTCCTTCTTTGATGTATAAATTATTGTTGTCATTAGCTCTTTTGAAACCAATCTGAGTTAGATAGTTATGTAATCTTTCATACCATGCTCTAGGGGCTTGTTTCAGACCATACAGTGCTTTGTGTAACTTGCAGACCATATCCCTTTTGTCTGGATCCATAAAACCTTCAAGTTGCTCAATGTAGACTTCTTTATCAAGAATACCATTGAGAAATGCATATTTTATATCCATCTGATATACCTTAAATCCTTTATGTGCTACATATGCAAGTAGAGTCCTTACACCTTCTAATCTTGCAATAGGAGCAAAAGTCTCTCCATAATCTATACCTTCTTCTTGAGAATATCCTTTACATACCAATCTTGCTTTGTTTCTTGATACTTGACCATCTTCATTCAACTTATTTCTGAATACCCATTTTGTCCCAATTACATTTTTATCTTTAGGCCTAGGTACAAGAGTCCATGTCTTATTTTTCTCTATTTGCTCTATTTCTTCATTCATAGCCTCAATCTAACTTTCATTTTCCAATGCATCTTTGACATTTTTAGGTTCAAAATCAGTAAGTAAACATGTACCTTTTAGTTTACTTCTTGTCATAGTGCCATCTGATTTGTTTCCAATAATCTGATCTAGTGTATGATGCTTCCTGACATACTTGGCCAATACAGGTTCCTTTCTTCTTGAATGAGTTACATTGTCATCTTCTTGAATTTCATCTTCAGGTTCAGTTTTCTCGGGCTCGGTAGATATTTGCTCGGTAGCTTCAGGCTGATACTTGATTTCTTGTGACTCGGTCTGAACTTCTTCTTGTGACTCGATTACTATACTGGGCTCAGTTGATGTAGTCTCCTTATTGACAGATGTGTCTGGCAATGTATCAGGTTCAATGTAAACAAATCTTCTGTAATCCTCTGGTTCCCTTTTGCTTTCTTCTTCAGTCTTTTCTGCAAACTCATCTACTTTCACATGTGCACTTTCTATGATTTTATGAGTAGACAAATTTAGACATCTATATGCCTTACTTTTGCAAGAATATCCCAAAAATATTCCTTCATCACCTTTTGCATCAAGTTTGCCTTTTCTAGATTCTTTCAAGATGTAACATTTACTACCAAATACTTTTAGGTAACTTACATTGGGTTTATAGCCATACCATAACTCATAAGGAGTTTTGAATGTGTCTTTCCTCAACTGTACTCAGTTCAAGGTATGAACTGCAGTGCTAATAGCTTCCTTCCAATATTTCATAGCAATGTTCTTTTCAATCATTAGATTCCTTACACAATCCATGATAGATCTATTCCTCCTTTCAGCTATTCCATTCTGCTCAGGAGTTCTTGGAGCTGATACCTATCTTTTGATTCTCTTTCAATGCAGAAAGTATTGAATTCATGGGAGATGAATTCACCACCTCTGTTTGATCTCAAGCACTTCATTCTTTTTCCTATTTCCTTTTCTACTCTTGCCAAATACCATTTTAATTTCTCAAATGCTTTTGAATTTTCCCTTAAATACATAACAGTCATCATTCTAGAGTAATCATCAACAAAGAGAATAAAGAATTTTTCTCCAGTATAGCTTTCAATTCCAATAGGTCCACATAAGTCAGTATGCACAATATCCAAAATATCTTCAGACTAATAGTTTTTACTTTTAAAGCTAGTCTTTCCCATTTTACCAATCTAACAATTCTTCCATAGACCAATATCAGGTTTCTTCAAAGTAGGAATACCTCTTACTTTCTTGAATTTGCTTATTTTCACCATATTGTCAAAATTTACATGACATAACCTTTTGTGCCATAACCAACTTTCTTCAATTTGAGCAATAAAACATGAGCATTCACTGAGATCAAGATAAAACAGGTTACCTTTGGTTAGTTTGCCTGAACCAATCAGTTTTCCTTTGTCATCCAGCAGTCTTGCTTTGCCATTCATGAATTCAACCTTGAGTCCACTATTGATTAGTTGTGCTACACTTAGAAGATTATGTTTTAGTCCTTCAACCCAATATGCATTATCACATATAAGTTCTTTGGTTAATGAAATTCGTCCTCTTCCTTTTATACAACAAGGTTCATTTTTTTCCAAACCTTACACTACCACCATCATAGTCTTCAAAATGTTCAAACTTAGTTTTGTCACTAGTCATATGATGTGAGCATCCACTGTCTATAATCCATGTATCATTTTTGCTTATATGAGAGATAAGTGCCATCTCATCTTCATCATCATCAGATTCATCTTTTACAGCAATGAAGACAATTTCTTCTTCACTATCATCAGAATCCTTAGCCAGGAAACATGTTTTCTTACCTTTATCCTTGAATGACTTGAAATTCTTCTTGCCATTGTACTTGTGACCTTTCTTCTCATCTTTGCTTTGTTTGTTTGGGCACTTAGCTGCAATATGACCAATTTCTTCACATGAAAAATAGATTAAGGGAGTTTTACCTTTGTATTTACCTATGCCTCTAGTATATTTCTTTGCAAGTAATGCTTCAATAACTTCAAGATCACTGTCTGAACTTTCCTCTGATTCTTCTTCACTTTCTGATTGGATTTTCTTGCCCTTCTTAAGTGAAAGTTTGGCCTCAAATGTTGATTCAATATTTTTAGAAGTTGGAACATAGTTATCATAGTTGTCCAATTCAAAAGCTGTCAATCTTCCAACTAAGGCATCCAAAGTTATATTGTGATTTTGTTCACATCTTCTTTCTTGAATAGCAGATACTCTTATTGCACAGATAGGAAGCAATGTTCTAAGAACCTTACTTATAACAGTTTCATCATCAATTTTTCCTCTAGAAGCTCTGATTGCACTAACACTCACCTTGATCCTTTCAACATATTTTGCAATGTTTTCATCTTCTTTCATCTTCATCTGATCAAATTGTCCTCTTAGGCTTTCTACTTTGGCTCTTTTCACATTGTCATCACCACCATAAATTTTCTTCAGCTTGTTCCACATTTCATAGGTAGTTGTGCAGTCTTTGATCTCATCAAATTCTTCATAGCTAAGGGCTGATGCAATATCTATCATCATGGTGTTATGGTTCTTTTTCTCTGCAATCTCTTCAATAGTTAATGTGCCAGTAGGAACAGTATATTCTTGATCAATATATTTGCATCCTGAATCACCAATGGAAGCTAGATGAAGTCTCATGAGACCTTTCCATGCTGAAAATTTATCTCTGTTAAGCCTTGGAATTTCTCTCTTGTAAGACATCTTGATCTTTAGCTTAGGTCCTTAAAACCCTTCCTACAAGCACCAAAAGCTCTGATACCAATTGTTGGAAATATAGATGTAGTAACTGAGAGGGAGGGGTGAATCAGTTAACCACAAAATATTACCACTGATCCCTTAGATGTCCTATTAAATTATTTACTGCTGACATACAGAGAAATGCTGAAACTCAGTAATTGCAGAGAGTGTTAATTATAATTGTTCTTAAGCATTCATCAATGATTAACATGCATGAATAAAGAAAATACCATGAACACAAGAGACACCAGATTTAACGTGGAAACCCAATATGGGAAAAACCACCAATGTAACTAGTTACTGATTTTCACTCTTCTGAAGTGATGCCCTGTTAGGAGCCAACCCGGTAAAAGGTTACAAAACACACTGTTAGGTGTGACCTTGTTAGAGGATTTAATCACCCTGCTAGGAGTGGCCTTGTAAGAGGTCTTGAAACAATTCAATAGAACTGTCACCTTGTTAGAGGATTTACAAAATGGTTGTTAAACCAACTAGGTTAGGAGATTTTGAAATCACTACTACAATGGTAAGAAAGTAACAATGAAGTGACCTGAATAGTGATGCAACTGAATTGTTGATTACAGATCTATGTTCTGCTTCACTAGATCCTTCCTGATCAAATATATCTTTGCTGCTCTTCAAGGATATCTCATCATCCTTCAAAATTCGCTCATACTATTCTTCCTTTTTTTTCACTTCCTTCCTCATAATTCACAACTTAACCTTCTATATATATACCATTCAGATTGTCAAGTCGGAACTAATAATTATTACAAAACATTACTAATCATTACAATAGTCGACTAGAATAAACCAACTTTATTTCTCAAATTGACAAAATCCTTTACTGGGCCGACCTTGCTCGGTAAACATTAATCCGAAAAAGATTTCCTTTGGTGACCGAGAGAACTCGGTAAGTATTGCGAATTCTTCAACATCCTTTGGAGACCGAGTGAACTCGGTAGACACTAACTTTCCTTCAATAACAGAGGAAGCTCGGTTAACACTATTTTCTGCCATACTTTTCTTTTGACACCCGAGAGGTCTTGGTAGACACTGGGAACTGTTTTGCTAACCGACTGAGCTCGGTAGACACTAGGAACTTCTTTGCTGACTGACTGAGCTGACAATTGATATGACATTTGTGTGACATCAAACACAACACATAATCATTCCAAAAATCTCCTTTAGACAATTGTATCCAACAATGTGTTATGTTTTATATGTTCTATGTGATGCATGCAAAAGTTATGGAATCAATAAATGGTTAAGTAAGAAAGTTTAAATAGTTTAAAAGTATTTTACAATATTGATTCACCCCTACCCTTTCAGTACTCACCTTTCCATACCTAATCCAATACGTGTTATTTTGAAGGGGGTAGCTAAACTTCTGTAGGAAATGAGATAGTAGGAGGTTTGAAAAAGGTAGAGAGGTTAGAGAAAAAACAATAATAATTTTAGTGATGTGCATTATGTTTTCCTAGAGACAATGAATGAAGTAATAGTTTTCTGAAATCTTTATTTTGGCAAATGGTCAGCAAAGGATATGGTTATTTTCACCAAACTAAGTGAAAGGTTATAGATTGGGAACTGCATGATTTTCCTAGGATGACTAGTAGTTTATATGCTTCCAATTCAATTTTTTACATTTTAATTCCATCTTCTCAATGAAGGCTAGTGTCTGCATTTATTTTCCTCTTGAAAAGTCATGCTACATCAAACTGAGATTTTGCATACAATTATACAAAACAAGTTAATTGTGAAATTTTAAACATTGTATTACTTTATCCCCAATGTCATAATAGGCACACACACACACAGATATATATATATATATATATATATATAGAGAGAGAGAGAGAGAGAGAGAGATCTTACTAGTTATTCCTTATGCAACTTATGTCTCTCGATCTAATCTTCTTACTAAAAAATATAATTTTTGAATGTTTATTTGCAGTGTGAAGCAAGATATATTTTTTTGGAATTATCATCGATAGAAATCTACATCATCCAATACCAACAAAGAGTGGTTTTAGGAGGTTCACAATAATGTTGTCACAAAATGACATACAAGATGATGATATATATTCCATAGATGAAGAACTCATTGATTTTGTTCCATGAAATCAAACAATGAATGAAATAGTCATCTCCAATTTTCCTCAAAGTATAAAGAGGGAAAATGAAGAAGTAATGACCTATACTCCATTTGAAAAACAATCAAAAGTTCAAGAAAAAATACCTATGGTTTATTCAACATAGAAAGGAAGGACACGATGGACCATTCCAGAGACCATAGTCCTCATAGAAGAAAAGCATAATGAGAAAGGCACACTCTCCAATGGTGGACCAATAAAGAAAGGTAAAAAATCTACTAAAAAGTGAACAATTGTGGAAGAATATTGTTCTTGTCACAATGTCTTTTAGATTGAAAATCAATGTCGAGAGCAATGAGATCATGTTTTTCTAGACTACAAGAGAATAAGAGATTATGAGTTACATATTACCCTAGCCATGATAGCTATTGGAACATGATGAGTAGAGAAAGAGTGGAAAAAAATTTCCATTGAACTTCCTAAATAAGCTTATGGATGCAATGGAGACTAATTTTGGCACTAATAGAGCTATTGATCCTATAAATATAACTATTGATACTTCTTACAACACTTATACAACTAGTGACAATTTTTTTTCTCCAAATGAAAATGCTCTAATGGATGAATTTGATTTAATGAATGGAGCATGTCAAGAGTCAATACACATTGACAATGAAGTTGAAAAGGGATACATAGGGAAAAAGCGAAAGACAATTCTAAAAATAACTGGTATGAAATATACAATTCTTGAAAACAACATAATGGTTATTTCTACATTACAACTTGCTGAAGAGAGTCATATGAAATGTCATAAAAAAGACTATTCTCTAATGGAAAGTGCTTGAGTAGGGAAGAAGAAAATGATGAAAAGATGATCAAATTGGAAGAACAAAAAGTCAATGTGCAGATGCGCCTGGCTGCTACCATTAATTCTATAGGTCAAGCAATGCTTAAGATTTCTAAATCATTTTCAATAAAAAATGATTTAGCTTAATTTTAGTACTTATTTAGGTTAAAACTTTGTATGACATTTAAATAAGATTCTGCATGACATTTGCAATCATTGCACTTGCTTGTCTTATACACTAATTTCATGGAAACACTTGTGCTTGATTTCAATTTAAATATAAACTTCATAATTTTATGTTCCACTATCATGATATTAATGTTTTATTTGATCAAAAAGCATTCTTGTCAGTAAATTTCTTATTTTTGTTACTCTCTTGATTGCACAACTAAAGCTTTTTTTTGTAAATTTATAATTTTGGCTTGTGCTTGATTTTCATTTAGATATAAAATTTAGAACTTTGTGTTCTATTACCATGATAGGTTTACATCTACAAAAAATTATCATGGGGTAAACCATAACATGATTTTGGAAAGAATGATGCATAGATTCAACAAGTCTTTGTCAAACTAATCTGTACATTTTATATGGAGGTTTAATATGGAGACAAAGTACAAAATTCCTTCAAATACAAAAGAAAGATGATAACCTTAAATTTTTTATATATAAAATCACCAGGTGCTCATTATGATTACAACGCTCACTCTCATCAATAGGTATGTGATGATCAAACCTACATTTCTTGGATATTATAAATACAATCCATAGTACTATACATCAAGTGTGCTATCTCTAATTACAAACCAACATGGTAACTAACTTGTGACAAATGATTCCTTGACAAAAAATATTGGTATAGGATCTCCATCCCTTATGAATTTATAGAGATAAATCCTTCTCATCTTTTGTGCATTGACTCAAGACAATTATGTACAACAAGTGTTAGGGGCTACCGCAATGTGTCATTTCCCTATAGCTCACAGACATTTCCTGAATAGTTTAGCTATGACTTTGGGCTACCTGAGGATTTAACCTACTCATTACTAGATTCCCAAACACCAACCCAACCCACATAAATTACATCCCCCAGAGTAAATAAAAAAAATTATAATGATATTTGAACAATCTAGGTCAGGTAACTTTTTCTGCAAACACTCTAGGTTAGCTAAATTTTTTTGTGAAAGAGTAATGATAATTGGAGAACAAGAATTGAAGATTTCATTTTTAAAAATGGTCTAAAAGTATTTATATAAATATAGTTGGCTGACAATTAAATTAGAGCATAAGCTTTGGGAGTAAACTATAACAAAATAACAATGATATTAAACAATCTAGGTTAGGATAAATGGAGATTAGGAACATGAGATTTTATTTTGAAATATGACCTAAAATTATTTATATAAAACACATTTGGATGGAAATTTATTGGATCATATGACGTGAGACTAAACAATAAAAAATTTACAATAATATTTGGGTCAGGTAATTTTTTATTGTGAAAAATGAGTAAAAAATTATTTATATAAACATATTTAGCTAGCAAATTGTATTAGATCATAGGTTAGCTTTGGAAGTAAACAATAGAAAAATCACAATGATATTTGAACATAGGTCAAGTAACTTTTTTGTGAACACTCTAGGTCAAGTATTAAAATTTGTGAAAAGAGTGATATTTGGAGAACAAGAATGGGAGATTTTATTTTGAAAATGAGTCTTAAATTCTTTATATAAATGTATTTAGCTAGAAATTGTACTCGATCATTAGCTTTGAGAGACCCAAGGCACAAGGTCGCAAGGTCCAAATACAAAAGAACTTGGCACTATTTGGAAGTTTTTACTAAAAAATGTAGAAGCAAATGACACAAATAAAATTAATTCTCTATAGTCCCACTAGTAGAATTTGGCAAATAAATGACTTCATGACTAAAAATTTTAGTCATGTGACTAAAACTGATCAATTTCTATAATTTTTTTGCAATTCACAAGTATAAATGACTAAATAAATGACCAATTCGGTCATTAGGTAAAATCACAAGGTTAAACAAATAAAAATGACTAAATAAATGACTAAATAAATAGTCACTAAAACAAAAATGACTAAAGAATTAGTCACCAAAAAAAATGACTAAATGAATGATTATTACTCCTTTATAATAACACTTAATAATATCATAGACTTATATACTTAGAAGTTCCATTTCACCAATAATGCTTGTCACCAATAGGCTTATTGCCTGAGCAATCCATCTACACCCGTCTCATGCTAGAAATCTGGCTTTGAGGTGATTTCAACTTTGATCAGTAAACAACATTTAGAGATGAAATCACAAGGAATATGTATTATAGAAATGTAATGGTCGAATCTACTGAAATAAAAAAAATCTCTTAAAACAGAACATTTTCCCCTAACAATGAAGATTGATTCACTTTTATCTTTTCTTGCTGATATACTCAACCATCTTAACAATGCGAAATAGAAATAATAATAATTGCTTTTCATTTGCAAAAAGTTTCTCTTTCAAACTTTAGGCTAATTATTATTTTTTAAATAGAATTATTTTATAATATATGAAATCAATTATGTGTTGATCATTTTTATAGATGTTATTGTTACTTTTTTCCATCAAGGTGAAAAATAGGTGTGTTTGCATAAATAAAAAAAATTCAAATTTGAATAAACTAAAGAAAAAAAGTGCTATCATTTACGCCCAATATTATCACCTTCTTCATTATTTTTGACTTTGTCAAAATGAAAAAAATGTGAAAGATATTGAAACAATGACTTTGGGCGGGAAAATAAAATTAAGTTTCTTTGTGTAAATTGGAGCTAAGGAAAGCATTGAAGATAAACCAAGTGAAGTGGTCTGGTGTTTGTTCTGAAGGAGGGAGCTGGCTATATCTTATATACCATCGCATCATGTTAGATTGTTGTCTATAATCTAGAAAGGCAACAATCTAGAGAATGGGGTCTAGAAAGGGAACAATCTAGAGAATGGGGTCTCAAACCCTTAAAAATTTCCAGAAAAAAGTTTAAGATGAGATGGTTGGCTCTCACAATAGAATCCATTAGAGTTGTGGTGAACTTCATCAATGAATTCACAGATGCAGAAGATGAAGCTCGAGCTTGTTACGGAGTTTTTGATATGCATTTCTTTTCTCTTTCTCTGTATTTTGATTTTTAAAAATATCATCATTAGATTTTTGGATTTTTGTATTGAATATGATAAGCAACATAATGTTTCATAGGTTCTCCAAATAACTATGAGCCATATCATATATACATATTATCAAAATACATGAAAAAATACACATCAGCAAGAAGCACTGGATTGTGTTGTAATAGCAAAATGGTGCATTTGTATACAGAGTCATCTAATCTTGGGGTTCCACTAGAAAGGCTCATTTATAACATGGACATTGTATTATATATAATTTTTTATATCATGAGATCCCATACCCAAATGGTTGGATAGGATGTATTCACCTGTGAAGTCTCTTAGGGTTTTTGGAATGCATTTCCATATTTGGATTCAAAATTAATTTAATGAATGTTGCATTTTGTTTGCAACTAATGTATATCCCCATTTTGTGCACTTCTAGTACTTAATTAGGGTGCTTCAGGGACATGTGAGAAATACATTCCATTTGTCCCTGAGATGTGAGTGCTACAATAGGGCTTTCTGTCACATCCCCAACATCTTAAGGATGTCTATGAATGTCCTATCAAGAGAAAGAAAGACAAATAAAGATTTTTTTAATTTTCTATTTTCTATGTTCCCATATTGCCCCTAAACCTACAATGATATAGGCCTCACTTTGCATTCGTTCTTCATGGAGGAGGAGATTCTTTCTGGAAAACACCCAGAGAATTGTAAAATTCTCAAGTTTTTGTTTCTATTGATATTTTTGGTACCATAACTTGATTTTGACTTGGCCCCTTCATAGGTGTAGAGAACTTCCTGGAGCTTGATTATTTCTCTTGCAACAATCTTGGAGATAATCTTTAATGTGGTGTGACATTAATGACATACTGGAAGATTATTAACAACTCTAATAGTCATTCTAGCAGTCATGTTTAACAACCCAAAAATGATTTCCAACTTTTCACTATGGTGGTAGAGTAATTTCTTATTCTCCTCATCCACATCATTCAATACAGGTTGTGTATTTGTAATATACCTTGCTACCTTCATCTCCAACTTTGCATAGATCTCCTATGTTTGAGGGCATGATCTGTCTCCTATATCAGAAACATGTACCATTTTTTCTTTTTCAATCCAATAGTATCCACGAATCTTTCTAACTCCTTTGTATTTTATCAATTTCCTTACCCTTTTAACATCATCCCACCTGTTTGCTTCTGCATAAATATTTGACAGAAAAAGATAAGGAGAATGTCCAAATTCCCACTCAAAAAGGAGTGTTGCCACAAATTCTCCAAGTCTTATGTTTTTTTGAATTGACAAGCACCAAATAAGAACAACCACACAAACACATCAAGTTTTATAGGCATCTTGATAACAAAATTTAGAACTTTTTGAAGATAACTAGAATGATAAAGAAAATCAACCATGCATACATAATGATCCAATGTAGGTGTAATGCAATAAGAATCACTCATGCAAATGAAGTATTTACTTCCTTCATCTAATAGACCTGCATGTGATATAGAGCTCAGAAGGAAGCACAACATTCACCATGACACAAGCTCATCTTGCTAGTTTTGTAACAACACTCACCTAATTGGATTCTCAAGAGGAAACTACTACGTCTTCATCCACTAGACACCATTGATGTAGTTGGAAAAGCTTCTTTGATAGATCGAATACAAAATCATATCATAAGGCTTCTATGCCTTATCAACAAATAATATTCATTGGAACAATATCACAAGGTCCTTGATACCTTAACACCTTATGTCCTTAGTCTTATCTAACATAAACAGAGAGAAAACTTTGATCAGATCCTAATGGTCCTTAACTCATCACAAAGGGTAAAGCTACTCGATGCTAGAAAACCTCATAGCATTTGTGGATCATAACATCACTATCATATTCAAAGCATTCAAGGACCATCTTTTTAAAATGCAAGACTCAAACAACATTAACTATTCAATCAGTAAACAAGACTTGTTATGTGCTTCAAAACCTCTTCCAATACTCTTGAATGGTTACCACCTCAACCTTGATTATAGAATAGACAAACCTATTAATGAGATACTATCTTACACCTTAGTTCAAGAGACATCTCAAAACACTAACCATTAATCCATCCACTATGTAACATTAATGATCAACATTTAAATATAGGATTGTCACATTGTCCCTGTCATTGCAATCAGTCATTATCTTGTGTGAAAAGTGACTCAAAATCCTCTAACACCTTGACCAATTATTTGAAAGGCCTCAAATACTTTATAAGGTCCCACCAATTGACCCTTCAATAGCTAGGATACAAACCTTAATGGATTAACCTTTTAACTGTGACTGTCTCTATCATAGGATAGTTAGATAGTGTCTCTTCAATAGTGATTTGAAATATATCAAACTTACTATCTTGCCATCATCAGAGGCTTCTTTGGAATGGTTAGAACCCTTTTCAACTCATTACAATACCAAGAACTTTAAATCCTTTCATCGGTAAATAAACAATGTCATAGTCTATCTTAATCAGTAAAACCCATTGGCACTGTCAATTTAGGGCTCGAGTCTTCTCTTACGTATGTGCTACTGGTATCAAATTTGTATGACACTGTATAAGTATCCATTGTACTAGGGTTTCAATTTTTGCAATTAATGATGAGTGATGTAGCCAACAGGCCACAATCCCTTTTCAGTAGTTTGTCTTATGTTTATTTTCATTTTACAAGTTGGTTGTTTGTATTTGTGGTTCCAATTTATTTGATTCCATAGAACAGACATTGACTAGGATAGGAAGTTTAATGTGCTGGTAATTGTATGTTTTCTATTTCATACATGCAGTATATATTCCTATGATAAATTGGTCCTTCAGATTTGATTCTTGTGTCCTGTCTTGAAGTTTGTCATGATACAATCATCTAAATATTATTAAACACGATTCTTCTTTGAGTGTAAACTTTTGCACTTAAAAATATGCAGACAGGTAATTTCCAATAAATGATTGGTCCTGAATTAAAATCTTGTTTCTAGAAAGGTAGGAACGATATAGGTGGTTTGGTATGATAAGTGGATTTTCTAAATCATTCTCGAAAACAAATTGTGTTTGATTGATAGAGCAACAGGCTTCACCAGTTTGCAGGTGTAAAGAGGAAAAATTACATAGTGGACAACAATTAACAATTTAACAATTTAACAATATGGTAGACTCTTTTCACATTATTTTTGCTATGTCATGTTTCCAAATTTCCAAACCCGTTCCATTTGTTAAGCCAACAAAACTGAACAAAGTGACTCAATGTTGGATGTGTATATGGCAAGTTTACCTTAATATAGTATTTTGGATAGCATTTTTCTCTAGAAATTAGCATTTTGTTAAATTATGGAAAGAACAACTTGAGAGTCTTATTTCGAGCAAAAATGGTGGCGATGACAAGAGAAGTTGCAAATCTTTGAAGTAAGCAGTGAGTTTGGCATGAAAAGACATAGATAAATAGTGATGAAATATCATGGAGAATGGAACAAGTCATTGAGAGAAACAACAACATGATTCATGGTAGAAGGAGAAGACTTTCAATCCAAAGAGAATTCCACAAGGTGTAAACAATAGTTTCCTAATAAGAAATGAGTATCAAATTATTAAGGAAATTCTAAACTTCTCAAGAGCAACGACATATTTCACATAGCAAAAGATGAAAGATTTATGAAAGAACAATGGAAGGGACACATTCCTAATGGGAACAATGATTTTTTGGGAGAAACAAAGGTAGTAGATTCTCATTTATTGAAAATGAACAATAAGAATGAAGGGAATCCATGGGCTTGAACAAGAAAATACCAAAGTCTGGAGATGAACAACTCGTTTACATGTAGAAGACAACTGATTTCAATGAATAAAGAAGCTAATACATTGCCAATGACAGAGTTTTAATAGGAAATCATCAAATATAATTAAAAAATGTAGATTCAAAGGGAAACTCCAATATCGAGAGGTAGAGTACTTTGGAGTTGACCATGAAAAAATCTAATGCTTATTTTCTATTTTTGAATTCCTCTTTTTTAGAGATTTGATTCTTTATTTAGAGGTCTTTATTCATTGTTCTCCAAAGTTTTAAATGCTCTAGCCGTGGGTTTCATTTCATTGTTCTTATATTCAAGGGTTTTCTTTTACCTTCCTATTTCAATAGATTGGTGTAGTGTCGACTTTTAGGAGATTCTGATATTCATCAAGGAAGTTTTGATTTCCCTCATTGTACTTCCAGTTTTGATTAGTTATTTATAATATCTAGATTCTACAAGGTAACACATAGGTGAAAAGGGTAGATATAATGAACATCAATCATTGGCAGATCACAAGAGCAATAGATATATAATAAAAATATCAAAGCACCTTGATAAGATCAAGGTAGTTATACATGAGGGAACAATGATTGATTGACATGATAGTAGGGAGTAAATATTGCTGGAAATAGTGCCAATGGAGTAATGCAAAAAATACAACCCTGACAGTCAAAGTCAGAAGCATCATAAAGAATGGATAAATTTAGAGAGTAGTGACAGAAGTATGACTGTCAAATTACTGTCACAAAACAATGTAAAGGCAGTAGAAAAAGCACCATATAATAGTCATAAAAGTACCAAACAATGATTAAGGATCAAGATTAGAAATGACTGTTAAATACCTCAAATGTAGTAATTTGCCATGCTATGACACTGCCATTGCAGAGTGGTGACAGTAATGTCCAATCTTAGATAACATGAATGTCGAAATAGTGGTCAAGGCATGTCTATGAATGGTAAAACAATCATAAACTAGGGAAATCACAAAAAACAACAAAAGCATAATGAATAAGATGAACAATCGAAGATAGGGTATAATCATAAGAGTATTTTCAAAGAGAGTCATGATAATAGTAGTCGTAAGCATCCATTAGAAGATAGGTTACTAGTTCAGGTATTTCTTTGACTGTATTGTGAGTTGTTTTACTATATTATTGGTGTAATGGAAATGCTTAAACATGGAACAAAGAAGAGGTTCATACAAAGATGAAGCACAATCATGAATTTGATCACAATAATCACTTCTATTACAAGGTCCAAAAATGCATACATTAGAGGTAAAGAATGCATAATCAATATGAGTATTAGATGGTCAGGATGTCCATTATATAATCAGTGATATGTGGAGGACAAGCTGTGTGACTGAGGCTCAGTGAAAGAGATATTCTTAGTGAATCAGTCATCCATAAGAGAGAAGCAATATTCAAAGAAAGGTGGTTGTCTATGGTGAAAATAATAACAAATGAATGAACAAACTATAGTTCATTCAAATAACAACAAGTCCAAGTATGGAGTGGAATATTTATTCAATCAATATAGATATGAATAGAGCAGCCAAAGTCACATGTAATGCAATGGTTGAAGAGCGGTCTTGTAAGCACAATGATAGTCATTTCTTGGTCAAAAGAGTGGGGCTATGAATAATCAAACCATGATCCATAAGATATATGACTGTGACCAATTATAATGTATGGTCCAAAGTGAAAATAGGTCATTTAAGTATGACTACCTTTTGTGGTCCTTTCACTTCCCTCAAGAGAAGATATAAATGTTTTAATAAAGGGATTGACTATTCCAATTAGTTCATCAGAAAACCCTTACTCCCTTGTTCAAATGGACCACACCCTTGACCCCTCTGGTCTACACAACCAATACCATTGACTCTCCTAAAGACAATGACTCTGCAAGTTGTGATTCTCTAGTTGGGACAGTCATCACACTATTCCCCTAAGAACTATGGCTTTTCCTTCTCATCCACAAGACACTCTAACATCATTCTAAACTCTTCTATACTCTTCCCATATCCATTCTAATCCATTGATCCAATCTATTCATACTTCTACACAAACAAATTAACTCACCAAAATGTTGTCATTCCGGGCCAGTCATACCAAACCCTACAACTTTGATTGCTTCACCTTCAAGATGTGATTCTATGGCCCCTCCAAGCATCCTACTTGTGATAGACACATATATCTTCATCCCCCTCAAGCCTCCATGGCCCAAATACACTTTAAGTTCGAAGCACTTAAACTTCTGACTGTGACAGTTAGCCCCCCTTCCTCTGTGAGAGTCCAGTCAGTCTTCCAGCTTCATAGCATATGTATTCAATGCATGGTTCTCTTCAAACCAATAGGGGTAGTCTAAAATGTGTCCTCTATCATGCCCCCTCATGAAGAGTTTTTATTCAACATGCAACATTCAAGAAATTACATTCTACCCTCTCGGGTTACCCTAGGAGAGGGTTTTGACTATTTTCACCAAAAAACCAATTTCTCCTTCTATACAACTCCAAATGGGATGATTCTACCACAAAAAGAAAGTTAATTCACTCCTCTAACACCTCCAATCAATAATAGTTCAAGACAGGTGCATTAATGTGGCGTACAATGCAAAGAAAGTGATTGTATTTCTGGAAAATCAGAAAATAACAGAATTAAAACATCATTTTATTACTTCAAACTTTATATATGCTTGTCTCCTTAACCAACCTATGTTCTCTCCCCATTTTTCAATGTGAATAGGTCTCTTAAAGACCAAATTTCAACCAACCATCTTTGAAACTACTTTCAAACTCCCCCAAAATTGATTCTAACAGTCTAAAATCGACTGTCTACTAAATAGACTTATTACAAAAAGTTGTAAATGTTGTCAAGTTGACAAGTTGAAAACTTGATAACTAAAAGCCCCATTAGTGTTAAAACACTTTCATAAGCCTTAAAACTATAACCCACACCTAAAATACTACCCCTAAGGTCATTTAGACCTTCTAGTGACCCTTAGGCCTACTTTGCCAACTTGGGCAATTACATTCATATTGAGTTTTCAATTATGACCAAATGGCTTAAATAGCCATATTACACCCTTGAATGATCTTATAGGTCCCATATATATTCTTCCCTTCATGGTTTCCACCTTAGGTCTTACTAGTGACCCTTGTGTACCTTCATGTCCTTTCGGTGCTCTGCACCACATTTCATACTATCTTCTCCTCTACTCTTCGGAAACTACATTCCATATTTTCAATCATTGTATTGACATAAGAAATTCCTTTTCTTTCTCTTGTCAATAATAGTATTGTTCATAATATTCTCACTACTTTTCCATTGCAGAACACCATTGTTTTGAGATAGCCAATCTTTCTAACAATATGACTACTCGGTAATAGTGATTGCATACTCTAAGAATCAATAAATTCACCTATCCATGACAGTGGTTGGACCTCTTCTAAATATTTTTGTGCTGAAAATGTTGCTGCTAAACATGGAAACCTAGGTGAAAGTAGAGATAATGCTTGAAAATCAAAGAGGATTGTAGGAAAACATGAAAGACATGATGAAATCAGGAACCCTACCAAATATTGATGGATAACCCTATTTAAAGATAGCTGCCCCTGCTGATATGACTTTGACTATTAAACTAAACCTATTACTATTAATCCAAATCAACCAAGTTTTGGAAGGAAACAACATGAAGGATGAAGAAAGAATGGAAGGAAATTGATCAATGAAATGCCTACGTAAAAACATCGCTTCTTCTTCCTCTTAGCAACTATAATAAAACTAGGAATGAGAAGAAGAGTTAGACTTTAGTGTTTTAATAGTCAAAATAGGGTTTACCCATGATCAAACAATTTTTTTTTTTAAATGTTTTCTTTTTTTTGCCTCAAATGCCATACAAGTTCCGACTTTAGAAGGTAGATGGGAATCAGTCCAGGGGCTTGACAGGGGACAACAACGCTATCCCTGGGATTGATTCCTATCCCTCTGTTCCAACTAAAAAAATTTGAAGTTTCAGGGATGGTCTCTGATTTTTCCCAATTGGGAACCACTCGGGGGATGGCCCGGTATAGGAATGAGCCAAAAAAACATAGGGGACGCATCCCCATGGAGCATAGCTTTATGCAGACTAGGTTGTAATTGAAAACTTGTAAACTGTCAGCATCTAGCTATTTTTATGCACTATAAAGTATGTTTTGTGCAATGCAAAGTAATCAGCAATATGAATGTAAACAACAAAAATCTACATTCTACAATTCTCGGGCTAAAGTCTCAATTTATATGCTCAATGGCTCTTATAAATTTATATGGAAATGCTTTTAAATTTCAAACACAAGAAGTTCTTGTCCCTTTTCCTACTCCTTTTCAAATTTTAATTTTTTTTTTTTCTAGTTGAAATGTCATTTTTTTCAAAAATCTTATTTTTTTGGTTTGCCAAATTTTTTTCCTCAAAAGAGTTCCACTGCTATAGTCTAACATATGTATCACTAGATTTGTGTACACCCAACTTAGCAGACAAAGGACAAACTACTAGGTATACTATAGCTATTGAGCATGAATGAACAACATCTACATAATTGGGAGCTGAAGGAGGGGAGGCATCTACTATTTCCTGTTGCAAAATAGGTTTCATTAAAGATGCATCATCAAGAGGTGAAGCTGAAGGTGAATATTTATCTAACTCCTTTGAAGAAACCAACACAACCCTTTTGATTGATAAGTAAGATCACATGCACCCTTCCATTAAGTAGCTTTTTTGGGATTTTTTAGTTTGCCCAATAGCAATCCACAGTAATATGTCATATTTTGTGGCATCTTCTCTATTTGAAAGCTATATTTTCATATTAAGCATTTGTTTTTAAATACAATGGTCAACTTGGAGCCAAATCTCATTAGGCAGATCTTTTGAAATGTCTAGCAATGACTGAATCCTAGCAGAAATAAAGTTGTATCAGTCCATTAGTTTCTTAATCTAAAGCCAAAAGTTTTCCTAATGCATTACAAATACCCTGAAGATGGGATTGACACAAAACTGAAGTGAGATTGGGTAGCTGCACCCAAACCAGTAGGACATATTTGTCCCAGAATCACAGACCTTTTTATAATATTAAAGATTCATCTTCATGAAAATTATATTGGGAAAGATTTCCAGCATAATTTGAAGGTGAGTGTTCCAAGTTTTAGAAATCTAAGTATGCAGATTAGCAAGGATTGACCAAAAAAACTTGAACATGCAAATCAGGCTTAGTTAGAGTATATACCCTGTATCTATTGAACATCCTTCCCAAAGGATAACATAAAATGAACTCTTGAAAAGAAACAAGATCAAAATGTTGCATCTGGGTCTTGAGCACCTTAGAAGTTTCGCACTTTAGAAGGCTCAATTATGGAAAACTTAGTAATGTTGGAGTTTTCTAGTAAAACCCTAGAGGTTGTGGGATGAGCCCCAACTAGCATATTAAACCCCGAAGCATCTTGAGTTCCAGTTTCTGGACCTGACTTGCAATGTGTGACAGTATTGGGTGCATCATGCATGAACCATATGAAGAGTTGGGTCCAACACGCCATGGTCTATAGTGGTATTTACAGATTTAATAGAAGTCTCATGGTTGGTGTTGTCCACAAAGGCAGTTGCACCACCAGTATGAAACTCTCTAATGCTCATTAACAGAAAATTAGGGTCTGCCATAGAAGACATGGGAGCAGGACTAGTCATCACAATTTTCTTATGAGGCTCCTTATAGGTATTGTAGTTTTATTTATAAGTTGTATTTGAATTTCCTTTTATTTGATTAATATTTAATTTCTTGTCATAATCTTCAATTACTAAAAACATTTTACAATTACTTCATAAATATGCATAAAGAAAAGTCTTTTTGAGTCTTTTTTTCCCTTTGCCTATCCATTACCTTCCCCACTTCAAATTTTGCACATAATTTTGGCTGTACATCTCCATACACTATTCTTTGCTACTTCATAGGGAATGTCATTGTCAGCATCCACTTAGAGCTATTAATGTTATTGAGATTTTCATTTCAGAAACATCCTGTTTGAAGATTAGTCTTAGTTACTGTAGCCAACTTTAGTGTCTAGAGGGTTGAGATGGGATTCTTAATGATGGAATGTGCAGTCAAATGTTGAGAGTGAACTAAAGTTGGCTCTAGTAACTCTAATTATTCTTCATATGTATGTATGGGTGCATGTCTCTGTCTGTATGTTTGTATGTATGTGTGTATGTGTTTAATTATGTATGTTGTGTGTATGTATGTATGTGTCTGTGTGTTCGCGCATGTGCATGGATGTGGCTTTAAAATGACTATTTCTGATCAAATATGTTATGATATGTTGATCAAAACTGTGGAATTAAACTGGTAGTCTTCTAGGTTTTAAAACAATATGAGAATTGGATCACCTTTCTTAGTTGTAAAGTGGAGTATAGAATGATACTAGCACTAAGATGGATGTTACAATTTTTTGTACGCGTGCATTCACTTGTCTGTGGTGACACACACAGACACATTTATACACAGAGAAAAAACTTTTGGGCAGCTATGTTGAACATGGAATATTTGAATTCATACTGGAGTTCATTACAGTGAAGAAAATTAAGTAAATTGAATTTGTTACTGATGTATGGGATGATTTATTTTACATTGCAAGCAATGTCACAGATTTTGAAGAATGTAAAGAGACACTAGAGAGGTATGTGGAGTGTCCTCAATTGCAAGGTTTTGAATATAGTTCAAGAACTACACATGCACAATTTCTCTAAAGAAGATAATGATCTGTTGTTGCTTTGCTGAAAAATCTTGAGGTGATTCCTCAAACTATAACTTCAATCTGATATGACTTACTTTTCTCTGAAGATAATCATTTGGTTTTTCGGTGATGATTGGGAGCATGAAGAAATATTCACAGTTGATGATGAAGTTGTTGGAAATGATCCTAAAGAGAGAGATGAATTAGCCCCTGAAGTTCCAGCCCCACCAGAAATCAAGCAGGTTTTGTTGCATAACTTTTATTGAGGACGTCCTTTCTATTATCTATTAATTAGAAGATTTTCTTTATGATTTAACTTTCTGCTAATGCAAACCAGTTTTGATAATTATACTTTCTTAATCCTATAAAACAATGTCTTGGAATTGTGTTTAGTGTTGGGAACTTGTTGGTGTAAAGATAGATCATTAAATTCATTAGTTGCTTGACTTGTTATTGAACACAGAAGAAAATTGCAACAATAAATGGAATTTCTATTAGTACCCACAGATGACTGAATGGACAACAGTACTGTACAAAGGACAAAGTACAAAGAAACTGAAGGGAGTAGCAAAATTAGGTCAAGAACTAGAGATTGAAGAATGCTATAGCTCAAGTTCTCTCCACAAGGGAAAGATGATATAGATGAATCTTTAGAACACTGAAGATGGTCATTGGACGTTTACTAATTTTGATCTCAACTATTTTCTCTGACCTCCCATGGTCAAGACATAGTTTTCCAGGGATTATTTTAACTAGATGTATACATCATTATGACTTTAGACTGTCTTCCCACAATACATTATCCTTTAGCTAGGCATCTAATTATCTTTTCACATCAATTCAGTGAAACATGGATAGTTGACTCTTCCACACTCACACACATCCTCATTAGCAAACAGGGGCATGCATGCTGAGTTCTGAACCTGAGTTATTGTGATGATAAGCATCTAACAATACATCTAGACCAAAGCATTGCAGGACAAGAAGAAGTTGGTAGAGTGTTAAAATTTCCAACTAGTCATAATCATAGCAGTACTAGCGGCTAGGCTAATATGAGGGACCTATTAATGGAAGGAAATGAATGCCAATTGATAAATCTCTAACTAGCCACTATATTATCAATATTAATAGTCTTCGTGCACTTTCCTAAGGTTGAAAATTGGATGCATTGAGCTAGAACCTATAAGTTTAATTGGTTTTTATTGTTGAGAATCTCATTTGTGTGGTAAGGACTGCTAAAGGTAATTCTTATGCTCATCCTACTTGGAGGTCTTGAGGGAATCATGGGAGTCTACAAATGGTGAGATTTACCTTGAATCTTGTAATAGAGATTGCACCTGAAGATGCAATGCTTCTTCCATAATGGGTCCAGGTTACATATCTTAAGCTCTTATGGTAAATGGTTGTAGTTTCTTCAAGTGTTAGTAGATAATTGATTGCAATTTTTATTTATTATTGTTTCAGAACATTTTTTGCAAAATACTAATGAAATGATATTGATCTGGACATCGAGGTTATGTTAATTTTGTATTGATGTACATTTAGACATTATAGGATGAAGATAACGAGGCTGGTGAAGGTAACAAAGAGGAGGGTGAAGGTCTAAGTAAAGCTGGAAAGGAGTTGAAGAAGTTGTTAAGAAGACAATTTGGTTTAAATGAATCAAATGGTGAAGAAGACGATGAGGATGAAGATGTATGCTTTTTACCTTCTACTTCTGAGGGTATTTTCATTATTCTACCAAAAACTTTATCCTAAACATTGCACATTCCATTTTATGTTCTCATATGGAAATGGATGATAGAAAACATACTGCTGAGGATGATATTTTTTTTCCAGTTAATTCCTAGTTGCTACTGTGATCAAGAAATTCAATGTGTATTTCTTTAGCAAGACTGAAAAAATACATGATTGATTTGAAATTATAGCAGAATTATATGTGCTACTATTTTGTTCAGCTTTCACATTTACTTTAATTCTTCTAATCCAAGGTCTACTTGCAAATATTAAAACACTAGATGGACACAAGCCAAAGGTTGGAAAATTCATTCTCTGGTAAGTGAGGGAAATCATTGGAATATCTTATTACTTTCTATAAGTTAAAACCCACTCAGGCTAAGCTTGCAAATGAGGATTTAAAATTTATAAAAATCTTTGGGACCGACTGTCAGCATTACATTCCAGGCTTACAAGTTATTTATGAATAGAATGTCCAATCATTGGACCATCCCATGCCTCAACTTGGATTTCCTTCATGTTCCTTAGTTCAAAGAAAAACATACTTTGTTTAGAATATTAAAGTTCTAAAAAAATTTACCCCATGTTGGAAATAGTGTACTTTGTCACATTCTAGTCAAATACCATTTTAAATTAACAGCCCCCTACAACATAACAGTGTATCACTCCTTAGTTACATAAACCCAGTAATGAACCTTTTTGTCTTAATATCAATGTCACAATAGTGAGCATAACACATTCCAACACTTCAAATCAAAGGTCTCCCTTCAAAATATAGCAATTAAATGAACACAATATTGTATGAATAGAAGAAAAATAAAATCAACTCATGTTCCATTGAAGCATGATGAAACGATAATTGTTGGCACATATTTTTTATGTGAGTGTTACACTAGACATGTTTAAAATGTGAAATCATAGAACACACAATAACTATCTCTCAAAATATCCCAAAGAGATGTCATTACTTGAAGAATAATGAACTTGATGCCCCATATTTTGTGCACTTGTAGGAGCTGACCTTCAGATGTCCTGTGCTATCCTTTATGACCCTTTGGGATATTTGTTTACAACTAGTCTTGCTGAGACTTTGAAGTTTTGCATCCTCATTTGCATGCATCAATTTCCTATTTTATATTTTTCTTTTAAAGCTTATGACTATAAATAGTTGTGAACCAGAGCACTAAGATTAAAAGAATCCTTGAAATTCTTAAGTTATATTTGTAGGAAAGCTATGAAATTGAATATTTCTCTGCAGAACCTTGCTAAGATTTTTTATAAAAAGGTGACCATTCTTACATCTAATGATGTAATGGATGAAAGTTCATTCACCCAACCAAGAAAGGTTTGACTGGAGATTTCCTCTTTGCAAATCATGGTTTTTTGTGAATGTCAACATTTCAAAGCAAATAAAATATATTTTTCTATACAACTTGCATGTGGGGGATGATGCAGGTTGCACCTAAAGCATTCACAATGAATGATAATGGAGATAATAAAAGTATTGTCACTCCTTCACATTCTGTTATTTCACTTAATCTCCCAATTGATCCTTTTCAGCATTCAACAATATGAAACAGTTTATACGTTTTGGCTTTTGTAAGTATAGTTGCAGATACCACCAAACCTATCCAAGTTTATGTTGAGGTTTCCCACAATGTGTTGTCACAAAAAAAGTTAGGATGACTTACCAGTTCTTAAAATATTGTTGTAATAGACTTATAAAACTAAAATGTATAAACTGTTTCAAGATATGTTCAAAGATGGTGTACTTTCTCAACTATTGGTAAGATACACTGTAATTTTCCATGTGATGCTACAAATGCAAATTCAGTTTCATGTATAAATTTATACACCAAGATGATCTATACACCATTTGAAAAACCACATTTGGTAGTCTTAAAAATTCTGAATTTCTCTACCTGCAGGTGAATGTATTGCAAAATTGTGCAATAGTTGCATGTAATGGAATCAATGCTAAGACTTTTAGATGCATCCTGTAAATTTAGATCTTTCACAGTATATTAATTTTTCATTAAATATCTCTCAAATAAATTATATATATGAGCATTTCAATTAATGATATTTTAGGTGTGTTTGTTCAAGAGCTCTTCAAACTATGTGAAGAGGAAAATTGGCTTGCTAGAGTAAATCGTAATTGTGTTAATCATCCTCAGTCTAAAGCTTCAGATTTGACTAGTTGATCCCTTCGTAGTATTGAACTAGGATCAAACAGAGACATCATTTCATTTCCTTTGGGAAATCTCAAAGTGATTTTATTGAACACAAAGTGGCATTTTTTCAATAGAGCATCTGAAATGGGACAACCTTGTCACACACTTGTAGCATTTTATAAAACATGAAGTTGAAGGATATTTCAACTCCTAGTTTGAATTTAATGATTTCAAAAAATATTTGGCTATATATATAAACTTAGATGTAATTTAGATAAATAAAAGACATCATCCATTTTATCTAATTTGGTTGGTTCTTGCAGAGGCTTTACTAGAAATTTGCTTGAAGGGCACACCTTGAATTATTGCTAACTCACCACTTCGACTTGTGGGTCATACATCAGAGAAACAAAAGAAAGTTGATAGTCCAATGCTCTAATCTTGCAGCTTGAGGAACTAAGGTGTGTATTCCCTTTATTTCTTGTTTATTAGGATTGGTGTTGAGAATTATAGTTTTAATGTTGTATGCCCCCCACTTTCAAGCCTCTTCAAGGGTTAGGTGTTGGAACCAGATATGCACAGCTATCGAAACTTATGCATTGACCTTATTAACAAAAGGCTAAAGCAAAATCCCCCATTTGTCCCTCTAAATTAGTGCTCTTAAGCATTGGGAAATTGTTGTGCCAATCCCCATTAAGGGATTAGGAGTTCCTAAGACTAGAGGCATAATGAGAAGTCTAATGATCCCAATAAAAAATGGGGATACTAAAAAGTGGGACCCCACTCCTAGAGTTGAACTTTGATGAAGCATCAATTTTAAAATTGGTATAACATTGGTGAAGTTTTTGTTTTCTATTTTGAATTTTTTAGCATTGTAAACTAGTATGTTGTTACGGTAATTTTCTGTGAAACATGTTGCAAACATCAGTGCAAACCTATGTGTTCAATCATAAATCTGGGGATTTAATCATTATTTTGCATCTTGATGAAAGCATCACATGTTTTTCAGGATAAAAATTTCAAAACCTTGGAGAACCATGTCATATTAGAGGACCTCAGAGAAACTTTTTAAATTATTTGAGTTAAAAACATATGTTTGATTACAAAGGTTGATACCCATTCTGAGTTGTAGATTACTCATTTGAGGTTTAAAGTACCTTCATTTTGCATCTTTCATTGCATATCAATAGCATTCTCTGTTGTGTTGCGTCAAAGGCTGAGCTCATAGGCAAAGAAGATTATGGGTAAGAAAAGAAGATTCATCCTCTTTTTGTCTATTAGTATGTCTACTGCTAGTATGTTTGAATTGCTTTCTCGACTTCTAAACAACAACATCCCTCTATGACTTTCTATTGAGACAAGTAATCTAAGTAATCTCTACGACTTATATTGAGATGAGTAATCTACGACTTCAGGAAACCCACGACTCTGACCATCTTCTATTATGTTGTTGTCTATATTTGAACGTAAGTTTATGTTATGGGTTCTAAATCAGGCACAACACAACATGGTCATTATTCACTTGATAGAATTTGGGAGAGAGTATGAAGAACTCAATCCAAATTCCATGGTGAGGCGACCTGTTGCCTCCTATGTGAATGGGGTGTTTGAATACTCTTAGAATGAGAGCCAACAGCCGGGAGACCAATTCAACAATGGAGGATTTGAAAGAAAATATGAGCAAAATGAAACTAAGCTAAGAATGAATGCAATTAATCTAGAAAACTTTGAAAGAAATATGAAATGCAGATTTTTATTTGATTTTGAAATAAAGATGATATTAGACTAAGAACAAGTAAGCAAATTTAATCTAAATGTGAAATGCAATTACACTAATATGAGAAATTAAACTAGATAATGCAATAAAAGAGCTTTGGAAACAATGAATCAAATGAGACTAAAAAATGCCTATAGTATAGATGCTCTCAAAAATTGCTCCCCCAATGAAGAAAAAGAGCCCAAATAAATAGAAGAGCTAAGAGGAGGAGGAAGAGTTTCTTGATTCGAAACTCCTGACCCTTCATATCCCTTTTTGGGACAAATAAGCATGAATTACTTTATTAAAAGAATGGAAAATGCCACATGAGGACCTTTCGAATATCTCAAATTATTAATTCAAGAAAAGGTGTCCATTCAAATAACAAGCAATTAATTAATTCCTTTTTTATGTGTATTAGCCAAAGGGGGTGGTTTGATTTAATTTAATTTAAAGCACATAGGACTTTACAATTAAATTAATGTATCATAGAGATAATTTAGCTAATAAAGTCAAGGACTTTAGGAATTAATATTAATATTTGATTATTGCAATTTATGGTCTTTGCAATTGACATCAAGTCAAATTAAGTCAGGTAGGAGAGAGAAAATTGCCTAGGGAACTAGGACTTTGGTGATGTAAAATCGAGATAATGCACCAAAATTGATGAAATTAAATAGGTGCCAATTTTGGGGTATTACATTTGCCCCTCTTTGAATTGATGTGCGAACAGTGTGTTGATTCAAAGAATAGTCTGAAGTGACACATGAAAGTAGATCAAAGCATGAATTTTCTGAAGTCTAAGTTAGATTGCAAAGACAACGGTTCTTGAGAGAGATGAGAATCAGGATTAGATTGCCCCAATGCCCCAAAGTGAGATTTAGATGCAGATTAGGACTGTCTCTAGAATCGGGGTTAGATTGCCCCAATACGAAGCTCAGCCCTCCAAGACCCAGGTTAGATTGCCCAGATAACGGTCTAAAAGAGATTTCGAGAGTCATCTCCAGAACAAAGATTGACTCCTAGGAATCAGGGTTAGATTGCCCCAATACCCAATAGATTTCAAGAACCATCTCCAGAATGAAGAATGATCCTTGAGGATCCAAGTTAGATTGCTCAGATACCTAAGAGATAGATTTCCAGATGACAAGATGCGAGGCGTGAAGATGCCCCTAGCAATGAGGACTGATGATTCAAATCAGACTGATTCAAGAATAGATTCGACAAGATTCAAATGATGTAATCATCCTGCCCCCTCGAGAGTGAAATTGAAAGATGACATGTCAGAAGGATGATAAACAACAAGAGATTACAGAACAAAAGCAATTAGACTAGATTCGCGAAGCTGCAGAAGTGAATCAGAGCAAAGTAGAGGTCTTGTTGACCAAGTTTGACCATAGTTGACCATGGTTGACCAAATTTTGACTAGGGTTGACTTGATGAAAAGAAGCAAAGATTTGAGAACATGATGCAAAGATGAGGATCTAGCAGGAAGATGACACCAGAAGGATGACTGCACAAGCACCCGATCCAGAAGGAGTCCAATATTTAAAACACGATTTTGAGCCACTTAGAGATGTCAAATTTTGATTTAGATCCCGAAAAAGGATGCAGTCAAGATGAGACTGGGACAAAAGATGAGAACCTTTGATGAGCAGATCCAGAAGAAAGCAATCAAGAGAGCAGCAAGAAAGCGCTCCAAATGCAAGCCTAGAATGAAAGATGCAAGTCTAAATGTAGGCCTAGGATGAACAAATGCAATCCTCCGGACTCGGCTGTTGGACTCATCGTATTTATCATCATTGAGTTCATTGAAGCATAGGACAATCGCAAGATGCCATACAATTCTCCCCAACATGAGAATATGAATATGATATAAGTCTTAAATTTGTCGGAATGAGGTGTAAGCATTAAGGCACAAGAAGCCAAAATGACCTGAACACCTATTCCTTTTAATTTAGCAAGTTAACATAAGCATCAAAGCACATTTTCTAGAATGACCTGAATGTCTCTTGCGAACAAACACACCAAACACATGAGAGATCTTTCTTTTGCCAAAGAGTGCTCGCAGTGACCCCTACGTTCACTTAGCAAGATGAGCATTAGCAATTCCAAATGTAGCAAAAGAAGTCACTCAAAACAAACAAGGAGAAGAACCAACCTCACCAAGGCATCCATATAAAAGGAGTCAAGGTGCACATGGCCATCCAATACGAGATGAAGGATCTTACAGACGGACACCCCTCTTATGTAGATTTCTTGGATCATTGGAACTAGACCAGCAAGCAGAAAACAAAGAAAAGATCATGCCCCTAGTCTTTGCGTTTCTCAGTCAAGAAAGACATCTTTGATTCACTCAAGGGGAAATAATAAAGCAAACAAACAAGAAAGAGAAAAGCTCAGTACACTGCATAAGAACACACAAAGAGTTTTAGTTTCAGTTTACGTTTGTGTTCAAGCGGATTGAAGTCGATTCGGAAACATACAATGTTCGAAGTCTCAATAAGATAGCGACAGCAGGCAGACACAGTGAAAATCACTGGTGACCATCGTAAGAGACAAAGTCTCAAGAAAATATCAGGAAGCTAACGAAGTATCGGTAGGAAAACACAGTGAGAGCCACTGGTGACCGATACGAGAGAGATCCTCAAAGCGAGAAATCTCATAGATACTAGTGAAACATCAACAGGCAGACGCAGTGAGAACCATTGGTGACTAATGTAAGAAGGAGATCCCGAAAAGAGAGGTCAAACGAGAGCTAGGTATCAGCAGGTAGGCATAGTGGGAACCACTGGCGACCGATACACAAGAGATTCTCAAGGAGAGAAATCTCAAAAGTAGCTAGGCATCAGTAGGCAGACACAATGAGAACCACTGGCGACCGATACATGAGAGATCCTCAAGGAGAGATCTCAAAAGTAGCTAGGCATTAGCAGGCAGACATAGTGAGAACCACTGGTGACTAATGCACAAAAAGAGTTTCTGAAAGTGATAGGACAATGCCCCCTAGGCAGGTGCCCCCAAGCGTGAACCAGTTCCAATCTATGAAGAGTCAAGAAAAAACTCGAAAACAACTGAAGGCAAGTGCATGAGCTAGCAAACTAAAGCAGGAAACAAAGGAAGCAAACTAAAGTTGGAAAGCAAACTAAAGCAAGAAACTAAGAGCCAAGCGGTGCTGAGAGAAGATGCAGCTTCAAGAAACAAGAGGTGCCTATTTACCAGGTTTTCACCATCTTGGCAGAGATCTATTTTTGCTACCATGACGCCTGTTTACCAGGTTTTCATCAATGGCACATTTTTTTCTCTTTTCCAATTTTTTTGTACTTTTCTCTTTTTTTGATTTTTTTGTATTTTTTTGAATATTTCATTTTTTTGTATTTTTGATCTTTTCATTTTTATTTTTTTTTTGTATTTTTCACATTTTCAATTTTTTTTGTATTTTTGAAATTTTCTATTTTTTTTTGTATTATCAAGGCGCCTGTTTACCAGGTTTTCACCAGGATAATAGATACATCAAAGCGCCTGTTTGCTAGGTTTTCACTAAGATGATCATTTTTTCAGGACATTTTGCAATTTTTAGGATTTTTTGCAATATATCAATTTTAGGATTTTTTCAGGACCAATAAGTATGTACATGAGCACATAGAGAATGTTAGTTGTAGAACTTCTTTAGATGAAGAGCGTTGATGGGCTCTTTGAGTTTCTCTCCTTCAGTGGTGATCTTTGGAAACATAGTCATTTGTAGTAGTAGCCAGCTGAGAAGTTGCAGAATCAGAACTAGATGTTGTAGCAGTAACAGGAGAGCCAACCAGTAGTGTCCAACAGTCAAGAGATCCATAGTCAAGGAAAGACCACTTAAGTGAGACCCACAAATATCCTCATGGACACACCTTAACTCTTCGTCAGATTTCCCACGCTCTAAACGCTTAGGGAGAGTACATTCTAGATTTCTCTTAGTCATGTCATTAGCAATGAGGAGATGCTGATATGCACTTTGGGACAAGGCAAGATGGAGTGAAGATTGTAAAGTATGAGAGGCAAGGGTGATGGAATGTAGGGAAGCATGAGAATTTTGGAAGCTCGGATGACAACTTTGATTTTTTCTTTCTTTGGAATCCACATAGCTTTTGAATTTTTTCTTCTTTACTTCGAGGTGCTTTTGATGACAATGCCTATAGAATGGATTTTGAGATCCATTTTTTATTTTATTTTCTGGCTTTTGATTGTCTTCTTCTTTTTGAGGACCTTTGCAGCCTTTTGAACACCTTTGTTTCTTTCCTTTCTTCATAGTCACATGTCGATTAGATGGGACATGGTGACCTTGAGATATAAGTGGATTCTCATTATTTTTATTTTTATGTTGCACATCCAAGTTACTTCCAAAAGACTCAGGAATGATGGATGAAAGAGGCTTATATGACTGGTTCAGGTGGAGAGGTGGAAATGGAAGTGGACGGGCCACTTTTCTGGGAGATGAAGAGGGAAGAGAAATCGATGGGATGGGCTCAAGTGCAAATATATCAGTATCATCCTCATCATTCATGAATGCATCAGGTAGATCAAGAAAGTAATCTTCCATAGAGCGTTGTTGATTGTGAGTCATCTTAGAAGAGTCAGATAAGTTTGGAGGAATATTATGTGAGCCTAACCAAGATGGTCTATTCCAAGAGTTAGGTCCCCTTTTAGGTGGTAAGAGTGCACGAATAGGAACCATTTCAATTCTGGATCTACCAATATTCCATGAAGCTATAACAGAATGGGGTCTTACATACCCATGATTTGTTGGAGCAGTAGGAGTATAGCTTGGAGTAGATGGCCTAAGATCCATAGGAATGATCTCCACAGGAGGGTGGAAAGGATCATCATCAATAGCTTGATCTGGAGGATCATAACTTTCTCCTCTTTCTGAGTTGTTAAGACTAGCATATAGGTGCATAGCATCAACTGGTATTTCCATTGTAGCATCTGATATAGAGTCCCATTCAGCTAGAGACATAGTCAGAGGCATACTTTCTTCATTGTTGTCATCTAACATAGGAAGTGTTTCTTTAACAATAGGATCTTGTTCAATAGTAGAAGCAGCAGAGTAATCTGGAATAGGCATACCTTGAGGCATACTGAAGAGGAGGGAAGTGTCCAACAGTTGCTCCCAATTAGTATGTGTGCCATTGGAGTTGACAGCAGTAGGAGACTGTTCAATAGCAGAAGTGGTGGAACAATCTAGAATAGGCATACCTTGAGGCATACCCAAGATAAGGGAAGCATCCAATAGTTGCTCCCAATCAGTATGTGTGCCATTAGAGGCAGTGACATATTCAATAGTAGTTGTAGTAGTAGAAATCTATTTAGTAGAGTGTATAAAATCCTCCTAGTGAGGACCAAAATCATGTTCTTGAAGCACTTGAGAAGGTAGATAAGACTCTTTTTGGTAGTCTGAATCAAAATTTTGATCATTCAAAGGTCTTTCATATGTCATAGGCTGAATCTGTGTTTCTTCATCATCTAAATCTGCATGTGAGTGCAAGTTGTTGCTAGGTTGGTCAAGCTCATAGCTCTGATAGCTAATACCAAATCCATCTTCAGAAGGTTCCTCATAGGAACATGGAGATGGAGGGAGAGTTATCAATGTCAACATGGACTCAATCTGATATTCCCCCATGCCAATATCTTTGATCTTCAGGGTCTTTTCTATTTCTTTTAGCTTGGCATCATAGAACTCAGTAGATTCTCTATTGGCGGGAACAAAACTATCTGTCACTTGGGTAAGCATCTTAGCAAAGCAAGTATTTAGGCTAGCACTATTGTTAATGAGGATGTGGGGGATACTCTTGGGGCCTATCATAACTTTAGTGTGCAGGAGAGCATTATGTGGGTGGCTCAGCAAGTGATCATCTTCCTTAGAGAATGATAAATAATGAGGCGAGGTCAAATGACCCACCATAGATTGAAACTGGTCGAGATCAAGATCTTTGGGGATGTTTGCCTTAGTGAGGGCTTTATCCATAGATAGTTTTGGTCTGGATGTCAAAGGTTCGGGACCTTTGAGAACAATCTTTGCATGAGATCGAGGGATAGCGTTCGCACAAGCTGGAGATTTTGTGTAGTTATAAGAGGGAGGTGCAGGGCCTCGCAAGACAAAGGGAGTTTTGGGTTTAGGAGTATCCTCACTCCCTAGAGCAATGATCATGGAACAGTGAGAGAGCCAAGGTTTGTTTCTAGCAAATCGGGAAGGCGGTTGAGCTTCTATCGTAGCCTTCTCAGTGGCATTGACTATTTGCATGCTAGAGCTAAGATTAAAGACAAACTTTGAGGGTTTTGGCATCACATTGTCAACAACCCTGCCATTCATAACATCTATGTTTTTGTTGATAATCTTATCCTTATCCTTGTTCGAGGGGGAAGGTCCTTGCTTGTTGTCTTTGTTCAAAGTCAATCCTCCCTTCTTGACCATAAATGCTTCTATCCTCATAGCCCACCTAATCATATTGTCAAAAGTGAGGGGACCTTGTAATCATACTTGGTATCCAAAATTTGGGACAAGATTGTCCAAGAAGATATCGAGCTTTTCAAACTCAGGTAATTCATGTGGATACTTCGTGCATAGTTGTCTCCATCTCTGGAGAAATGTTAGGAGAGGCTCCCCTTGTTGTTGTTTCAAATTGTGAAGGTCCTGGATGTTGACCAAATATTGAATATTGTGGGATTGATCATAACTCTTGTCATTTCGAGACTGACCATGACCTTGGTCATTTGGAGATTGCTTATGACTACCGCTGAATTTATCTACCCTTGGGAAGGGGAATGGATCTCCCATATTGTTGGTAGTATTCTGAGAGATCGTGAAAGAGTTGATAGGCTCAAAAGAATCAATAGGTTTGATTTTAGAAAGTGACCCTTCTGAGTCTTGCTGGTCTTGAAATAATGGGTTATAATATTCTTGAAATAATAAGTCAGACTGTATCTGAAACAATGGATTGTAATACTCTTGGAATGAGGAGGAATGTGAGGATCTCTCATAAAGTTTAGATTTCATAACAAATTGGGAATGACCTATGTCTTGATTACAAGGTTTACTTTGATCTTGATCAACATTTTGAATGGGATAAGTCTTGCCACTTCGATTCGTGATAGTCATAGATGAAGGTGTAATGAGCAAAGATTCGGGATAAAGCTAGACTCTGTCTCTAAGATAACGAAAAGGAGATAAATGACTAGAACAACCAAGATGCAAGATGAACCTAGTATGAATTGTCAAAAAGAGATGGCTAGAACAGCCAAGATAAGACAATCGCAACACAAGGTACAAGAGCACAATGAGATAAGGTAGACTAATGATAGACAATACGAGTCAAAGCAAAGATCGATCAATTCCTAACTCAAGACAACCAGTTTCTGATGGTGAACGATAGGAAAATAGAAAAATAGATCACAAACAAAAAGGCAGATTAGATTTATGTCATTGATCAAGCACATAAGACAGCAATCAAGGAGTTCAAGCAAATAGTCTTCAAGAAATGGGCAAGGGACAAAGCAACCTTGCGCACGAATAGGAATAGTGACTTAGTATTTCTACTCCCTAAGGACTCTACTTGTGTATGTTCTTGAGAATGTTTTAGCAGGCACTTAAAACACAACAACATCCTAGCAAGTTGTCTACAAGGATATACATAGCTCTTCTAAAGGGAGTCCTCGATATACACAAGGTACGTGAGGCCCAAATCTGTAGATGAGAAGAATCCAAAATCACACAGCCGGGGGGAGACGGTAACCCAAATCTCCTCCTTCACTTCTCAAAGGTATAAAGTTCTTTGAGGCTTAGCCAAGAGTGAAATCTAACTCATTCCCAAGAGAGGTGTCTTTGGATTCACCTCCCGATATTTATACTCCACCAGAACACGGGAGTTAAGGTCATCCCTTGAGGTGATGAAATCCCCAAGCAGGCCTTCTAAAAAAAAAATGAAAAGTAAGTAATTCTCTATCAAAAAGTATTGAAAAGCACTAAAGGTGGAACACTCAACGCTTAAAGCAAATATAAGGTGAGTCCACAAGGTGGAACACTTAACACCTCACACAAGCTACAAATGAGTCCACAACCTAGAAAACAAGTGAGTTCCAAAAAGCACAAAAGGGTTGCCTAGTGGAACAATTAACGCTTCTTTCCTATAGACCCCTCCCCTTTAATGTGGCGCTGAGATTGCAACCACAGGGCAGAAATGAGGGGCCGGCGGATTAGTGAGTCCAATAACCCAAGATAGCAATTTAGATCAATCACAAGTAATCTAAGACTGCTAATCAATACTACTCATAAGTGCAAGAGGGTTTCAATCATGGAATATTTAACTTTCCAAGTAAACATGAAGTGAGTCCACAAAGTGGTGCATTTAACTCTTCATGTAAAAAAAGAATGAATCCATGCCCTAGATTACTCAATGAGATTTTTTTGATATTGGAACCAAGAATTACTTAATGTTTAAAAGACAAGCAGGAACTTAAACACAAACTTCTATGAAAGCAAATCTATGTTCGTTTATTTCCCATTAAGAGCATAAAAAATGTGTTCTATGAAAGCGTGTAACACTCAAGCCAAACACATGAGAGATTAATTTTATGCCCAAACCAAGTGTTATAGAGATTTTAAGAACTCACCTTAGGTCCAAAGATCTACAATCCAGCATTTAGCACACATCCAAAAGTACAGAATCAAGACAAATCAATGGCAAACTGTAAAATATGTAACATTGTTGTCTTCAAGACAGTCTTTAAAGATTGATTTATTTGACCCATAAAATCATAATATTAAAATTTCTGGAAAGAATGAAGTTTTTAGCCAACATCAAGAACTATCATTTCCCAAAGTTACAAGGTCTTATGATTTAATTTGGTTCCTCAACCAATAACCTTTTCAGACTGTCATTTTTCTGTCATAAACCAGATTTAAAACACCAGGCCCTGCCTAAGGAATCACATATCTTTCTCAGAAAGAATCCAAATGAAACCAAAATAATTTCAAAATAACTATTAATGAATCTAGTTTCCAAATATGTAAGCCATTTATTTTTCCCATTCATAAATCATTTTCTAAGAATAAATCATTGCTTGCAACTCCAATGCAGATTGTTAAAAACTAGTTTTCACTCAAATGCCCATAACTTTCACAAATCTACATAAAAATGACTCAAACCAAAAGGAAATGAAAGATTATTCATGTATCCTTCCAATGAATATTATTAGAGATCCTGATTCTTCACAATTTTTCTGTACTAGACATTTCAATCTGACTGTATTTAGAGAATCTCAAATCTGCAAATACCCTCTTTCACCAAAATGATCATAACTTATTCATTTCTTTATAAAAATGAGCCAAACCAAAAGCATGAGAAAGAGGATTCATCATTATATCTATCCATTACTATATTACAAGGTTTCTAGGCTGTACATGGCTGTACAAATCCTAGAACCAACACTAAAATTGAAAAACCAATCAAGAATGCAGCTAGAAATTGATCTTTTCTGCCCCACGGTGGGTGCCAAAATGTATGTGACTGAATGTGACCTCTAAATCAGGCACAACAAAACATGGTCATTATTCACTTGATAGAATTTGGGAGAGAGTATGAAGAACTCAATCCAAATTCCATGGTGAGGCGACCTGTTGCCTCCTATGTGAATGGGGTGTTTGAATACTCTTAGAACGAGAGCCAACAGCCGGGAGACCAATTCAACAATGGAGGATTTGAAAAAAAATATGAGAAAAATGAAACTAAGCTAAGAATGAATGCAATTAATCTAGAAAACTTTGAAAGAAATATGAAATGCAGATTTTTATTTGATTTTGAAATAAAGATGATATTAGACTAAGAACAAGTAAGCAAATTTAATCTAAATGTGAAATGCAATTACACTAATATGAGAAATTAAACTAGATAAATGCAATAAAAGAGCTTTGGAAACAATGAATCAAATGAGACTAAAAAATGCCTATAGTGTAGATGCTCTCAAAAATTGCTCCCCTAATGAAGAAAAAGAGCCCAAATAAATAGAAGAGCCAAGAGGAGGAGGAAGAGTTTCTTGATTCGAAACTCCTGACCCTTCATATCCCTTTTTGGGACAAATAAGCATGAATTACTTTATTAAAAGAATGGAAAATGCCACATGAGGACCTTTCGAATATCTCAAATTATTAATTCAAGAAAAGGTGTCCATTCAAATAACAAGCAATTAATTAATTCCTTTTTTATGTGTATTAGCCAAAGGGGGTGGTTTGATTTAATTTAATTTAAAGCACATAGGACTTTACAATTAAATTAATGTATCATAGAGATAATTTAGCTAATAAAGTCAAGGACTTTAGGAATTAATATTAATATTTGATTATTGCAATTTATGGTCTTTGCAATTGACATCAAGTCAAATTAAGTCAGGTAGGAGAGAGAAAATTGCCTAGGGAACTAGGACTTTGGTGATGTAAAATCGAGATAATGCACCAAAATTGATGAAATTAAATAGGTGCCAATTTTGGGGTATTACAAGTACATATTGTTTTTTGCATGTCTTATGTAAGTTTCTCATTTTTTCCCCTCTGCTTGTTCTTTGCAAGGTTTGGAAAGAAGGTGAAGGCTTGGGAAAAGATGGTCAAGGAATTAAAGAGAATGTTACGGTTAAGAAGAAACGAGACTCCACAGGTCATTTCTCACTATCTTATTATATTTGAATTATTATATATGCTTATCACTCAATTTAATAGATATTTGGAATCTCTTTTTAATGCGCTTGCTTTCACTTATCTCCAAATATAGGTGTTAATAAGGCAACTAATAATTGGATATTCAATACTAAGGTATGCTTATCTTCTAAGCCATTTATGCTTTAATTATAATGTTATTTTAGTGTATGCCTATATTTTGGAGTTGTTACAACTTATCATGCTGTAACAAACATGGTTTAATATCATTATGAAGGAATGATTTCTATTTTCAATGATTTTATTTTATATATGCCTATAGGGTAGGACATGGAAGAAAATACCACCATTACATTTAATCTACCATTGCATTGATCTATCTACTAACAATTTAACCACGTGCAGAGCAATTCTATCAAAGCTGCACAAAAATGCTTTGATGCCAACAAAGCTGCTAATATTGACAGTGATTGCGATGAATTAGTGGACATGAATGTGGATCAACACAGTTATAGTTGTGGTAAAGTTGAGGTAATGTAATAGTTGTCAATTATCTATCCTAATCTTCATGCTTGAAATGTTATTTTAAACAAATAATTATAGATTTTGCATTTTTCCAGATGTAAGTTAATTTGTCACAATATTTATTAGCTATCTTCATTGCACAATTTAGAATTGTACTTATTTCTTGCCAAGGTTTACATATCATACCCTCTTCTAGCATATGACTTGTACTTATTTTCTCTTCAGTCTATTGTGCATATAGGAAAAGACACTCTCAATAGACCTATCTATAAAGCTCCATAATTTGAGAAGGATGTTGATAGTGAACATGTTGAACTGGATGAGGATCTATATGATATTCAAAGAAGACTTCATGTTAAAAGCAAGGTGAGTTTTATTTATTGTTGTGTATTTCATGGTATTTGTTTTAACACATACAAGTACTATTTGAGCAAGTAATGGTTGTTTTATTATGTTAATAAGTCAAATGTTTACCTATGTGATAATTATTATGTTAATAAGTCACATAATTACCTATGCACTTTTTGTCTTTGTAGAAAAATATTTATGAACTCCAAGGAGATAAAGTCAGAGTGTTGGATCCATTTGATAGTCCTACTGTTGGTGTTGGGCGGATCCATTCACTATCTATCATACATGGAGAAAACTTGAAAGGAACGAGTGATGCAAATGTAGAACTTGTGAGGGTCACAAGTAACGTACCACTTGTTTATGAAGACAAACTAGATGGAGCGATCCGTCTAAAAGAGAAAGAAGGATCCTTTGCACGGTGGCCAATAATTTTTTTGGAGAAAATGAATTAGTTGATGTTTATCATGCACTAGATACCAGACATTCATGGTGTATTTAATGAGTTGGAAACTCTTAATAACTTTGATATTTTTAGATATAATTATGTATACTCTCAACGTTGACATTTTATTACTTGATACATATTATATTTTTAAATTGCAGATTACCTTTCTTTCTCATGATGTTGAATATTGTTTGTATATGTTAATAGATTTTTAATTTCTTTTATGGTTTACTTCAAGTTTAATATATGCCTTTTTTGCATTATTAAATTTACGTAATTTAATACATTATTTATATCACAACTAAATTTAATACCAATCAATGAGAACCAAAATATAATAGTGATTAAATATACTATTAGTAGATGGAAACATAAGAGTGACAATGACTAAATATATTACCAATCGATATCAATTAATTGTTATCGTGATTAAATAAATGACTAATTATCAACAACGTTGACTAAATTAATGATTAAAATGATCAAATATACTACCAATGGATGGAAATTAGTTGATACAAATGACTAAATATATTACCAATTGACACAAATTAATGATTTTAATGATTAAATAAATGACTATCAAGATTAAATGAATGACCAATTAACAACAACAAATGACTAAATTAATGAGTAAAAATACTACCAAATTGATCATTCAAAACAACGAACAAATGACTAAAATTTGTTTAGTCACAAATTTGGTGGTGTTACAAATGACTAGCAATAAACTATTACTGGTCATGTGATCAAAATTGGTCATCTATATGTGATTTTTAGTAGTTTTTTTAGTCTAATTTTGTTGTTTTTGTACTAGTGTCCATGTGAATTATTTTCAAATGCTTCTGGTTAAAAACTGTGTTAAGTATTTTTGTCCAACATTATGGATTTATGTAAGGAACTTTATTTCAAATTTAAGTGTAAATTGTATGGAGGTTTAGTACATTCATGATAAAACAACTCAAAATGTAGATTTTAGAGGTTCCTTTAGGTTTTATTAAATGGTTTGTGCAATAGAGTTGAAGTCTCCATTGAAAATTCTTAGTCATTTACATATAGTGGATTCCTTACCTTTTAAAAATATTGGTCTATATTATGTTGTACTTTTATGTTCATGTTAGAATTGTATGTTGTACCCTTTTAAGCCTTACAAACTTAATGAATTTTTTTTTCAGGGTGGATTCAATATTGCATAATGAATTCTAATTCAACCAAAAATATGAAATTTCTTATTGTTGTTGCATCAAATGTTATCCAATTGGCATTACAAATTTGGAATGATATTCAAAATTCAAAAAGTATACAAAATAATTTTAAGAAACATAGAAAAGATTTATTTGAAATAAGACAATTGTCAAACATGGAATCAGATGACATGTAAAAATTTCTTCACGCAACCATTTTCGAGTCATAAAGTGACATTATTGGAAATGATTTATCTATTTCTCAGTGGGAAGGAAGAATTCAAGGTGAGTAGTATGTCAAACTACGCTCTTTACATTGGTGGAACCACTACAATTGTCAAGTTAAATGTGATGATGAACGTTTTCACAATATTTTTAGGTTGCCTTATGCATTATTTACAACTCCTTGTGAAAATTGAATGATGACTTGAAGCAATGTGTGATACCATATTCATTCTCTACAAGCATAAAAAGTAGGGTACTTCTAGTTGAGAAACAAGTTGCTATTGCAGTTTTACGATTCTCATTTGGAATGAAAATGCTTAACTAGTGAACTATTTGGTTGTGGAAAGTCCAATGTGGTAAGAGTTGTAGATAAATTCATTAATGTCTTTTATACTCAATATCAAAATAATATCTAATGGCCTACTAACCATATGTCACTTGAGCATGTGAAAGAAGGTTTTCATCATAAATGAGGATTTCCAAATTGTTGTGGAGCAATAGATGTAACTCACATTCAATTTCATCTTCCACCTAATGAGTAATTTTCTAATTGGTTTGATCGTGATCATAATTATAGCATGTCATTACAAGCAATTATTGATAGCAATATGTATTTCATGGACATTTTTACAGGATGGTCTAGTTTTGTAAATGATTCTAGACTTCTATGAAACTCAGGTTTCTATAGAATGTGTAAAGGTTGATAGATATTAAATGGCCATCCAATGTCAATTGGCTCATTAAATATGAGAGAGTACATTGTTGCTGATGGAGGATATACATTGTTGGTGATGGAGGATATTCATTGTTGACATGGTTAATTACACCTTTCAATGGAGATCTAACAACTAGTCAAAGAGAATTCAATTTTAAGTTATCATCAACATGTATTATGGTAGAGCGTGCATTTGGTAGGCTAAAACAATGTGGCATCCAAATTTGGAATTACTTCCAAAAACCATATTTTATTGTTGTACATTGCATATTGTGACATAAGATGTGCAATATGAAGGTGATACATGTGATTATGTTTTTTTGAGAGTGGAACAAATATGCCAACTAATGAGTTAGCAGATCTAGTTGCAATAATTTATCAAGAAGCATTAATGCCTTTTGTAAATGGTGATATGAATAATGTAAGCATGTAGAACTGTACAAAAAAAAAAACCTTAATGGTGATTTGAATTGGTTTTGTAAAACTTTATATTATTTTTGTTAAGTTTTAATTATTATATGAATGCTAGAATTTCGATGTATAGAATACAAATCAATTTACATATAGCTTCCTGTGAGCACATATGTTATGTTGGGTAATCTCAATTTTTTGATTTATTGTAGGTTCTATGAAAATGAGTTAATGAACTTCCCACCTTTAAATCAACACAACCGATTGTATATAT
>BSBK01008610.1:0-177500 GCA_027943335.1 Chamaecyparis obtusa | reverse complement strand
ATCATTTATATGAAAACAAATGCACAGTATTAAGAGAGAGGGATAGAAATGTTGGCCCTGACCTTTTTTAAAAAGTAGAGAATCAAAGCCCAAAATCCAAACTAAAACCCAACAATAGAAATGAATCATCCTCCTCTAGCTTAGAATCAGCTCGTAGCCCTCGAACCAAACCACAAACCCACTGGAAAAATATCAATTAAGCCAGGCATAAAAGGAGAAGAACCATTCAAATGCAAATCCAACCGAGAACATTGCCTTGAGAATAGCTAGGAATCAGCTTGAGCAATCGATTAGTAACTTCACCATTATTGTCAAGCAATATTTCCACAATACAAGTAACAGTTCAGAAAACACTATGCTCAAATGGCAGCAACTTCCCATACTGGCTTAGAGAAGGGGGAAAACAAAATTTAAGTCTCTTAATTAACCAAGCCAGACCATAATTGACCTCCCACAACTGGCTACATACTAGCCAAGTAAAGTGCTTTGCACGAATCACCAAATAAATGTGGTACCCAACAATAGTCATACGATGTTGAGCATCGATAATAGCTTTTGTTAAAACATTGCTAATAAACATTGCTAATGTCTCATAGTGCCACAGTGACATCAATGTACTGCCTTCCAATGCCATGAATGGCATTTAAAATATTAAATTCCAATGATTTAAAACCTCAATTATATGAATATATGTGTGAACCTATTTTCACACATATATTTATATAAATAAATAGTTAACAAATGCAGTAACAATATTACCTTACATCCATATTTATATGAATATATGTGTAAATCTATTTTCACACATATATTTATATAAATAAATAATTATCTTATACGAGTAATTACCAATTTTAAAAATCAATAACAGTTTAGTATCACTATACATATGTTTATATATGTTTAATTTCAAATTATACATATATACACATATGACTTCAAATTACCCTTTGCAAACACCATATTCACAATGATGAATATAACAGAGATAGTATACAGAAACCAAGTATACTAAGATGTAAATATATTCCAAACCCATTAGAAAATATCCACATCTGATATTCATGAACATTGGCAATAACTGGAATTCCTGTAACAATAAACTAGTAGCAAATAATTCATTATAAAATAGCTACCAATATCAAAGACTTTTGTTAGTTTTGAGATCAAATCATGAATTCCAGAATTCAGACAAACAACAAGATAGTTAACACTGATTAAAATAAAACTAACATACACAAATAGTATTAATGATGAATGTATCTCACAAATTCTAAACTAACTGTCTAGAATATAAACAAAACAGTGCTCAGAATTAAAATGTCCCATCTACTAACTAGATCAAAATACATCAACCTAAAGCAAACTAAGAAAGCTGAAAAGAGTAGGGTCAGGGCATGACAATACACATGTATGTTTAGATTATTTAGAATGCATATTTTTTTTATGTGTGTTGTAATATATTCTATTTTGACTTGTATGGACAAAATAGACCTAACAGGTGTTATGTTACCAACGATATTGGACTTTTTGTTCTATTGGGTCCATAGGGAATCTTTGGGGTATATACCTTGTTCATAACATTGTCATAGCTTTTATGTTCCTTTCTTTTTAGTAAGTTAGTCATTCATATGCTTTGATTTAGTTATGTTGAATATGGAAAATAAGTATTTATAGATCAATTTCAGTTCTTTATGGCATGAGTGTTATATTCTTTGTGTCTTCTTTTACAATATGGGATGTCGGGTATTAGAAGACTTCGAAGGATACAAAGGCTGGGGTATGTGTCAGATGTTTCTTCTTCAACTATGTTTAATGTGAGTGTACTTTATCTGATTATCACTCTTGTTTGACCTTTGGGCTCATGTTATATTGTATTCTTTTTGTGGTATCTCTATAACCATATCTAGTTCTTTTGTGTGAAAATGGATATGAGGTTACGTAGTTGTATACCTAATTAGATCTACGAGAGATCTATAAGCCTAGGGTAGTTTACCTTGACATGTAGTAGGAGGTGGCTTGCAATAAGTGTTGGGGCCCACAAGTGGCTGCCAAGATCACTTATTGTTAAGTTTCTTTAATCAAGTGATAACCTAATATAATTAAGTGGTATTTAAATGAACCTAATAAGACAAGAGTCCTCACCCAAGTGTTAGTGCTAGTACAGACTAAGATGGGTTGAGAAGATAATTAGCCCCCTTTTAAGGGATGAGTTGGCATAGTTGATGACTTCATCAGTATGAGAGGTCATTGATACCGTGTATGGTCACTTGGGTGCCGGGATCCAGACAGATTACCAAGATAAAACTCAAGGGTTAGACGTACATGATGATACCTTCCTATGCATAGTCTGGTTATTCTACATGTGTTGGTTGCCTCTGGTTTAGTGAGTTGTACCTTTATCTTGATCATGTTTATCTTGAGTTAGAGTGCTTTTCAGGATCCTTCTACTTAGGGTTTTATCCTTGTATTTTTTGGTTATCCGATTGGGTTTTGTGATTATCTCCTCAGCACGGTGGGGTAGGCTTTTGTGGTCCTACATGGATAGGTGGTAGTGATTCTTTACCATTTGAGATTCGATGTCCTGGTACCAGTGCTTGATGGTGATTTGCAGATGGATTCCCTTTGTTGCTTCTTCTTCATGTTTCTTTCTTATCTTCATCATTTGTAATCATGTATTAGAGTATCACATGAGATACCTAATCTGGACATTGTACTATTATAGTTAGATTTACTACTACATACCCTACGACATATGCAGTGGATGTTAGTTTATTTGGATATCATGGAAGTCCATGAGAATTGTATTTATTGTTATCATGTAATTGTAATTTTTATGTTATGGAATCTTTTGTTGATGTTAGTTTTAGTTGTGTTTTATTCTTATGTAATTCTGCGTCATGGAACCCTTGAGTCTTGTAATCTGTGTTGGATGTTGTATCAACGTGAGTAAATGGTAATTACTTCTGCACTGTTGTTTATCTTATTTGTTAACTTTAGAAAAAAAAATTATTCACCAAACTTAGTAGCATGTTTTAGGTTAATTTCTCTTGGGTTCACTAGCGGGGCATTATAGTATGCTCATATTTGATCCATGAAATTTGATAGGGCTTCGAATCTTCCAATCTTTTCAACTGTAACTTTGTAATGATTTCCTCAGATGACAGATTCTCTAAGCTACTACTATTAATGATTAACTTCCAAACTTCATCATAAACTCTACATCTGGTCTTGAATAAACTTTTCCTTACCAAATCTTCCTTATTACTTCCACTCCAAAGTTCTCTTTTTTCCATCAAGTTATTTTCCTTCTTAGGTTCATTTGGTGACTCTTCTTACACCAAGGCATTTCTTCTGCTACTGACATTCTTACTTGCATGTGCACACTCAAATGATCTATTTCCTTCTCCAAAATTGTAACAAGTTACTCAGAAACCACCTTTGTTATAACCACCTTGGTAGTTATTGCCTCTATCTCTAGATGAACTTTCACCTTTCCACTCAGTCTTGCCTTTATCTAGAGTTGTCTTTTTAGGTTTAGATCTACTATTTTCACCATGAGATCTACCTCTTCCTCTAGGGAATCTACCACCTCTACCTCTTTGTCTTTTCTCATGCCTCTTGTTCAATTTCTCCTAAGCTTTCAATGGAAATTGATAAGCCTCTTCAATGTTCTCTAATTTAACAAAACTGATTTATTCTTGGATGGAAACTCTCAAACCATTCAGGTGCCTAGCAATTGTTTCCACATCATCTTCATCATGTTCAGATCTGATATCTAATTTATAGAATTCCTCAGTATATTATTTTACCAAGCTATCTTTTTGCCTCAAACTTTGCATTCGCCTAACTAGGTTAATATTATAATTACAAGGTAAGAACTTTCCTTTCAATTTATTCACCATTTTATTCCATACCTTAATTTTGTCTTTTCCTTTCATCTTTTTGTCCAACTACAGATGTTCCCACCACAAGGATGCATGACTTTTCAACTTTTTACTTGCAATTTTCACCTTCTTTTCCTCAGGTACATTTTCATTTTCAAATTACTTTTCCATCTCGATGATCTAGTCCACTAATTCATCATAATCAATTTTTCCACTATACTCGGAAGGATTAAAGTGTGGTGTAGACTTTATATTTGTCAAAGACTTCAACAATATTTCCTCACCTTGATCCATCACAGGTGCAGGTTCTACATCACTAACATCTTCAAGATATCTTCCTCTTCTCTGGGTTGTTTCAACAACTTCCAATCTAGAAGCAAATTGTCTCAACATTTCTACCAATCTTGGATCTGCATCTCACCTCCCATGAACTATCTTGAAACCCTTTGCAATTGTAGGCTAGATCGCAATATGCTACTCCAGAACAAATGAACAAGGGTTTGATAAGAAGATACCCTCAAACCTAGATTCGTAAACATAGATCCAGATCCCACCTCACTCTGATACCACTTAATGCAAGGGAGGACATGGAGAGGGGCCAAAGGCACACCCTAACTAGATCCACCTTGTAGAACAACACATGAAAGAAACAACATAACAAGTGAGAGAGATAATGTAAATACTTTCATATATCAACTTCAATTTGATTCATACATGTCAGGCTGTAATGCCTTCTTGGTTTAGGCTAGCTCTTATAATCAAGTACAAGAGTCCTCCAACATGTGAGTATATGCCAATAATCTCTAATCTTCTAACTTCTATCTTGTAACTAAACTTCTCCTCCAATCTCCTCAATCTGCTACCCAGACTACAACCAAAGACTCCATTATATACAAGGGTCTTCCAAACATGTCAGCCTTCAAATCCACCATCAACAGAAGGAATGAATAGATCTAGGTCCAAATTTTTCCCAATGATAGATACCATCATTAAATCTATGACCAAAAATAATTGCAAGATTCAGCCTCGACAGAAACCCAAAACAAACAACTCGGTAAGCAAGGATAACCAATCACCAGACAAGCATCACCGAGAGCCAGGGAAATTCACCAAGTGTTAGAGAGATAACTGACCAACACTGGTGAACAAAGGAAATCGAGCAACAATGAACCAACTCAGTCAAATAAGGAACCAAGCAACACAGAAATCTTCAAACATCTTTTTGGTGACATAGGATTACCAAGGACATGAGATGCTCCTGCATCAAAAAGTATCCAATAATAAATTCTATAACTAAATTGTAGCCTAGTTGTTTAGACAACCAAATGATATATGTTTTAGCTGGACTCTTCTTTTTCCCTTGATTCACTATTTATTTTAGTGAGTGTAGAATTAGCATAGGATCAATTTTCCATATGTATGGAAAATTATGTTCAAAAATAATTTTTTAGTTGGGTGCAAAAAAAATGTTAACTTAATGATATCAGGTTTTCAAATCCCATTGAGATTTTTTCTCAATTTCTTCTGAATTAGATTGTGTTAGAGTTTTTTTGTATCAAAATTTCATATCAAACTTCATGGTCCATCATAATTATGATGGATCATAAAGTGTGATACATCAATGAAAAGAATATCTAACACAATCTCATCCTAAATCAATTGATAATAGATCATGTAGCATGATCCAAAATATTGATTCAAAAAATATCTTACACAATCTAATCCATAGATAATTTATCAACAAAGTTGTACCTCTAATTTATGTATAAGAATATTCAACATTTTCCTAATTTGAAAGAGATGTTACTATTAATATGGTTATGCGATGTGCACAAGTAGATAGATGTATGCATATAATCTTGTGTAAGATTCCTTCTTAATAATAAAAGGGGAAGACATAAGTACTCCTAACGTAGTTGGAAGTTTCTCGAATAACTCCAATGGGATGACTTAATATACATGTGAGTCTATATACTAGAAACATACCCTACCATGGAAGCTAAACATCATCCTTCCATATAATAGATGACATAATTGATAAAAACATACTACCCACCAATAGGATGAGAAACCAATGCTAAGGGGTATGCCTGTAAAATTTAATCAAGCATGCATGTATATTTGGTCAATCTATGTTTAGAGAAGATCTACTTAGCTTAAGAATTTTACTATTTACATTAAATGCTAATCAAATTTTCTCATGAATGATTTGATATGAGGAATTTGAGCAATACGACCAAAAAAATTTGGAAAAAAATATCAATAAGCCAAATTATTTCCAATACAGACTTAGGGATATAGGTATTTCTTTTTTATGTACTTATCAATGTGATAATAAAATTAAAAGAGAATTTTTTTTAGGGAAATCACCTTCCATTATAGAGGAAAATATGGGTAACTATTGCGACAATCTATGAAAATCCAAATCCGATAGAGAATCAAAAAAAGGGTTGAGATAGTGTTTGTTCTGATTAAGAGGAAATCAGGATTTGGAAGGTCCTAAACCTTTTACAAAAAGAGAAAGGCAATATACATTAAGCACTAGAGACTACAAAATCCTATCAAACTAGAAGGGACATCCAAAAGATGGAAAACTAGAAAGGACCAAAACAAGAAAGCCTGAAAGAGCACAAAAAGGGCCAATAACCTCCACAAGGGACCCAACATGACCAAAGGACCAAAGAAGGTCACCAAATATTTTTTTGAAGATCCACTGCTTCTGAAGCCAAGAGCTCCATATTTTGAGCTATCTCCTTGAGAGAAATAGCATCTTGATTAACATAGTTCCCAGAGTCACGAAGTGCTAGATCCTTATCTTTTTCCTTTTTCCCTTCCCTCATGTTTAGAAGGGTGTTGATATGTCTCACCACCATCTGAAGAGTATTGTGACCATGGTCACCAAACTTTATAATAGCTGCTTCAAGTTGGGAATTTTTTTCCTCAAAATCAATGACCTTCATCTGCATAGCCATCAAATCTGCATCACAATTGGAAACCTAAGCACTCACAACTTCTAGCTTAGAGTCAAACAAACTAGGAATTCCCTTACCTTTGTTGACAACCTCAATCAGCTTGCAAGATATCCCAAAAGGGCTTGTCACCAAGAGCCATAGCCTCATTAATGTTAATTATCACCACGAGTCTATCATTAGTACTCCTCAAATGAAAGAGCTTCATAATGACCTAGTTAGAATCCCCCTTGGCCATCATTGCCTCAATAGGAAGGGAATAAAGAAGGGGATTCATGTTGTCCCTCTTAGAAAAAGTGTCGAGAGTAGGCATAGGGCTCTCCTTCAAGGAAGGAAAGGGAATAGGGGAAGAGTCCATTAGGGTAGAGGTGCTCTTTATTTTCTTGCCTTTCTTACACTTTCCAAGGTCCCTTTCCATAGAGAAATCCTTTTTGTCCATGGTATCCTCATCACTATCAAGCGAAGAATCCTCTAAAAAAGAATTTCTTTTGTGGCTAGTAGGGTTCTTGGAGGAAGAGGCTCTACCCTCGATCTAACCTTTCCCTCTTTTTTTGAGATTAGAAGACATGTCTTGAGAAGAATCAGAATCAAAGTTTGTCTTCATGTCCAAATCCTCCCTGTCATCTTCATCTTCTTCAAAATCATCACCTGAATCTGAAGGAATGGCTTTAGGAAGCACATAGGAGTTAGGAACAAAGTGATCATAAATAAGTGGCATCATGCCCTTGTGCATGGAAGGGTTTCCAAGAGGGTTATCCTGGGCATATTTTATGCTGGCATTAAGAGAATTCAACAAATAATAAGGGAAATAATTTTTTCCCCATACCAAAAGTGGTTTAAGATCACAAAATGATACCCATAAACCCTAGAGAAACTACCATCAAGAGTAATGTATTGCACGATAGTAAAGATAACTCTATGACAAACCTTATTAATAACAGTCAGTGAGTAGTAGGTCTTTTTCTTGTGTTTGACTAGGCGAGCCTTCTCATCATCGTCCTTAGGAAATTTTTTAATAGTAGCTTCATTGAGACTGTCTCTGTAGAACTTTCTCCCTTCCTTGGAAAGGACCGTGACCTCCTCTATGATGTCCTCTATGATTTTAACAATTGAGCTCCCAAGCACAATTTTTCCATTTCTCCATTTTTTATAAAATAGATAGTAATCACAGAGTCTTTTCCTTAGAGTTTCTCTAGATACATATCCAATCCACCTTTCTTGAGGAGAGACCAGACCTTCTCCTTATTTTTCCATCCCTCACAAGATGTTAGTTTAGTTCTCTTCCTGCTCCCTCCTATTTTAGAACACAAGTGACCTTTCTAAAGAATAAACTTCAAGATGGTAAGTAGTGGAAAGCTTCCATTATTCCAATATAAAGCCCAAGAAATGACTAAGCACACCCAAAAAGCGTGCTGAATGAAATGCCAATAAATTCCCTAGAAGGAATTGACATCATAAACATGATGCAGAAATAAAATCTATAGGTTATATTTCATCATTAAAATTAGTGATTTGAGCTCCATGGGGATGATCAAAGATAAGAACCATCTTGATATTGTACGAGATGGAAAACTTTCCATAATATCACTATTGTTAACAGCCTCATTAGCTAAGCCATCCTCCACCGTACTGATTTCTTGATACCTGTGGGAAATATGACATGCTTCAAAATAATTAATAATCACTTTGGCCTTGGAAATAACATTATTAATAATCCATGAAGGGGTATTGTCACCTTTAAGACAATTGATGATATTAATCGAGTCACCCTCGATCTAGACCTTAGAAAAATTACAATCTTTAGCAAGTTTGATTGAGTAATATGCCGCCAAAGCTTCAGTGACATGGTTGGATTGAACACCAATGGGGTGGGCAGTAGCTACTTTAAGGGTCCCTTTATCATCTTGAATAACTCCATCACAACCCGCTTTACCCAGGTTACCTTTGGAAGCACCATTGAAATTGATCTTCACCCAGCCTTGAGGTAGAAAATGACATACCGCTTCCTCCCTAGGGTTATAAAGCTTTCCCCTAGGGTCCTTCATATTCAGCTTCCAATGATAGCAAATATCTCTTTCAAGGAGAGATAGAGGCAAAAAAAGATCCATTTGAACATTGATATTTTTTGAGATAGCCCGTCTGATTTTTAAATCCACAACCACCGAGTTGAGTTCCAAGTCATGAAAGATCATGTTGTTTCTTTCTTCCCAGATACCCTAGAGAGTATGGGGGAGAATAAAGGCCCACAGGAGTTTTAAAGTCTTCCCACTAAAAGGACAACACCAACTCTTGAAAAGATCAAGAAGGGCACTAGGAAAAGTCCAGCTCAATGAAAAAGAATAAAGGATCTTGGACCAGATAGAGACAACATAGGGATAGTGGATAAAAAGATGATCCAATGTCCCAAGATCCTTATTACAAAGAGAACACTTGATGATGATATTGCAACCCCTGCGACACAAGTTATCAATAGTCAAAAGTTTATTTTGAAGGGAACACTAGAGAAGCAAATTCACCTTGGGGGTAAGATTCTTGATCCAAGCACGAGCCTAGCAGGGGATCAGATTCAACTTAGGAGAGAACAAAGAGACCGTAGAAGAGACCGAAAAAAACCTGAAGGATTTTCTTTCCAAATAAAAACATCTAGCTTGTCTTCTGAAATGTTCATAGCTCTCAAGGCACCTTGAACGGGAGAAAAAGCCTAACTAAAATCTTTAAGATTTACCCACTTGCCACCACACCAGTAATGAGAAACCAAAGAACCAAATGTATCCTTGCAAATTTGAACAAAAGGGGCAAGAGAGAGAATCAAGTTAAGGATAGAGATAGAGTTTGTTGTATCTATTGTAAGGATCATTATCCAAATCAAAATCTGGTGTAAGAATAGAGACATATTGTATTTCAGAACAAGGGATATAAATAATTGACTTGAGAAGATTGGTAATGTCATTGTATTGTAAATATCAAATTTCCAACATGATAGTGGAATGAATATATAAAAAATAGGAAAAATCTAATGCCAATATTAAATATGGAAAACTAGGTTGTAACAAGGGGAATTCCAAGATATGATGAAATACCAATCCAATCTAGGGTCAACCATGAAATCCAAAGCTAAGTTGATTTTCTATGACATTGTGTGGTCTTATCTAGTAAACCCATGAAAAAAATGACAAGACTGTGAAGAGATATCTAGACAATATATAGTATGAAAAACTAACAACCATAAATCTTATGAAGAATTGCATGCATGAAAGACCTTTGTTTTCCTCCCTTTCAAGTGTCCTAACAAGAAATTTGTACAATTTTTTTATAAGATTGTACAAAAGAAAAAAGTGGAAAAGGTCTTTAACAGTAATTATTGCAAATAATGTTTTGTGCAAAAATTATGTTTTATATTCAAATAATCATAACAAAAAAAGTGGGTTTAGGGTATCATATTTTTTTTAAGGTAATAAAAAAACTTGGAAATGATTCATTGTATAAAATCATGCTAGGTTATCTCATCTAATTATTAAGAATGTTAATTGTTTACAACATTAGTTATTCCTTTTGTTCTATGGTGTATAAAACGTGTGTTAATTATTAATATCAAGAATACATATATTGATGAAGGATGCTCCCCTTAATACAAAAAACACATAAAGGAAATAGAGACACAAAAACAATTTGCAAGAACAAAAAATGGGCTTCTTATTAGCTCCACAAGTGTTGCATTGAAAATTTTCAGAAATACAATATGCAAAGCCACATGAAGATCAAGAACCCTCCATGTCATCCAATCCTTTTCATGACATCTCTGATCTGCTTCATGGTTTTTTTGATCCTCTACACCCTTCCTCATGCATTCCACCATGTCTTAAGTCTTCTCCTAAGAAAGATCAAGCTCTTACTTCCAATTTTCAGCCTATTGAAAATCAAGAGGAAAATTATGCGCTTATGCTATCCAAAGATCCTTGTCAAGATAAAAGTCCTCCATCTTCTTGTTCTACCACTCCATGTTCACTTCCACTTTCTACTCTTCCTAAGTCTTTGCAAGCTTTGAAAATTTCTATCGAAGAAGTTGCTCCTATTCAAGACATTCACGATCCTATTGAAAATCCTAATGCTCACTCTAAAGATGCTGATGTCCTTGGCTATCATATAAATGTTGATGAATTGGTTGATTATCCTTTTGCATCTTCCACATCCATCCTTGGACTTCCTCCACCAATACCAAAGGCTTCATGTCTTCCTTCCACCTTGGGCCCTTATGTCCCTTCACTTTCCCCTCCTAACTCTCCTAATTCTTCATCCATCTTGGGTCCTTACATCCCTCCATCTCCTATCTTTCCTCAAGATCAACATAAATGCATACCCTTGAATCCTTTTCATCCTCCCACCCATCTAAACCAGTCATATCATCCTTCTTCTTCCACAAGTCCCAAGTCTTTTGGAAGTAACTTGAATGTTCAATACAAGAAAAAGAAGCAATACAAGAATCCATAAAAAAAAAATATCACCATGTCTACTCTAATCGACATGGAAGCAAAAAGTCAAAAGAGATATCTAAGAAGAAAACTACAAGACAAGTATGGGTTCCAAAATCCATCATGTTGAAGATATTATCTCTAAATCATCAAAAAGAAATGAAAAGCCTATGGCTATATGGATTCCAAAGTCTCTCTTGAAAGAGTCTAATATTGAACAAAAAGTGAAGTTGACATTCAAGCTTCCAAAGTCTTCTGCCTCATCTTCTTCCAAAAATATTCTTCCATTCCATGCGCGTAAATCACAACCTCTGCTAAACATTTTCCATATTCCTTCTCGTATTCTTTCATTCACATTTCCTCCATCCTCTCCCCACCCTTCAAGGCATGTGTCAAGGTTGATCTTTCCTTCCTTTCCATCTACCCTTTCACAGTCCTTCCATTCATTATCCTTCTATCTTCTATCTTTTTTCCTCATTTGCCTATTTCTCCTATCTTCCAACCTCACTCGCTTTACATAAAACCTTATCCTCCATTTTTCTCTTCCATCTTCCTTTCCCTATCAGCATCTTTGAGCATATCATTTTGAATCCTTGGTATATCCTAGTTTATCCTTTCAAGGAGCATTATATAAAAAAGCTTGCCTTCTTCCAAAATAAAAAATAAAATAAAAAACTATAGAAAAATTCAAAAAGAAAACAAAAAAAAAATGAAAAAATTGAAAATGTACCTTGGTGGAAACTTGGAAATTGGTGCCTTGGTAGAAAAAGTAAAGAGAAATAAATTCATCCTATGGTGAAAACCACTCCCTTGTGGCACCTTGGATAAGTACCATGATGAAAACATAGAAATCAGGCATCATGTGTAGTTCTTCTACATATTTCATCCATTCTATCTTCTCTCTTTGATCTTGACAATGTTGACCTATACACGAACATTTGGCTATCTTGTGAGCTATCTTACGATGATCTTGCTTTCATTCCATTCCTATTTAGCCTTCACATTTATTTTCCTCCATTCATTCTAGCCTTTCGCTATCATTTTCCCCTTTGGTCTTGATTTATTAAAAAAGAGTAAAACACAATGCTATGAAGTCTCTTGACATGTCTACTCCTTTGGAATGCATCCTTTCCTTCTTTTGCATTATGCATTTGTGACTTATCCTATGCTAGTCTTTCATTGCTTGTCCAAATGCGCTTTACCTGACAATTTTTCCCTAGCTTGGGTACTCTTGAGGAGTTTGTCCTTGAGGATTTCTTCTCTTTGTTCTCCTTCATTCTCTTGTCTTCCATGAGCTTGCTAATCCCTCTTGTCCTCCACCTTGCTAGACATTGGGACTACATGATGTGATCTTTCTTGGGATTTTGATGCCTATTCTATCTAGGGGCATCCTTTGTACATATCTTATTGATCCTAAAAAAATTCCAAAAAAAATCATATATGATGCTGAAAAAAATCCTAAAAATCATAAAATGTCTTGAAAAAATGAGCATCCTAGCGAAAACCTAGCAATAGGCGCTTTGATGTCTCACCAAAAAAATTATATATTTCAAAAATAACAAAAATCAAAAAATTTAAAATCCCAAAAAATAGTCACACCACCCCAATACGATGTTTTTCAACACTTCCCTAGCATCAAGTGTTTCTTAACACTTATCAAATATCCTACCCACAATCTAGTATGATGCAATATTTCTCGCTAGAATATGTGATACTCAAAGATTGATTCTATGACCTACACACACGCACTTAAACACTTGACTCACTGAAACTTGTTTGACTTTGTTTCTTTGTGTGCTGTCTATGATAATTTTTTTGATGAGTGTTCTCTCCCTATGATAGTTTTTGATGATGCTGAGCTAGAAGACTAAGGGCATGAGGACATGTTTTATTTCTTTTTATGCTTGTGGGTATATTTTGTTGGTCCTAACTGTCATTAGCATTTATGCTTGTTCCACTTGACAATAGACCTACAGGGTATTATCCTTGACTATTTGTGCAAGTGCATACTTTTAGCCATCTTGACTTTCCTTGTGTCTTGATGCGAGTATAATCTTGCTATACTAAACTTAGGTAATCTCATTGCACTAGTCATCTTGACCTATATGTCTTTGGTGCCTAGGTGGGATTCCCACATATCTATTTGATATAGATCATATTCATATACCCATAGTCATACTAGTGAGTATTGTATGATCTTGTGATGCTACCAATAAAGCTCAATGATGATTATTAGATGTCTATTGGCCTTGTGACCTTGGAAGTCAACCACTTTCATAGTAGCTTGCATTCTTGGGTTCATGATAGATTAGTTTTGCATCTTGCATGTGGAGAGAGTTCTTCTTTTATCTTTCATGGACTTGTTGGTCAACTACACCCACCTTTCCTTTTCTTGATCATGTATTTCTCATCTTGTCTTTCATATCACATCCTTTTCTATTCCTGACCTTTTATAGCATTTTGACTTTTTGACCTAATTTTAAAAACACCTTGGAATTGAGCAAAAATTGCACCCCTAGCTAATTTTGATGTCCTGGATCCATTTTCTGACTCGAAATTGAAATCTGAGTTAATCTTGATAGTCAAAATTGCATTTCAAATTTTTCCCCTCTTCCGCGCAGTTGGCTGATCATTTGAGGTCTGATCCTTTGATCTTCATTGGGGCATCTTTATTTCTTCAACCCCATCTCTTTCAACCTTCTAGTCTATCATTCATTTTCACTCGCTTCATCTTTCTAAGTTTGACTTGGTCAAACTAGGGCATGTCTTCACTGCTTGATCATTATCCTATCATGCTCCATCCTTCGATTATGATTTCTAGTGCTTTGATCAAGTTTATCATTTTGTTGTTCTCCTTTACCTAATTTCAATTTTGATTCTGAGGGGGCAGTACCTATCAGCTTTAATATTTGATTCAGCTTTATCATTCAGCTCAGCCTAAGCTTTTTATTTTGAGACTTGATTATCACCTAACATCAATGGTGTTGGTCTTGTCTTTTGATTCTTATCTCTTATTTTAAGACTTGATTATCACTTAATAGCAACGGTGTTGATCTTGTCTTTTTTTATTTCAGACTTGACTATCACTTAATAGCAATGGTGTTGGTCTTGTCTTTCAGCCTATTTACTTTTGTCTTGGTGTGTTCCTAGAATGATCACACGTCTGGATTGTTTTGTGATCCCAAATCGATCTCACATTTCAATTCTTCTTTGACTGCATGTGTTCTCAAAATGATCACACATTAGTCAAAGAGGGGCAAATGTATGCACCCTAAAATGGTCACCTAGACTTTGGGCCCCCATTTAGCAATTTATCAAATCCTTGAATCAATATTTTCAAAAGTCAGTATTTTTCAATTATATCAATTTCCTTGATCAAATCCTTTCATAATTTTTGATTATTTGCCTTGGGCTAACCATCTTATCCTAAGTCTTTATTTGTTTAAAAGAAATATTTCCTCCCCTTTTAATAAATAAAAAGCCCCCACTTTTTCCTCTTATCCTAAGTTGCACAAATAAAGCATTATTTCTATTTTATAAAAAGGGAAAAAGTATTTTTTGCCTCATATGGACACAAAATTCAACTCTTATTTTCTCATTGGAGGATACTTGTGCACATGGATTTCTCCTTTTTCAAGCTCCACGCTTGATTAAATCTTTTTCCTCTTAATCTCCATCGTCCATTTCTCCTCATTTCCTATAAAAGAAGAGCTCTCTTCCTCATTTTAGGTTGTTCACTTTTATGCTAACTTTATGCTGCGGGAATTCTTGAAGACTTTGAAGCTTTTTGGAGATCATTGTTGCATCACATCTTGGCTTTCTTCATTGCTTCATAGTTTAGTTTTCATTCTTGCATAGTAGCGTCATATTTCATGCTTTCATAGTTTAGATTCTCTTTCACGCTTTAGAATAACTCATCTAGTTTAATTAGGAAGGATTTGTAACACTTGCATCTTTCCTTTTCATAGCATAGCTTGTACTTTCATTTCCATAGTTTAGCTTGCATCTCTCATTTCTAGCTTGCATCCTCATTCTTAATCTAGATTGCATTTGCATTTCATAGTGATTCTTGGAGATATTGACATTCTTGTCCTTGTCTTTACTTGAATCTCTCATTGTGTGGTTGACTAGCAAGGTCATTAAGCCTATTAGCTCTAGCTGAGAGCAATTTTAAATCTTGCGACTCCATACATAGAGAGCTATGGATTGATTTTTGAGACCTCATTCTTGAGTGTTCTTGATTGTAAGGACTCATAGAAGTGCACTACTTTTGTGTGTATAGAAGGAAGCTAAGGTGAGAGAATAAAAAAATACAATCATAGAGAAGAATCATGACAGAATTGAGGAAAGAATTCTTGAAGTGAAAAATGATCAAGATATAGAGGCAAGAGACAGTATAGTGGAATTAGATAAAATATTGATAGAGTACATCAATAAAATAGAGGATATATAGATCAAACTAGGTCCAATTCAGTTGGAAACTTTTAGTCCAATTTAGTTGATGGGGCTTGCTTTGATAGAATGGGCCAATAAAGGGATCCAAGTTTGAACACCCATGAGAAGGATAATAGACTATTAGTGAGAGCTTCAAATTTTTGAGTAAAATCATGCTGACCCACAAATCACATCAGAATGAGTCTTCATTAAGTTATCTTGAAGGTTTGTTGGAAGCAACTAATACTCATTTTGAATCTTTAGAGAATTCTAGAATGGTGAAAGTTGAGAATGAATTTAATGCAAGACGATTCAATCAATTAAAAATAATTATTTTTAAGGATAAAATTGCATTGGGAGTTGTTATTCAACAATTGAAGGATTCTTTATTTGAAAGAGGTAAAATCTATTAAGCTTGTATTGAATATCCCAAGTGTGTTTTTGATATTGAAAACATGATAAAGGAGAGTGAAGTGAAGCTATAAAAAATATCATAATAATTTTAGCCTTTAATGGAATTAACCTCAGTCTGTCCAGCTCAAGCGGTATCATTGAATGATAAAATCAAAACTCATGTCACTTAGAGAGGTAGGGTTAAGGAAAGGATCGGTAAATTTCTGACCTTAATTGTTCCCAAGCTTGATATTTTGTTGAGAGGTCTAAAGGAGGCAAAGAAACACATGATTATCCTAATGCACCTGATTTGGTTGAAGTTGAAATTTTGGCCTTTTCCATTTGTGGTCAAATTGAGATTGTGGAGATTATTAAGAAGAGTTGGGAGATAGATTTTGAAGCTCTGAGAAATAATTTCTCATATGTATTAAAACTCTTGTAAGTATATATTTTATCCTTGTATATAGCGGTGAGTTATACAAGATTTTGATTGTCAATTTTTTTGGAGATCCCCATCCTTTTCCATTGATGTCAAAGGGGGAGAGATAAATAGGAAAAAAAAGATATTCAACTCAAGGGGAGTACAAATTTTTTGTTAGTGAGAGATCTTCTTTAGTTTGGAATTTTGTTTAAACACTTAGTCATTTTTCATTAAATGTCTCCATCAATACCAAAGGGGGGAGATTGTTGGAAATAGACACTTCTATGGATGGTTTTTATGTTGTCATTGATGTAAAATACACATGTTTTTTATTATGGAAAAAATAGGTTTTGAAGGGATTCGTAACCCTTTACATAGTAATTACATAAGATATATCAACATCTTATTATGATCGATCCATTGTAATTCATGGAAATTTCACATGTTTCTTATGGTCTCTTGTAATATTTTTGTATTATTGAAGCTTAGATTGATAATTTGGCTAACTATGATAGAACAATAATAGTGTATAGGGTTTGGTAAATGAATAACTACAAATAGGTACAAATGAATTTTGAGTTTTGAAGCTAGAAGAAGGTTTTACAATGTATGTAATATAATATCCTATGATCACACCTATTTATGTTATCATTTGTTCAAGTTATTAAGTTCTCAGAATTGAGTTTACAGTGAAGTGGGAAGTAAAGAGATAGTCATTTATTGGATCGATCAACAATTATAGTAGAGTGATGATTTGATCAGCTCACTAGTTTAATTTGATGTAATCCGACATGGTATAATTCATTCATGATATTGTTTGAGGTTAGCATGAAGTTTTGTGAATAGATTTAGCCAACACTTCACACTTTATGTTCTTGAGGCCGACTAGTTAAATTATTATTTTTGTAATTGGGTATATCAACTCGAGTTTTTATGTTAATTTAGTGATTCAAATATGAGGGGATATTGAGAAAAGTACATATATGATATCTTGACATGCTATAGGTATGAATAAATTGAATAGAGATGTTAGGTTGATGGTTATATATTGTAGAAAAATGGAACTTTATAGGCATAGATGATGCTCCTTATCAGTTCACAATTTTGGTTTGTAGTACAATCATTCTATATGGTAGTGAGACTCTATATATTTTAATCTTCAAAATGAGCTCTAGGTAATGTGCCTGAATGCATGTGTGTTCTCCTTATGCATTATTTCCCTTAACCAAGTTTTTATTTATGCAAAATTAATTACTTGTGGTTTCCATCCTAAATGTGGTTTTTCGGGTATGTGCAGGATCATGGTATGCCAAAAAATGGTGATGTGAAAAAGAAGTCCTAATTGGTAGACTCTTTGAAAAACAATTATAACTTTCAATCAATATAACTTTTTTGAAATTTGAAATATACATCACATTCTATGCTTCACCTAATACAATAATAATACACAATTCTTTCAATTTCATGAAGTTTAGACTAAGTTAAGGTGGTCAAATACGAGAGTTTTTATATTCGTGAAAATTTGTAGCAGAAAAATCATAATTAATTTTTTACTTGGAAAAGAAATACAAAAAAATATACATCACATCCAAACATGACTCTACTAATTTTATCTAGAATCTTATAAAAACATATTATCATTTGATTTTTTTTAATGTAGTCAGACATATGCCTATTTGTTATCTTTCTAGTCCTGATTGATAGACCTATTGAAAAATAGTTATAACTTTCAAACTGTATAACATTTTTGAAATCCAAAACATGTGTCACATTCTATGAATTTCCTACTACAAGAAAAATAAAAAAAAATTTCAATTTGATAAAGTTTAGACTAAGTTAATGTGGTCAAACACGAGATTTTTTGTATTCTAGAAAAGTTGTAGAAGAAAAATCATAATTAATTATTTACTTGGAAAAAAATTATAAAAAAAATATGTGTCAAATCCAGACATGAGTCTACTACTTATATCTATAATCTTGTAAAAAAAATTTATCATTTGATTGTGTTTAAGGTGGTCAGACATACAACTACTTATTTTTTTCTTGAATTTTTCTTACTACTACATTGAAATTTAAAATTTTCAACATATAGAATAATTATTTTTCAAAAAAGGCCTAGCATCTTAGAAAATAAATTAAATTTTCTATAGATTCTCTTCTTACACATTTTTTATATAATATTTATAACTTGTTCAAATTTTTATGTCAACTTGCCTAAACCTTATTTTTTGAATTTTCATTGCCACTTAAGGGCCTAGTTTCGCATACCATGATCTTGCACATACCCTTACCCTAACAAGGTTTCCATGCAAAAATCATGGTTTCATAATGTTGTAGATGTTTTGTTTATGATTATATTGTTTACTTTAAGTAATATTTCATTTATTGTTGTGCAACCGTCTTAGCAAGGTTAAAAAGTTTAGAACATCGATTCACCCTTTCCCCACCAATTTTTCTTAATCCTAATAATACTATGATTAAAAATATCTCAACAAATTTATAAATAATTAGAAATGTAATTTGTTTCCCAAAACCAATTATGTTATTTCATATTAATTTAATAGTTATATGATCTTTATGATCTTTGTATTTTAGTGTTCACATTGTTAATTCTATTTTTTAAACACTTCTCATGCATTGGTTTTCATTCATATGTTAGTGAAAACTATTATTTTGGATAAAATAAAACACATTCTTATTTTTTATTTTATGTTGTTGTTTTTTTCGTGATTTTTAATTTTGACGTAATTCTCAATCATGGTGAAAATTATTCATATTTTCTTGGACATTACAATAGTTCATGATGAAAAATATTAGTAACTTATTAGAAGCTTCAACACTCTAAATTTATGTCATGCAAGATAATTAGGGATAACAATACTACCAATATTACTATTAGAAGCATTGGAGGAAAAGCCACTCCAAAACAATAAATTTGAAGCAAAGATTGTTTGGAAAAAAATGATATGGAAAAAAATATAAAAGTATTCATTTTAGTATGAAAATGGGACCGTCATTGTTTTGGACAAATATTAAACCTTGAAATACTCATTTTATCATTAGAGAGGTATGGATTGAAAAAAAAAACTTTCTAGTAGTTCAACAATAGAATAGGTAGGCTCAGAAGAGATATGGCTAGAAGATGGACCTAAATCCAAAGTTATCTAAACAAAATGAGGAGGAGCCCGAAATAGGAGTGTGTGGTTCACACTCTTTTGAAGAAACATGATCTTTTGAAGTAGTCTTTGGAGCAACATTCTTCCATCGAAATGGAGAGGAATTCCTACGAGCACTACTAGAACATTGAGAAGCAAAATGCCCAATAGAAAAGAAAAAAACATGCAATGAAAAGGAATCCCTTCATAGTCCACTAGGTAGCACTAAAATCTATCATTAACATGTAAAATTGCATCTTCAGAATAGGCTTTTAAAATATCTACCTTAAAGGAATATGAACAAATGAACTGTCACCAAAGACTTTAGTCGTGAAATCCATCTTCAATTTTTTTTACTAAAGTATTACATTTTGCCTCCTAGGCTTTATCACACTAGAAATGAAGGGGAAGAAAGGAAACCTTACACACAAAGGAAAATATATTAGTTGCATTCTTCAAAGGGTTGAAGGAAGAAACCCGAGGGAAGCTTGATTTTGTTGTTTCCCTTACTACATAGCATATTTTTGAGGCAACAAACATTCTCAACTCACAACAGTATGATGAGTATTTATTTATTCTTCAACTATCTATTGTGAAATTTTTAGTATAAAAGTTAAATGGATGCCCATCTTATTTTAAGAAAATCTTAGAACAATTATGATTTTTGGTGCAATTATCACTCTTTCTCATATGACATTTTGGATTGGAGAGGTTATTTTAAATTTGTGATGGTGTTGTGGGTATGATTTTATTCTCTAAAAAATGACCTAGAATGAAACATGAATTACTGGATGCCAAACAAATGAATTTGAAATAAAAATTCCATCATGCATAGATTGTGAGAATTTTTATGGAAATGAGTTAAAAATTATGGCTTTTTATGCTTGATTATTTTTTTAAATTTGTATTACATTTTTTTAATTCTCATTAAGAGTGACATAATTAACATAATTTGAAACCCAATGATAAAATAAAATAATAAGATATTATTTTAATCGCTCCCATTAAAAAATAATGAGCCATTAATTAAATGTATTCCAATTGAAATGATGAGATCTATATCATGAGCTCAAATGATGTGTGACAATGACAAAACTTTGTGAAAATTATAATTATTTATAATCATTAAGGACTTTTGATATTTAACTAGAACAAGAACAACTAACAATTTTCTAGATGTTTATTTGTAACAATGAGCAACTTGTAGGTAACTGAAATAATGTTTTCCACAAGCAAAAATCGTTACTTGATGATCATCAAATCGAATTTGGAGTCTCATAGTAAAAACTAAACCAACTCTACTACCAAAATCAGGATCTTTGAATTTAAGATAATGTTCTATGAGGCCACTCTCGGATGTTGAAATATTAAATCTAAGTCTAAAACTTGCTTATAAACTTGAAAAAAAAGGTAAAAATTATTTTTTGAATAATTTAATCACTATGAAATATCAAAAATTGCTAGTTAGATCCATAGGTGGAGAATTTAGTGCACAAAGATTTTATCCAGCCTACTAACTTGAGGCCAATAAAAGACTTCTTTCTCCAAATTGAAGGAGCAGTTCATTTGAAAAATGAGATACAAAATCAAATTCCAATCTAATGTAAAAAAAAATGGAGTTGAATATATTTGGATGATTTATGTGGAGTTTCTATTGCAATTCTTTCTTTTAGATCTATGTTTGTGGCTATGAAGCTTAAATTATATCAATTGCTACATATTGTATCATAAAATCTATTTTCTCATCTTTTAGAATTGTTTAACTTCATATATGTATTGAAAAAGAGAAGTTGAATTTTAATAGAATATTAGAACATAGTTTAGTCTTTAATATAGAACAAATTCTCCTTCTAATTTTAAAAATTATTTAAATATCATCTATACTATCTATTTCACATTTAAAATTTTACAATAGAGAACTTTGGAGAAAAAGAAAAACATGAGCAACAATCAAATGAAAGGCCAACAACAACAGGCCAAACTAATAATTAGAACCAAGACAAAATATGCAAATTCCCAAAGTTTAACTAGCAAGAGTAGGTTCTTGTCGAATTACTTAAAATGAATTTGAGAAAGTCCGACTTTTTCGGTCTACGTGATGTCGCTTCAGCCATGTCCAGACAAACCGACTTTTTCGCTCACCAAACGTCTCACCAAACTTTCCTACTTTGAAAAAATTGGCTTTTCCATCCTACTCTTGTCGACTAAATCTTGCTGGATCTGGTGTCTATGGATAATGGGGTCACTACAATGCATCTGTTTGTAGTGTATATTTATATAAGTCAAATTTATAATTATATTTTGTGCAGTTTAATTGTGGTGGCATTTATCTCTTTTACATAAAGTTGCATTTCTAACCAGATATTATTTTTTTCGTACTTATTTGTTAGTGGTGTACTATTTATCATTCAGATTGTCTTTATAAGCAGATATACTTTTTTGTTTGTTTATAACTCACTTTCATACTTTACAAGTTTGTAGTATTTTTCATTTAAATTAACGGACATTTCAAAATATTGTTTTACTAATCAGATGAGTCATTTTTGTATTTAATTGTAATATGTGTGAATTTTACATATCAGGTGTACTCTTTTCAACTAAATTGCCTTTCTAGCAAGACACACTTTTTTTTAGATGTTGAATTTTAGATGCAAGTTGAATCTTTTCCACTTAAATGATTGGTGTAATTTACACAATATAACCAGTTTTTGCCTTTATTTTTAATTAAATTCATCATTTATATGCATCAAATTAGAAGGGACACACATTATGTCTAATGTCTTTTCGTGATGATGATTGAAATGATACATTTAGTATAACTATGATATTTTGTATACTAATATCTCCTATATCATGTCATGGTATATTTTTGTTGGTATTAAGGTTCCTTAACCTTCACAGTTCCAAGTTCCTATGTTATTTTTTTTGATGAATTAATGTTATATTATTTATTTACAAAGTCCACAGATTAAGTGTGGGGCCCAATGGCCCAATAGGAGTTGGGCACAATTATCTGTGATGAGAAACATAGGTTGTTCCATGTACTGGAAGGAGGAGTATTTGGAAATGTCAATTCCAAAGAAATTCCAAGAAGACATGGTTTTGTGATAAGTGGTTGCATAGTTTTATTTCTTTCACATGTATAATTTTGGAAATATTTTTGGAGGGGCCAAGTCTTCCATTTAGATGGACTTAGAGATTTAAAAATGGAAGTTTTCTTTATGTAAGAGTGATGCAAAAATGTGTTTCTAATTATATGTTGTAGATAATTGAATGTAGATACTTTTGAGAAAATGCTACCTTTCGCATTGTAAGCTCTATAAATACAAGTGTTGCAAGAGGAATTATATATGAGAGAGAATTCATTTTCATAGGGTTTGTGTTCATATTTTCCCTATGATGGAGTAGGATGTAAATCTCTATGTAAAGTCTTAGATCTTGAAGATTGTATTATAGCGTATGTAAAATCTAGGATCTAAGAGAGATAAAATAAAGCACAAATAACAAAAGATATATCCCCAAGTCAACATCCATTAAGCCGAAGAAAGAAGTGTACATATAGACATTATTGATTGGGTTGAATCAAAAGTCAAACTCAACACTCAATGAGTCGTGGCCAGTTGCCTCCCACTAAGCTAGGATGAGGTGTTGAAATGAAATTAACACCTCTCTAGACACATCTTTAAACAACTCCTAAATGATGACTACTAGTATAGATAAGTGTCAAGTAACCTTAAATGACTAATTAGGCTTAATATGTGTAAGTATTAATAAATTAAATAATTACACTAACACCCCACCCTAAGCATAACATATGCTCAAACAAGATAAAAAATGGGCCTCAACAACTAGTCTGGTGAGGCACCCATGTAAATTGAAATCTCTCATAAAAGGAGAAAACTAGAAAACCTACTTGGAAAAAACCATCCTCAAAAATAGATATAAGAAGTGAATAAGCCTATAAGACCTCTCCAAAGGATTATGCTACTGTTGATGTAAACCACACACCAAGATGAGCTTGTGGCCCTTCCTGAAAATCTGGTCGAATATGACTATCATGTATTGAATAATCTAAATTATGAGAATTGGCATCTAGGTCTGAAAAGTCCACATCAAGTTGAGAAGCCATATAGTTAATGATCTACAACTGATTGAATATCTAGATGAACTGAAGCAACAGTGATTAGAGATCACCGAGCTACTTAAGTGATTTGTAAGATGATTAAATCAATCAATATCTTGTCATTGATGTCAACTAGTTTTGATAGTACTTATATTGCTGACTTGAGCATGTTACATTAATCTATTATGAAGAAGAGATTTGAATTGAACAAGTTAATGTGGTCGGCAATTGAAGACTTATGTATACATTGAGCCAGTATAGTGTATACTGAGTGACAATAATAACTAAGTTAGTTATCACTGATGCATTTTAGTATTAACCGAGTATGGATGAAAACATTAAATGCTAAGAATGTAACCGACTGAAATTGATGAGCTAGATATTGTTATGATTTTGACGTTAAGAATGAAGTTAGTTATGAGATCTAAGGCTGACATAATTTAGAGATGATCTAAAGGATGAGATTGAAATGTGTTAAAGAAACATATGTTGAGGAAGGTTTAAGCGACAAAACGGATGAAGGATATTATGAGGCAAAATCTGATGGTTGATATGAAAATGGTTTACTTGTCTATTTAAGAGATATGAGTTTCATTTTTGAAACATGCTAGACAAAAGGAGACTATAGAGATTTAGCATGAAGATTTTATTCATGTATTCCTGATCAAACTGGTTATAGAAAGAACTGAGCTGCAAACATTACCGAGCATCAGAGAACCATTTACCGAGTGAAAGTAAGCATAGAAATATTGAGGAAGTGAATTGATTAATGATTAGAGGATTTTATGAGCATAGAATATCTATCTGAATATTTGTGTAGACACCAAAAACTAGACAAGTGTCTTAAAATCGTTCAAATTTGTCAAATCTCAGCCAAATGCTCTAATTCTCATAAAAATGAATCAAATCAATTTTAAATAGACATTTATTAATCAAAATTGGACAAAATCATTTAAATCAAAGGAAAAATCAAATCATGACATCAAATAATTAAATACAAGCTTAAAGGGATCAATCACACTATATAATTATTTTAATCAATTAATTGTATAATTTTAAATCAAAAATCAAATTGAACCTATTCCCCTACATGGCTAATTTAATTAATTGATGAAATTTAATTAATCCTAATATCTTTCAACATAATTTGAGCAACCAATAAGAATTGAGACCACAATGCACATGGATCACTCCAAATAGTGAATCTCAATCACACATTTTCAACTTTGAATCTCAACCACTCAAATTTGTCTACTTGTCCAAACCTTTGAGACAATCATTTAAATTGTCCCCCCATTTAAAAATATTTCAAAGTTTTTGACCCAACCAAGGCTAAATCATGGTCAAGTCACTCTACCCCCTACCCTTGGGATTTTACTATAAATAGAAGTCATTTTGAGAGCATAATATACTAGAAAATTTGAATGCATAACATCATCACTATAGGCAATTTGAGAGCAATTGAACAATTGAGCAATATCTTGAGCATTTTAAGAGTAAATTATGAGATTTGAGAACACTATCATAAGCATTTGAGTTAATCTTTGTATCATTTTGAGAATTGAGAGCTAGATTTAGGCATAGTATCATAATTTTCTCATTCTAGGATTGTCACTAGTAGAGAATAAGGCTGAGAGCTCTACTTACCAAGCTTCCATAGAGAACCATGAGATGATATGGATGTTAAATGCAATTCTTTAGATTAAATTTCTATTGTATTTTCATTGAATCATTGCTAATTGTCCTAATTTCATGAAGGTGTAAACACTCACATAGAAATGGCACCCACCGTGGGGCCTTGAGCCTCATTTCTATCATTTTTATCAAGTTTTATGTGTTTTTGGCTTCACTTTTATGTGAATTTTGCAAAAAATAGGATAAGTACCGCCTATGAAGGATCTAATGATGCTCATGAACATTCTAAAGATGCCTAGAAGGAGTTAATTGATGCCTACGAGATTATTTCTATTTTGTCTTTTCTTCTTCTGATGCCTGCAAGATAAAGTATCATGTTTGAGAGCGTAAAGCGTCGCCTAAAGTTTGAGAAGCGACGCCTAGTAGCTGTCCTTCACTGCTTATGATACTTTATCTTACATAATTTATAGTGATTTGTCACGCTTAATAGCTTTTAACTGACACTTACTAGTTGTTCTTTGTTGCCTGTGATATTTTATCTTACATAATTTATAGTTATTTGTAATGCTTAGCAGATAAATATTTATGCTTAGTAATTTTGAAAAGACACTTGAGTCACTGGAAAGTGATGCCTGTGAGTCATAAAGTCATGCCTGCTATCTTTTAACTGACGCTTATTAGCTGATAAATGCTGCCTAGCATTTTCTATTTAAATTTACTATTAGATTATTAAATTTGGTTCTCTTATTTTTTGTTTGTGTGTTTTCCCATAGATGAGCAGACACATGAAAGTACAGAAACCAGAAAGAAGAGTTACTCAAGAGTGAAAAGAGGTAAGAATTCAAACAAAACATCAAAAAGAAATTCATACTACTACAATTTTAGATGGTTTGGAATTAGAAGATAAGCTTTACAAGCATTACATTAAGGTGTTGGATGCTTATAAAAAGAAATTTCCTACTTTGGAATAAATTTCTTGCATTAAGTTGTTAGAATTTTCTTTGCAAAATCTTGTCAAGAACACTTAATTGCATTTCAATTTGTTCCTTTTGGTTTCCTTCACTTTGTATGGTTGTGCTAACTAATTTGTTGGAGGAGCCAGAATGGGAATGATAGCCACTAGGTGATGCAGGAGCATCCTAGGTGTAAGAGCAATCTTGCATCACCGAAAAATATTTTTGGTTTCTTTTCAATAAGGGCTATCTTGTGCAGTGCTTTTATTGTTGGAAATTTACTATTTTTAGTAAGTTTTCCGTTCATGCTTAGAATGGTCTATTTTCTTCCATGGAGGTTCATTTTGGTTATATCAACCTGCCGGTAAAGTTTCATTGACAGATCAAGTCTAGCTTTGTACATATTGAAGATTTTCGGTATTGGCAGCAGGGTACATAAAAATTTGAACTCAGTTTTGAAGGCTTTAGAGGTCCCAGATGAGGTCAAAACTTTGGTTGAATGAAGCTTTCTTGATTTGAGTGTTCTAGAGCACTTCATGCCCTTTCCGAAATGGGGTTATAATAGTCAATCGGGTCAACGGGTGATGACTTATGGTCTCTGGAAGTTGGGTCACCTGAAATGGCAAAAAATGATTTTCCTTCAAAATTTCTAATTGGGTTTCAAAAGTTGTTTTGAGCCGACTCTAATGTAATAAATTGCAAAATAAAATAATTCTATGTTTGGTTGTCCTTATTGGCTAAAATTTTGGAACCTTCCCAGGCGGTGGAAAATTGCCTATATAATGAAGGTTGTAGTGTTGTCTTAGGCAATTCGGGATAGTTCTGGGTAGTAGATCTGGGTATTGATTCAAGGCTTTGTCATACAAAATATTGTAAGGGAATGCCCATGTGGCTTTGCATATTGTAATTCTGAAAGTTTTTAATTCCACATTTGTGGAGATAATAAGAAGCCCATTTTCTGTTCTTGCATATTGTTGTTATTTCTCTGTTTCTATTATGTGTTTGTGGTATTAAGGGGAGCACCCTTCATCACTAGGTGAGTAAGCAAATAAACGTCAAAAACTTCAAAAAAGCACCTAGCCTTTGCTAGCTACAAAAGAGGTATTTTTCACATCAAGATTGCATTACTTAAATTGTGGCTTCTCTTTGGATCTAGCTTAATAGGAAAAACCTTACTATTGTCCAAATTGAACAAACATTAGGCACATGCTCTCCATTTTACAAAGTGGATCAAAAATCCAAATGTGTAAGTTCAACTTGGTAGAAACAAAGGGATGAGAAATTAACCAAACATTTCATTTATAAGAATATCCTTGTCAAGAGGTTGAAAAAGAACAAATTTCGCTTGAATTGTTTGGAACAAAGAACAACAATAGGGATATACTCTTCACTTGCCAAGTGAACCAAACTCCCAAACTTGTTGAACCAAGTTTGATTTCTTGTTTTTCTATACATGCTAGATAAATTAGATCTCTAAAGGGCTTACCTCCAGAGAATTGCCTTACAAGGATAGTGAGAAGGAATGACCCAAAGTGGGAGACAATCGCTTTAGCTGAAATACTATCAAACCCACTATAAACAAATACATTCTTCCTTAATAGGAGAGTGACTAGGTTGTGTACAAGTATTCTTCAGTTCCTCTAGTAGTCCTTGGGATTGCGCCAAATCATACTTTCGTCCATGTGGGAAGCCGACAAGTGGGTAAAAGAACTTGACATGATCTAGAATAGAGGTGTTCATTAAAAATCATTTTAAGTAGTAATCTATCTTTTAGAGCCAAACGTGTTTAAAAGCAAAATCTGACTCTAGGTAGATTGCTTGGAAGATATTCTTATTTATACTTGTGAAAAATGATCGAGAACATACACTTTTAGTGTGGTTTTAGGGATATGGTAAAAATTTGATGTGTGTGTTGTGTTTGTACTTTACTTTCAAGCAAGAATATTCTATAGATATGATCAAATCACTTTTAAAAACCAAATTTATAACCTAATCTGCAAAGTGTCACCTACACATAGAAAAAAACCGCTTATAGAGAGTGAAGTTATGTCTGTGACTATTAAAGCAACGCCTAGAAATGATGAAGTCACGCTTGTGACATTTTAAGAAATGCATGGAAAAAGTTAAGAAATGCCTATCAATAGAAAAAAAAAAAAAGGCCGATTTCTCTTTGCAGAGTGCCGCCTACACAAATTCCAGTAGTTGTGTAATAAGTTTTAAGTCACGCCTGCACACAGGAAAGTGGCATCCAAAAACAAAGAAGGGAAAATAGTGGATATTTCTTGTGGTTTTCAAACAATTTGGATTTCATATCCGAATACCCTTTTGGATGTTCTATCTATTCCAATACTTCACCTGGTCATAAATCCTGGTTTTGAACATTTTTGAAAATTTTGTAAGGATTTGGCCACAAGCAAGTGAGATAAAGCTTATTTCCAAGAGATTTATGCTCATACCAGCTTTCACTTGATCTTACTACATAAAGAAAACCTTGTAATCAGATGGAACGTATCTAAGGAAAGAACTTCCTTTTCTAAGTGACACATTTACCTCCTCAAGAATACCACAAGAACCCATCCAAGAGGTACAAACCAACATGATTTTTCCTTTTGGAAACTTGAATTCTCATCAAACCAACAAAAATGGAGAAGGTATTGATCCAAACAATCTAGGGTCAAATAACAATAATGGAGGAGCAGGAATAGACCCTAACAATCAAGGGAATAACAACACTAACAATGAGGGAAATGGTGAACCAACTGCTGAAGATGCAATTGATGAAATGGTTAATGAAGCCATACAAAGCCCATACTTCTTGAAGCTCATGGAAAAAGTGTTAGCAAGGATAAGGAGAAGTATTTTCTAGACCTAGCCCGAGCAGGTCTTAAACTCCCTCATGACTATGATGTCAATCAACTTAAGGAAAAGGAAGTTGAAGATAGTCTGATTGATATCATGAACAAGCAATTTAAGTTATTCCAAACACAATTGGACACAATGAAGCAAAGTGGGGCTCCAAAACTCTTTTCAATAGAGGCATTGTGTCCTTTCCCATTTGACAAGAGTTTAATCATGATACCATTCCCTGGTAATGTGGTCTTTCCTAAGTATGACAAATACAAAGGAGCATCTGATCCCTAAGATCATCTAAGGGAATTTTGTGCATTGAGCTTGGAGCTCATGCATGACACTACTTACTTAATGAGGTCATTTCCTAGAAGTTTGGGAGGCATGGCCATGGAGTGGTTTTCAAAATTACCTTCAAGCATCCAAACTTTTGAAGAGTTAGCTACTAAATTTGTAACACATTAAATTCATATAATATCAAACATGAAGTTACAATGATTACCTTATGAAACACCAGGAAAATAGAGGGAGAAGGATTCCTACTTTTCTTACAAAGATGGAGAATAGTATTTGCTAGATACCCTCAAAGTGTACTAGAAAAGGAAAAGATGGACATCTTCATAAATAGCTTGAGTAATGAAATGAATTATCAGTTGAAGCTACAATGTCCTAGGTCTTTTCTTATTGAAAATGGAGTGACTATGGAGGAGGTATTGGTTAAAAGTGGACAAATAAAGATATACAAGGATAACAAGAATTACAACAACAATAATACCTCCAACAACAATAGCAATCAAAATAAGAATCCTCCTAACAACTACAACCAATTTGGTTTGAGGAACAACAACAAAGGTGTGGTCAATGATGGGGTTGTTGATGCTAATAATTTGAAACCCACTTCTTTTACTCTCATGAGAACACCTACTCAAGTGAATAATGTAGATCAAGCTCCCAAAGTGCCTTTTAACAACAATAGCAATAATAACAACTTTAGGAACAATCAAGGGGCTAACAAGCCTAATCCATTCCTTACACCATCTCCCAAGAGGACATTCACACCTTTGGGTGAACCCCTTGAGAATGCATTGAGAACTCTCATGGCTAATAAGATTATTGATTTACCTAGAGCTCAACCATATGAACCACACAACAAGCCCAATTGTTGGAAGGAGTCTAGTCATTGTGAATACCATAGAAATAGAGGACATACAACAAATGATTGCTTGCAGTTGAAAAAAATGGTACAAGATTTGATTGACAATGGTGTGATTCAGATAGAAGGGCCACAAAACAATGAAGATCACAAAAAATTTAAGAAACCTTTTTATAACCATGATAAGGGTGAATCTTTGAATTTGAATAAAAAAGGCAACAATAATGTCAATTTTTCTCATCATTATGATACCATTGTCAACACATTATCTAGACAGGAGCATGTTGTCAATGTTGTTGTAATTAAGGAACAACCCCAAAAGGAAACATCTTATGCTATCACTAGGGGAAAACTTCAAGGATTACCCTACAAGGGGTTGATCCTAAACCTATTGGTCCTACAAAATCAAGTATTTTGGCTAAACAACCATCTACAATAGCAAAGCCATATAATTTGGTGGACCTATTACAAAAGACTCCATCTCAAATTTCTATTTTGGAGTTGTTAAAATTATCTCCAAATCACAAGGATATCTTGCAAAAATCCTTATTGGAGACTAATGTTCCTATTAACTTGGAGGAAGAAAAATTTCAAAACATGGTGGGACACCTCATTGCTCCACATTGTCTCTCATTTTCAGAGCAAGATGATATGTCCATCACTCATCCTCAAAATTTGCCTCTGCATATAGAAGTCCTAATTCAAAGACATAGGGTTAAGAGAGTTCTCATAGATGGAGGAGCTGGTCTTAATATTTGCACTTTAAACCTTGTCAAGTCCTTAGGTTTATCTGAATCTTCTATTGATCCTAAGAATAAAATTACCATTAAAGCTTATCATGAGGAGGAGAGATCTTCAAAAGGCATGATTATCTTACCTATTCAAGTTAGGCCTATCAAAAAGGACACCATATGTCAAGTCCTAGACATGAAGTTAACTTATAAAATATTATTGGGGAGGCCATGGATACATGAGATGCAAGAAATTCCTTCTACATACCATCAATGTATCAAATTTCTACACATGGGAGAAGAAATCACAATTGGAGGGTATTCAAATCCTTTTCAATATTGTAACACATTGAAGCCTCTTCATGAATTATTTATTCCTCATAATAGAGAAGGGATTGTTCCAAATACTACCATTGAAGAACCTAAAGGTGATGATCCTAAGTTAACATCAAATGTTACATCCACTTTAAACCCTATTCAAACTAACACAACTATGTCGACTAAGGGAAAAGAAAAAGTGAGTTATGAGGGTCCAAGTTCAAATTAGAATTCAGGAAAAACATCCACACTAGAGGTGGAACATTCTAAACTTGCCAAAGAGGAGAAAGAAAAATCCAAAGAATATCACTATAACCAAATGAGTTAGATGATGCACAGGTTTGAAAAATAATGTAGAATAGGTTCTAAAAGAGTAGGGGAATATTCTGTTTCTCTATTTGATTTACCTACTTCTCCAAAAACACATGGAAAGTCTTCCAAGGTGCATCCTCCTCACAAATAAAAATCTCATTTTGTAAGAGAGAGTGACAAGTCAGAACTTGAGAAAGAAGATGATGAGGTTTTACAATGGCTTTACAAAGATGAAAGTGATACTTTAAACAATCCCATGGAAAGAATCCAACACATCACTATCCAAACTGACCAATATGGAAATGCATTTGAAATAATGCAAAAAATGGGGTATAAGGGAAGAGGACCCTTAGGTATGAGAAATAGAGGTTTTCTTGAACCTATTGAACCTTCTTGGAGATTAAAAGAAGAAAAATTAGGAATAGGTTATCAACACAAAGGAGAAAGTTCTAGCCCAATGCATGATTTTTATTAAAAGTGAACATGGTAGAGTCTGATATCGATAGTGATGATTCCAGAGAATATGAGTGGGATTCTTTATCCAAAGACTCTTGTCATGACAAAGAAATTGTCATAATGAATTATTATACTAATGTTCCTAAAGAACAAACTCAAGATAGTGAAGATCCAGAGATAATTCCTACATACATGCAAACCAATCCGTAGGAATCTAGCATAGGGAAAGCCCATAATTATCCATGGGTAGGTGAACCTTGGGTACCTTCATGGTTGGATGATTTGAATGGTAGGTTTAATCCACATGTCATCTTTCCCATAGAAGTCTTAGAGGACTCAAGTGAAGAAAACTTCGATCCTTCTTCCATGGATCATCTTGAGATATCTCATGTTATTGACCTTAATGATACAATGTATGAACCATCTAACGAGGTCATGTCCTTAACCCTAGCCAATGACAACTTGCTAATTGAATCGTTATTCTTAATGCATCCCAAACTTATTGATTGGGACTTAACCGAACCAAATGACTTACTATACTTTCCCAATGAACAAGAAATGACACAATACCTAAATGCGATTGAGCCCTCTTCCACCGATGAGTTTAATCCAAACATGATGAGAAAGGCAGGGGTCCAACCTCTTAATCCAAAAGAAAAAATGAAAAAAAAGTAAAAAAGTAAAGATTTCTAGTGGTGAAAACCACCATGTGATAGTACTAGAACCAAGAAAAGTAAAAATAAAGGATGTTTTCAATGGTGAAAACCCAACTGTGGCACCTAAGGAAGAGAGGTTGGATACCTTACTAGCACATGAGGAAGAAAGATCACCCATTCTTATAGATCCCATGGAGAAAGTCAATATTGCAACCGAATTGGAGCCCAAATTCATACATTTAGCAACTTCACTTACACCTTTAGAGAGAAATGATTTCATCAAATTTTTCCAAGCAAAGCAAGTGAATTTTGCATGGTCCCATGTTGGCATGTCGGGATTAGATCCAAACGTCAACATGCATCACTTGAATGTCAAACTAGGGGTTAAACCTGTCAAGTAGAAATTGAGGAAAATGCATCCCCACATAGCTCTTCTAGTTAAAGTAGAATTGGAGAAATTGTTGAAGGTGGGGTTCATAAGAGAAATTGCTTATGTGGAATGGATATCAAATATTGTACCAGTTAGCAAGCATGACAAATCCATTCACGTATGTATGGACTTTCGAGATCTTAATCTTGCATGTCCCAAAGATGACTTTCCACTTCCAAGTATAGATGCAATACTGGACTTAACAGTCAGTCATTCCATGTTTTCATTGATGGATAGTTTTAGTGGATACAACCAAGTTAAGATTCCACCCAAAGATCAAGAAAATATAGCGTTCACATGCCCTTGGGGAAATTTTTGTTGGAATGTAATGCCTTTCGGCCTCAAAAATGCTGGAGCTACTTACCAAAGGGCAATGACTACCATTTTTCATGATATGATGCACACCTTCTTAGAAGATTATGTAGATGACATATTGGCTAAGTCGCATTAAATAGAGGACCATTTAAAAATTCTAGGAAAGATATTTACATGCTTGGAACAATTCAAAGTAAGGCTCAATCCAAAAAAATGTGCCTTTGGTTTTCAATCTAGGAAATTATTAGGATACATAGTCTCGACAAAAGGCATTGAAGTGGATCCCAAAAAGGTTCAAGAAATCATGGACATGGAAATTCCTAGAAACATTAGCCAAATGAGATCTCTTCAAGGAAAACTATGATCAATAAGGAGATTCATTTCTCAACTAGCTGAAAAGTGTCACTCATTCACTAGATTGCTCCACAAAGACACCATTTTTACATGGGATGAAGAATGTGACAAGGCCTTTACTTTGTTGAAGACTTACTTAATCAATCCACCAATTCTAATGCCTCCTATCAAAGGAAAACCATTTATATTGTACATATAAAAAATCAAGAGGTCTTTAGGAGTTATTTTGGCACAAGAAGATGATCAAGGAAAAGAGAGATTTATTTATTATTTGAGTTGAACATTGATTAAGTATGAATTAAATTAAACCTTCATGGAAAGAGAATGCCTAGCTGTTGTCTTTGCTTCTAAAAAATTGAGACACTACGTGTTGATGCACAAAGTGAAGCTCATTCCAAAAATTAACTCTTTGAAATACTTGCTTAGCAAAATTGCCTTAACGGGAAGAATAGAAAAATGGGTCATGGTGTTAAGTGAGTTTGATATTGAATATGTGGATAGAAAGTCCATTAAAGGACAAGTGATAGCAGATCACTTAGCTGAAAATCCATTGGTTTCTACACATCCTATGCAAGTGGAGTTTCCTGATCCAGCAATTGTACTTCGATGGATCATACACACAAGGAGGTTCCGAAGTAGGCATATTGTTGATTACCCCTCAAGGGTATACTATTCCTAAATCATACAAGCTCTTATTCCCATGTACCAACAACATATCTGAGTATGAATCTTTAGTCATTGGTATTAGGATGGCTTTAGAATGGAATATTACTGAGTTACAAGTATATGGTGATTCTCAATTAGAGATAAATCAAGTCAATAATGAGTACAACATAAAAGATGAAAAGTTAATGTCTTACAAGACAATGATTGATGCTTGGAAAAAATACTTTGTATTGATAAATTTTGAACAAATTCCAAGAGAGAAGACTAGAGTTGTTGAGGCAATAGATACCTTGGCTTCATTACTCCAAAAGCTTGATCAAAATGAAAGGTATGAATTCTTGGTGGAGGAGTTGGAAAGACCGGCATTTGACCTTCCTGATACCCAAATTATTGCTTTACTTAATGGACATGACTCACCTTGGTACGACCCTATTTACACATACCTTAAAGACCAAGTATTACCCTTAGACCAATCCTGAGCCCAAAAATGACACTTCATTCAACAATCAGCTTGTCATACTATCCTTTCCGACACATTGTATCGTAAGGGTCTTGACAGAACTTTACTTAGATGTATAGAGGAAGAAGAGTCTAAAGTAGCTTTAAACAAGGTCCATGAGGGCATTTGCAGTTCACATTCAAGTGGTTTAAACTTAGCTAAGAAGATCGTTCACATGGGGTATTTTTGGAAAACCTTAGAAAAGGATACTTGTCACTTTGTTAAGATATGCACAAAATGTCAATATCATAGTGATATGATACATGTACCAGCTCAAGAATTACATCCTTTTGTTACACCTTGGCCATTTTATCAATGGGGGTTTGACTTGATTGGCGTGATTTATCCACCTTCATCTAATGGGCACAAATACATTATCATAGCTACAGAATAATTCACTAAATGGGTAGAGGCCATTCCTTTGATCACTGCTACAGGAAAACAAATCTTTATGTTCATCCTTAATCACATCATTTGTAGATATGGTATTCCTTATGCCATAATTACCAAAAAATGGAAAATAATTTAAGAACAAAGATGTGGATGAGCTTTGTGATACTTTTCATATTACCCATCACTCTTCTTCCATTTACTATCCACAAGGAAATGGACAAGCCGAGGCTACTAATAAGAATATCCTTAAAATCTTGAAGATATCAGTGAACAAATTAGGAAGAGATTGGCACATACAAATCAACCTGACTTTGTGGGCTTATAGAACTAGTATACAGACACCTACAAGAGCTACACCATATTCATTGGTTTATGGAGCCGAAGCTGTTCTACCTTTGGAGGTTGAAATCCCATCTGTAAGAGTATCATTGCAAGGATTAATAATAGACAAGGATTATAGGGTTTCCCAACTTCGACAATTGGAATTATAAGAGGAACATCAAGCTCAATCCTACGAACATTTGAAAGTGTACCAAAATAGGATTTCAAGAAACTATAACAAGCACATTAAACCAAGAGTCTTCCAAGTGGGTGATTTAGTGCTAAGGGAGAACCCTAAAATTCAGGCAGAAAGGGAAAAGAAGGGTAAATGGGAAGCAAATTGGCTTGGTCCTTTTGTCATTGTTTCTTCTTTTGGAATGGGGACTTACAAATTAGCCAATTGTGATGGGGAAGAATTACAAGAACCCATTAATAGCATCCATTTAAAGAGGTTTTATACCTAATCAAATGAGAGAGTATCAGAAGAAAGAGTATCAAATAAGTGTGTATCTGATGACTCAAGCATCACTTTTGTACATGAGAAAATCAAAAAGATCAAAAACATTGAGAAAAGTTCAAAATCCAAAAAAAAATTGAAAAATTAATAAAAAAATGAAAAAAAGAGAAAAAAAAGCAATAAACCCAAAAGGTAAAAACTTGGCAATCAAGCGCCTTTTGTTCCCCTTAGTCTTTCTTATTGCATGTGTACATATTGAATTTCCATCATATCACTTGTAAATCTTCATTGCATCTGTCATTTGTGCATAGTCATAATAAAACCTTTCAGCTGCATTGTTGCATTTTAGATTTGCTATTGCCCTAAGTTTGTCACACGATCACATTTATCACTTGGGGCAGGAAAGGATTGGATTTTTGGTACAAGAGGATTCAATAGTGCTACTTCCAGTCACACATCAGAGGGAATTATCAAAGCTTTAGAAGAGAAAGGTTTTTTTTGAGCCTTTGATGGATATCATTGTTCACAACCAAGTATTTTGATCCTACAACTTGATCCTTGAACCTTTATTGACTTTATTATTCAGGATTAAAAATTGACATCACTTAAATGATCAGAATGTTTAGAAATTCTTTTTGGAAAATATTGATATATTTCAAAACACTTGAAGCTTTTTTGATGATCTTTATTGGATTTTTATCATGTCTTTTTAGCTAATCGATGATGTTTCGACTAGATTGGTGATGATGGAGACAAGATATTTTTCTTGCCTTTTGACTGACTATTTTGAGGGAGATCCACCAACTTATGTGAATTCATCTAACAAAATGGTCATCAAAGAACCATTGAGGACTTTCATATAGGATGGAGGGTTGACCTTTATTTTTTTACTGAAATGGATACCTTGGCTATTTAGATTTTCCATATCTTAATACCAAAATCCAATTGCAACATTGAATCCATTGAAACCAGTAATCATACTCCCATAGTTGGTTATTTCAACTAGGGAGGGTTGTACTAGTTTTCTAAAATGTTACCAAAAGAAATATAAAGAAGTATTTATATCATCATGATGTGGTCAGTGATGGTTTTACTTTCTTTCTGGTCCCACAATGCTCAATGACGAAAATATTTCTCTATGCCATTTTTTTGCTAAAAGCAAGTGACAATTAGTTGCATTGCATTGCATTTCATGTTAGATTAAGTGGATTGGTTTGTGGCATTTTTCCAAGGGAAAGGGGGTTCATTCATCAATTATCTTGATCAATCATTAAAGGGAGTTCAATAAAACACCTTATCTTTGGTTCAAATTAATAATATGAGATTATCTTTTGCATTCATAGCATTACTCATTATTCATTATCATTATATCTGGAAAGAGAGAAAGAAAAAGATTCATTAACCATTCATCATTTGCATACATTTAGTTAAGGATTACATTTTAAAAGTTGCATACATCAAAAAATCAAAAACATAGTTGCATCCATCATTATCCATATTTCCATTAATAAATCATTTGCATCCATACATTGAAAATCAAAAAAACATATGAAAGTTACATTATCATTTGCATTCATCTATCTATATCATATATAAGATACATTGCATCCATAGTACAATCAAAAGTAAATGCATCATAAACATCATATAGAACTACACATAAATATAATCTCACATAAACACATCATGAGGATCAAGGAAAGTCCATCATCATATAAATGTCCATAACATCAAAGATCCATCAAATCAGTATATCAAAGATACAATATCATCGACAAAATGATACATCAATGTCCTGATCAATAAATATAACATGATACAAAATCATCATCAAATGAAGATCCATAATAAATCATCTCAAGATCCTATAGGGGAACCCACTCTAGCACCTGTACCTGATCCATCTGGTCCCCTATCACCTGATCTATCCTAAGTAGAAGGAGGAGTGTGACTAGTACTAGTAATACCTGGTATCTAAACCATGATAGTCATAAAATTGCTGCATCATAGTACCTACCTGATCCAATCGGCCAACCACTACTGTCAAACCTGTCTATAATGAATGCACATCCTGTGTCAGAGTATCTCTTCTAGGAGAAGCCTATGAAGTCTGACCCATATCCTAAGGCCTAGGTATCTAAGGAGGCACTTGCTATGCTAGAATATGTCCATGATGTGCCACTGAAACCTGTTGTGACTATACCAAGGAATCTTGTCCTTCGGGAACCTATCTCGCAGTATCAATGCGAACCTGTCATCTGACTCTCTATTGTCCCCATACTACTGCAGCTCTAGGCTGTACAAATCTAGGTCCCTGCTCTTGCTGAGCTTTTATGACATCCATATCCCTCACCCTGAGGTGACCACCTCATCCTCTACATATAACCCTAGGAGGTCTCTATGCTCTACAAGCTCGACAATTTCTAGGTCTATCTACACAATCCCCATCATCATCTCCACCATCATCATCTGATCACTCATCCCTATCTGGGATCAGCTCTGCAGGATCTGTGAATCTCAAAAATTTGTTTCGGGACCACCACTCTCTATACTCAATGGACATCCTAACATCTTCCACATGGTCCAACATGTCCCATCTGATATAGATCAATCTATCAATCTAATCACATGCAAACTGGAAGTCAATCTATGCACCCCACATCGATCTTTGTGCCTATAATCGAGCATATAATGCCATACCTAGGGGCATATCTTGATATTGGCCATACTACCTAGATACTCGACCAAAGAAGAATCTCTCAATCATGAGTGATGATTGACCTATCATTTATCTCGATGCAAAAATGTATGGGAGCTCATCATCATCCTCCCACCAACCCTCACAAAAAAGATACGGCCTCCATATGACTTGATCTATATCATCGATCATGTGATGCCAATACTCTAGTTTTCCCAGATGATGCTAGAAAATCATGCCAATGTACAATAATGCATAAGGATAACCACAACCTCAGGTACATTATGACACTAGCATAGTAATGGGAAGATGCTCCCATACCCATAACTGTAATATAACTACACCTGCTGATAATGAGGCACTCGATCTATATATGAACTCATGAAAATCATGATATAACTATGCAAGAATGCAAGAACCCCAATCAAAATGCCGAGGTTGGGAAATCAAATCCTCTAAAATGCAGCCCCATCCAATGGAGAATCCTCAACCTCATCGGTCTGTAAGCAATAAATCGCCTATCAATGCACCTATGACTGATAGCAATGTCAAAAAAGAAGCAAAATGTTCCCATGTAATCATATCATCACCAATGGTATCATCACCAAATACCCATCTACAAATAGTGTCATCATAGACCGAATCATAATAGACTCTCTCACCTCAAGTAGGGATACAGAGCAATCTATAAACATCCTCAGGAGTGATAGTCATCTCCCCTAATGGCAAGTGGAAAGTATTATGGTCAGAGTGCCATCGCTCTGCCACAGTTGTCAAGAGACCTCGGTTCAGTTGGAACCATGGGATGTCTAAAAGGAAACTCAAAATGCACATCTCTATAACATGATACTCTAGCTGGGTCAGCTCCTGACCTAAATCTAATATCTATGAGGCTACGGTCCATATATATAACTTACAAAAATGTGCCTTTTTTGCAAATCAAGGGAATCATGTCAGTATTCTATATCGGTGATTATTTTAAGTTAATCAATCAAAATCAATCAATCTTTTCTCTTCTTGAGCATATCAAATCTCCTAACTCTATATCGTGAGGAAGGAATATCATTGTTTTGTCTCTCTAGATCGTGAGAGAAAAATATCTATGCTATTAGTTTTATATCCTATCAGATTGACAAATCAAACATTCATTGTTACGATTATCCTGATATCCTAATCACTTGTTCACTTAACTACAATAGACCTATCTATCTTGGACATTCAATCATTCATCTAGAGACATCAAGTGATATCCAAACATCAACAAATTTTTCTCAATCATAGCTTTTCTCATCAAATTCTTCTATCGAACTAGGGCATTTGTTGAGGCCTTGATTATCATCAATGTTTTTTAGAAATGAAAACATATTGGATCTATTATCAATCAATTTCATCATTTTTCTTTATCAGGTGATCAATCTATTTCATTTCTGAGGGGGAATTATCATAGTATCAAATCTGCATCAACATTGAATCCGGGGCATTAAAATTTTGAACTATTATCAGTGGGGCATGTTGTATCATTTTTCAAATCGGGTTTTATCAATCAAATCAGTTTCAAATCAGTTTTCTATCAATCAATCAAGTATTGAATTAGTGATCAGGACATGTAATTCTCTTTGAATCAATGCGCTACACACATCAATCCAAAGAGGGGCATTTGTAGACACCAAAAACTGGGCAAGTGTCTTAGAATCATTTAAATTTGTAAAATCTCAGCCAAATGCTCTAATTCTCATAAAAATGAATCAAATCAATTTTAAATGGACATTTATTAAACAAAATTGAACAAAATCATTTAAATCAAAGGAAAAATCAAATCATGACATCAAATAATAAAATACAAGCTTAAAGGGATCAATCACACTCTATAATTGATTTTAATAAATTAATTGTATAGTTTTAAATCAAAAATCAAATTGACCCTATTCCCCTACATGGCTAATTTAATTAATTGATGGAATTTAGTTAATCCTAATATCTTTCAACATAATTTGAGCAATTAATAAGAATTGAGAACACAATGCACATGGATCACTCCAAATAGTTGAATCTCAATCACACATTTTCAACTTTGAATCTCAACCACTCAAATTTGTCTACTTGTCTAAACCTTTGAGACAATCATTTAAATTGTGCCCCCATTTAAACACATTTCAAACTTTTTGACTCAAGCAAGGCTAAATCATGATCAAGTCACTCTACCCCCTACCCTTGGGATTTTACTATAAATATAAGTCATTTTGAGAGCATAATATACTAGAAAATTTGAATGCATAGCATCATCACTATAGGCAATTTGAGAGCAATTGAGCAATATCTTGAGCATTTTGAGATCAAGTTGTGAGATTTGAGAGCATTATCATGAGCATTTGAGTTAATCTTTGTATCATTTTGAGAATTGAGAGCTATATTTACGCATAGTATCATAATTTTCTCATTCTAGGATTGTCCCTTAGTAGGGTTTCCATGTTAAATCATTGTGTTATGTGTTATTTTTTATGATTATTTTTCTTTCATATGTTACATACTGCATAGTTGATTTAGTCGGTAATCACAGTTTGGATAATTACTGGTATTTAGTAAAGTGAATAGACATATTGATCTTTTATGTTACAAGGCTGCATAAATTATTGAAATTATTTTTAAGGTAGATCTAGGAGTTTGAAACTGTAGGATAACTGATCTAACTGATTCATCCCCCCTCTCAATTATTCTAACAATAGTGTGTAGCACCAAAATCTATAATTACATTAGCAAACAAGACTATGCCTTTCAATTTCTCTTTGTCCTTAGCAATTTCTTAATTTGAAGAAAATTCTTTGACAAAATCAATTACCTTAATATTATTCTCTTTGAGTACAAAAGTGAGGTGCTCAATTTTCATTTTGAAGCACTGGTGCTTTTCATGATCACTTTCATTTAACATAGGGATCATTTAACTCTCTTAGTATTTTAAGTACTTTTTCAAGATGACCTATCCTTTTTAAAGTTATCGATTTGATCTTCTTTCTTCCCTTCTTTGTCACGTTTACTATTCTTTATCTCTCCTTTGTCATTTTGATACTTTTCATTTCCTGCAATTAGAGATTGTGTCTTAGTATATTTCAAAGTACCCATTTAAATTAAATTTTATTTGTCCCTTCTAAGATCAATAATAGAGTTATCAAGTGATTTCATATTTTGTTATGAACCAAGAACTCTTTTAGAAGAGAAAGTAGAGACAAACAAAAAAAAAATCAGAACCTAGTTTGGAAAGTACAAAAGGTAGATGTGTTATGGGTAATTGATCTTCTTTGTATGATTTATAAACTAGTAATTTCCATAACAATTGGTGTCAGAATGATGTTATTTCTGTATAAGTTATTTGTTTTGAGATGTTGAAAATTCAACATTTTTTGGTCAAGGATGGATGTGATAAAGCTCTTAAAGGGGTAGCATAAAAAACTACAAATATTAGGAGAAAAGATTAAAATATTATAGATAGCACAACTAGAGAAAAAATATAGGTATCTCTAGTAAATTTAGTTATGTTCAATGACGTGGAGGAGAAATATGCTCATGATTTATGGAATAAGCTTTCAAATTTATATGAGACAAATTCATTGGAAAACAAAATTTTATTATGAATACATCTATATAATTTTACCTCATAGAGATCTTCATGAGAACATTTGGAATTCTTCTCTTGAAGATCTCTATGAAGACATCTATATATTGTTTTAGATGAAATAATTCTAAATGTTCTCATGAAGATCTCTATGAGGTAAAAAAGGTATTAGCTACACTTGAAGAATTATATGGAATTAAAAAGATGGGTGATTCATATTTTTCATGACCTCTATATGATAATGAGAGAATTCAAGAAGCTTTGAGAATTTGTATTCTTAGGAATAATATTAATCCCAATGACTATTATAAAGATTATAATAAGTAATAGTTATTCTAGAACATTTTTTTGTGAACATTGTGAATAATTTAAGTTAATGTTCATATGAAATGACCAAAATTGATCATTCATTTATGTTTTTGATTAAATAAAAAATAGATTGTGAAGGGATCTAAAATTGTTTACACTTAAATTTTGAATGGATCTAGAACCCACAAACTAAGAAATTGTCACAAGATAATAAGCACGAAGCACCAGAGAACTAGAGAAACAATTGCCCATAATACTACCAAGTTGAGCAATCTCAGAAACACATAATATATTCCAAGAAAGCTCAAAAAAGACTAAGATGAGGGTTTTACCAATAAGCTCCCTCAACCTGAAAAAACTAGGAAAACCTTAGCCTATACATCTACATAGAAAGGATATGTTAAGATTTACTTTTTGAACCCGCCTTGTGAGAGAGAAGAGTGACTTCAAAAGGACATGATTTATTATCTTTATTTCCTTTTATAGTAGTCCAACCCTCTTCAACCTTGGAAGAAATATCCTGCCAGTCCAATGAGCCCAACTATGGGAAATCATCACCGTCAGATAAAAAACTAGCAGCAACCACCAACTCAAAGACAACATGGGTATCAACAAAGATGAAGTCTAGAGCACTATCAGAAGACTTGATCATTACTATATTTTATGGAATAGACTGAGATAATTTTAATATTAATAGTAATAGTCAATAAATCAAATATATTGTTTTTACTACCAGGTAAGGAAGATATATTAATTAGATACCTTTAAAAATTGATACTTTAAAATTTGTAGCTAATCTATAATTAGAAATGAAAGGGTTCTTTTAAGAGTTCCATAATATGAGGGAGATTATTTTTTATTTAATTTTTTTTTTCTTGAGATTTATGATATAATAGCTAATTTATAATGCTTGAATTAAACATAAAGAAAAATTAAAGTAGATAGTTCTCTATTATAGTAAAATATTTACATATTGGAGAAATATATATAAAGTTGTAAGGTTTACAAATATTTTTATTATTGTGTGATGTAATAGTTATAAATGTTCAATCTCTTCTTTCTCTATATAATTAAAAATAACATTAGTAGTAGTAGTAGAGGTAGTTTGTCAACCAAAACATAAATAACATATTGAAATTGATTTTTAATTTTAATTAAAATTATTTATAATTTTATTAAAATTTAAATATGGTGTACAATTAATTTATTATTAATACTTTTAGTTAATCATATATTGTTATAAGATTATTTATTTTTAAGATTTAAAATCTCTTTTTTTTTTAAATTTATGCATCATTCTTATTTATTTTAAGTCATTTTGCTAATTTTATTTACCTATTGTTTGATGAAGAAAATAAAATATGCTTAATTATAATTGAGTGATTTTTTAAATGTTCCTATAAAAATTAAGTTTGTAGTAATTATAAATTATATGTTATTTCGTAGTAATTATAAATTATATGTTATTTTTGGTTTCTTTTCAATAAGGGCTATCTTATGTAGAGCTGCTATTTATGGAAACTTGCTATTTTTAGTAAGTTGGTCATACAATCTTAGAATGTTCTGATTTCATAGTTGGAGGTTCATCTTAGTCATATCAGCCTGCCTGTAAAGTTTCATTGCTAGATCAAGTCTGGTTTTGAAGATATTGAAACTTTTCGGTTTTGGAAACAGGGTACAGAAACTTTGAGTTCAATTTTGAAGGCTTTAGAGGCCCCGGATGAGGTCAAATTTTTAGTTGAATGAAGCTTGCTTGATTCAAGTGTTGTAGAGCTCCTCGTGCCCTTTCTGAAATGGGGTTATAATAGTCAATCGGGTCAACAGGTGATGACTTATGGTCTCCGGAAGTTGGGTCACCTGAAATGGCAGAAAATAATTTTCCTTCAAAATTTCTGTTTGGGTTTCAAAAGTTATTTTGAGCTGACTTTGATGTAAGAAAATGAAAAATAAAATAATTCTAAGTTTGGTTGGCCCTTAGGGCTAAATTTCTCAAACCTTCTCGGGCGGTGGAAATTGCCTATATAAAAAAGGCCCGTAGTGTTGTCTAGGGTAGTTCTGGGTAGATTTGGGTAATAAATTGGAGGCTTTGTCCTACAGAATATTGTAAAGGGAATGCCCATGTGGCTTTGCATATTGTAATTCTAAAATTTGGAATTCCACACTTGTGGAGATAATAAGAAGCCCATTTTATGTTCTTACAAATTGTTGTTATTTCTTTGTTTTTGTTATGTGTTTGTGGTATTAAGGGGAGCACCCTTCATCACAAACTAAACAAGAAGTTCTCCTAGAAAGATATTAAAATGAGAGATGATGTGAGAGTGTGCACCAACAAATAAATATTCTACAATAGATCTCTCAATCCTAGAATCTCAAATAATAGACTTTAAATCAATCTTGAAAATAATCCATATTGAGCTCCTCACACATAGTGCTTCCTCATATTGTCTTTGACCCTCATAAATAAAAGTCTCATGCTCTATGGACAACCATCAATACTCGATATCTTCACCAAACCCCAGACATGTCTCAAAAACATAGCCTTCACAACACATGTATTCTATAAATATGTTAGCATCAACAAATAGGACTAAGCAAAAAAGAAAATAATAATAATGTTCCTCATACAAAAGCATCATATCACCTTTTTAGTGTGTGGGTTTTATAATGCATGCATGGTTGTCTAAAAGGTTAACAATTTTTTTTAAAAAATGGATACACTTCACATAATGTACCTAAATATTTTTAAATATAGCTATGCAAGTTTTCATCCTTCTTCATTTCAATAACATTTTGTAAATTAATTTGTATATTTTATACTTCTAATTATTCTAAAAGTCGGTAGAAGAAATAATCTCTAGTATATAAATAGAGAAGAAACTAGAGGAGGGATTATGGTCTTGCTTAAATTGCCTCTAGTAAATTTACTTGTATGTGTAATTTATTGATAAAATTGTTGTTTTTTGTTCAAGAATATCCTCATTCTATATTTTTTGAAATATAGTTTGTCAAAATATGGCATATAGGATGTCTTGTTAATTAGTGGTCTTGGATAAAATGTGACTATTCTTAATATATTAAAGATTTGTACCATTTGGTTTCTAAAGATAAAATCTAACTTTATTTTTTTAAGTATCCATAAAAAAAGGAATTAGGATTTTCATTGCTAATTTAACAAATAATATTTACATCATAAACATTCATTCTAATTTAATTGGTTAAATTTATTTTAATATATTTACATTATATTTACATCATAAACTTTCATTTTAGTTTGGTTACTTTGGTCATCCCCTATTTTTAGGTTCTAGATGTGACATTACTAGTATAAAAAATGTCATTATTCTTTTGGGTGTTGAGAGTATGGGGGAAGGGGTTTTTATGGCCTTTTTCAGTCAAATCTCAACAAATCTTTCCACTTCAAATGTAGTTAAAATTATGTAGAGGTCATTTTTTAGAGAGTGAAGTTAGGAGATATGTTTCAGTAAATGATGAGATTGTCCAAGCATCCCTTCTTTCATTTATTCAAACTAGTTTTTTGGGTGGGACTATTGAGTCTCATATTAAGGTGGAGACTATTTCAGTGTCATAGGACTTTTTGGTGTCTTATAATGAGGTGGAGACCACTTCATGGTTAATGGATCCCTTTAGAATTAAGGTTTTTAGTCTAATTTGAGCTATCATTCTAGTTTTAGTTGTTAATTTTATTGAGATATTGGTTATAGTTCATTCTATAGTGGTGTCTCTTTGATGCAGGAGCATCCTGGGTGTAAGAGCAATCTTGCATCACCCAAAAAAAATATTTCTGTTCTTATATTCAATAGGGGCTATTTTGTGCAGAGCTGCTATTTATGGAAAGTTACTAATTTTGGTAATTTTCGTATGTGCTCAGAATGATCTGATTTCTTTCTTGGAGGTTCATTTTGGTCATATAACTCTGCCAGTAAAGTTTCATTGCCAGATCAAGTGTATATTGGAAGATATTGAAGATTTTCAGTATTGGCAGCAAGGTACAAAAACTTTGAACTCAGTTTTGAAGGCTTTAGAGGCCCCGGATTAGGTTAAAAATTTGGGTGACAAGTGGTTGCGCTAGTCACGCTTGTAGAGCGCTTCGTGGCATTTCTGAAATGGGGTTATAATAGTCAATCGGGTCAACTGGTGATGACTTATGGTCTTCGGAAGTTGGGCCACCTTAAATGGCAGAAAATAATTTTCTTCAAAATTTTTGTTCGGGTTTCAAAGGTTATCTTGAGCCGACTATGATGTAATAAAATGTAAAATAAAATAATTCTAAGTTTAGTCGGCCTTATTGGCTAAAATTTTGGAACCTTCTCGGGCGGTGGAAATTGCCTATATAAGGAAGGCTGTATTATTGTCTTAGGCAGTTCAGAATAGTTCTGGATAGTAGATCTGGGTATTGATTCGAGGCTTTGTCCTACAGAATATTGTAAGGGAATGCCCATGTGGCTTTGCATATTATAATTTTAAAAGTTTGTAATTTCACATTTGTGGAGATAATAAGAAGCCAATTTTCTGTTCTTGCATATTATTGTTGTTGTTTCTCTATTTCTGTTAAGTGTTTGTGGTATTAAGGGGAGCACCCTTCATCAAGTGGTATCAGAGCAAGAGTTCCTGAGTGTGTAAATAGATCGCCGACTGTGAGGCAGTTTGCACCAGGACCGTGGTTAGGGTTTCAGCATGCATCGTGAAAATACCTCCACGAAGAGAATGTGGCGGAAGAGCTGGTGCTGTGACACCTGAGGTTAGAGAGCTGTAGAGACAAGTGTGAGCATTGCAAGAAGAGATTCGCAGAAGAATGAATCTTAATGTTAGAGATGAAAGAGAGGATGAAGCCGAAGAAGAATATCAAGAAGGAGAAGCTGAAATTGTGAACCAAGACGAAGAAAGACTTTTTCAGCCGATTTCCAAGATTGGGAAAAGACCTAAGATTGAGGTTCCTATATTTTCTAGAAATCTGAACCTAGAAGAATTGATTGACTGGATCAATGAATATGAGGAATATTTTGGGTATGAAGATGTTGAGGATCCTAATAGGGTCAAATTTGCATAGGCCAGATTGAAAAGTCATGTGAAGATCTAGTGGCAAGAAATTCAATTGGAGCGAAATAGAAGAGGGAAAGATAAAATCACAAGACGGGATCGGATGGTGGATAAATTGAAGTGACAGTTCATTCCTGTTGATTATGAGCTTGGCCTACTAAAGAAAATGCAAAGTTTCAAGCAAGCAGGAAGATCTGTTCAGGAGTATACAGAAGAGTTATATCGACTTCTCATCAGAACAGGCCATGCAAAAGTTGATAAGGAGAAAGTTGCCCGATACCTTAATGGGTTAAGGCCAAGCATTCAGGAGGAGCTGAATCTGGTTCGAATGAATAGTATTGAAGAGGCATACCAGTTTGCCCTAAAAGTAGAGGAAAAGCTGAACAAGAAGTTTGAGAGAAGAAAAAATGGAAGAGGTCGCGGTGGATGATCTGGTGGACGGTCATATGGTGGCCGAAATGAAGATCCGAAAAAGAAGGATGAGGCCAGTAGTAGTCAGAATCAGCGAGGAAATAATTCCAATCACTTCCAGGATCAGAATAATAGAGATCAGAGAGGAAGAGGAAGAGGACAAGGATCTGGAAGAGGTGGCTTCCATGGAACATGTTTTCACTGTGGAGAAGAAGGTCATAGGGCATTTGAATGTCCTCAGCGCCAAGGCAGAATAGATAGGAGAAATGAAGGCCAGGCCAGAGTTGCACATGTAGATGAAGATGCCAGATCATCAAATTCTAAAGATGCTAAAAGAGGAGAAACATTGATTAACAAAAGAGTCCTATTGAGTGGTGAGAATGAACCTAAGAAAAGGAGGAGCTTGTTTCGCACCAAGTGCAAATTTGAAGGTAAATGTTGTGATGTGATTATTGATAGTGGAAGCACTAACAATGTGGTGTCAGAAGAGATGGTGACAAAGTTCAAGCTCAAGAGACAGAAACACCGACATCCATATCGGATTGCCTGGGTACAGGATGACCATAAGGTCATGGTCAATGAACAATGCCTGGTGAAGTTCAAGATTGGTGGATACCAAGATGAGGTATTGTGTGATATCATATCTATGGATGCATGTCATATGTTGTTAGGTAGACCATGGCAATTTGACAGATGTGATGTACATGATGGTTGTGCGAATACCTATTCCCTGACAAAGGATGGAGTGCAACATAAGCTAAAACCATTGAAGGAGACTGAAGAAAAGGTATGTGGTAATGCAAGGATAAATTTTGTTGATGGAAGAAATTTTCTAGATGGTACGAGGCATGAGCATGTTTGTTTTTCTTTAATTCCAAAAGCTAGTAAAGAGGAAGTAGAAGATGTTCTTGTAAAAGTTGCAGATTTGTTGAATGAGTTTCAGGATATTGTATCCGATAACATGCCTGATAGATTACCACCAGTCAGGAAGATCAGTCATCAGATGGACTTGATCCCAGAAGCGAGTTTGCTGAATAAGGCAGCACACAGAATGACACCTGCAGAAAGTGAGGAGTTGAACAGACAAGTACATGAACTATTACAGAAAGGATTGATCCATGAGAGTCTGAGTCCCTGTACTGTATCAACGATATTAGCACCAAAGAAGAATGAAGAATGGAGGATGTGTATAGATTCTAGGGAAATAAACAAGATCACAATCAAGTCCAAGTTTCCATTGCCACGAATGGATGATATTATGGACTATTTGAGTGGAAATGTGTATTTCTCAAAGATAGATCTAAAGAGTGGATATCACTAGATTCAGATCAGAGGAGGAGATGAATGGAAGGTTTCCTTCAAGACAAAGGAAGGACTATATAAGTGGTTAGTCATGCCTTTTGGGCTAACCAATGCACCGAGCACTTTCATGCAGCTCATAAATGAGGTTCTGAAAGAATTTCTGGGTAAATTTATCATTGTTTACCTAGATGATATTTTGATTTTTAGCAAGACATTGGAGGAACATATGATGCATATTCATATGGTGTTTGAGAAGTTGAGAGATGAGAAATTGTTGATTAATTTGAAGAAGTGCAGTTTTGTGAAGAAAGAGTTAGTGTATTGGGGATTTGTAGTTTCAGGAGAAGGTCTAAAAATGGACCCAGAGAAGGTACAGGCTATCCTTGAATGGCCTACTCCAAGGAGTGCTACTTAGGTAAAAAATTTTCATGGCTTGGCTAGCTTTTACAAAAAGTTTATCAAAAATTTTAGTAGTATTTGTGGACCCTTGACTGAAATAATGAGAGGGGATCGAAAAGAGTTTAAGTGGACTAATGGGGCAGAAAAGAGTTTTCAATTGTTGAAACAAAAAGTTATAGAACAACCTGTTTTAGCACTTCTAGATTTTAATAAGGTGTTTCAATTAGATTGTGATGCTAGTGGTACTGCAATAGGAGCTGTTATGAGCCAAGAAGGTAAACCTGTTGCTTATTTCAGTGAGAAGTTAAATGATGCCAAGAGAAACTATTCTGTTTATGATCAGGAATTTTATGCTATAGTTCAGGCATTAAAGAAGTGGAGACATTATCTACTTCCTAAGGAGTTTGTTTTGTATACTGATCATCAAGCTTTGCAATATTTGAATAGTCAAGAAAAATTTAATCGAAGACATTTGAAATGGGTTGAGTTTTTGTAGAGTTATACATTTGTTTTGAAACATAGAAGTGGAAAGTCTAACAGGGTTGCAGATGCTCTTAGAAGAAGGCAACTATTGCTGACAAAAATGCAGATTGAAGTGGTTGGGTTCAAGGAACTCAAAAATTTGTATCCAGAGGATCTTGATTTTGGTGAAGCTTGGAAAGTTTGTAAAGAACCTATTACTCTAGACAGGACGAAATGGCTGGATTTTATCATCCAGGATGATATGCTATTTAGAGCGAGTTAGTTGTGCATTCCACAAAGTTCTATGAGAGAGAATCTCATCAAGGAGAAGCATAGCGGAGGATTGGCTGGACATTTTGGTTGAGGATAAACCCTTGGTTTGGTTAGTGAAAATTATTATTGGCCACAATTGCAGCAAGATGTGAAGAAGTTTGTACAGAGTTGCAGAGTATGTCAGATGGCAAAAGGAGTGAAGTAGAATACAGGGTTTTATTAGCCATTACCTGTACCAGAGAAGCCTTGGGAGGATATCAGTATGGACTTTTTTCTTGGTTTACCAAGGACATAGCAGGGACATGATTCAATTTTTTTGGTGGTTGACAGATTTTTGAAGATGACACATTTCATTCCCTGCAAGAAGACTAATGATGTTGTTCATATAGCAGAATTGTTTTTCAGAGAAGTGGTGAGACTACATGGTTTGCCAAAGACCATAGTTTTAGATCGGGACACTAAATTTGTTAGATATTTTTGGCGTACATTATGGAAGAAGTTGAAGATAGATTTAAAATTCAGTTCATCACATCATCCACAAACTGATGGACAGACAGAGGTGGTGAATAGGAGTTTGGGAAATTTGTTGAGATGTTTGGTTGGAGATAAGCCAACAGGATGGGATTTGGTTTTACCGCAGGTAGAATTTGTATACAATAATTCTGTCAATAGGAGCACTAGGAAAACACCATTCCAGATTGTATATGGAAGTAGTCCAAGAAATCTATATGAATTGAGGAAGATAGATAAAGGAGAAAAAAGTAGTGCTGAAGCTGAAGATTTTGCAGAACACTTGAAGAACATCCATGGGGAGGTGAGGAAGCATATTACCAAGATGAACGCACAGTATAAGGCTAAGCCATATGAGAAAAGGAGGTATAAGGAATTTCAGGTTGGTGATGAAGTCATTGTTCATTTGCGGAAGGAGCGGTTTCCAGTTGGTACATATAACAAGCTGAAAATAAAGAAGTTTGGACCATGTAGGATACTAAAGAAACATGATTCAGAAAATGCATATGAGGTAGAATTTCCTATTGAGCTAAATATTTCACCAGTGTTTAACATTTTAGATTTGACAAAGTATCATGAAGGAGGTGTTGAAGATGAGATCACAGGAGCACAGTGGAGTATTCCAGCAACTAGTACAGATACTAAGGAGATCGAAGATATACTGGACAGTCGTGTTGGCAGAAGCATAAGGAACATGAAATATGAAGAATATCTGGTCAAGTGGAAAGGATGACCTGTTGAAGATTCATCATGGCTGACAAAGGAGGAGGTTAGCCATCTTGGTTTTCCTCTGCACACCTGAGTCGTGACAGGGTCACTTCTTAAATTACCCTGGGTGTAAGAGCAATCTTGCATCACCCAAAAAAAATATTTCTATTTTTATATTCAATAGGGGCTATTTTGTGCAGAGCTGCTATTATGGAAAGTTACTATTTTTGGTAATTTTTGTATGTGCTCAGAATGATCTAATTTCTTTCTTGGAGGTTCATTTTGGTCATATAAGTTTTCCAGTAAAGTTTCATTGCTAGATCAAGTGTATATTGGAAGATGTTAAAGATTTTCTGTATTGGCAGCAGGGTACAAAAACTTTAAACTTAATTTTGAAGGCCTTAAGGCCCTAGATGAGGTCAAAAATTTGGATGACAGGTGCTTGCACCATTCAGGCCTATAGAGCACTTTGTGGCATTTCTGAAATGGGGTTATAATAGTCAATCGGGTCAACTGGTGATGACTGATGGTCTTCGAAAGTTGGGCCACCTGAAATGGCAGAAAATAATTTTCTTCAAAATTTCTGTTCAGGTTTCAAAGGTTATCTTGAGACAACTATGATGTAATAAAATGTAAAATAAAATAATTCTAAGTTTGGTCGGCCTTATTGGCTAAAATTCTAGAACCTTCTTGGGCCGTAGAAATTGCCTATATAAGGAAGGTTGTATTATTGTCTTAGGTAGTTCAGAATAGTTTTGGGTAGTAGATCTGGGTATTGATTCGAGGCTTTATCCTACAAAATATTGTATGGGAATGCCCATGTGGCTTTTCATATTGTAATTCTAAAAATTTGTAATTCCACATTTGTGGAGATAATAAGAAGCCAATTTTCTATTCTTGCATATTATTGTTGTTGTTTCTCTATTTCTGTTAAGTGTTTTTGGTATTAAGGGGAGCACCCTTCATCAAGTGGTATCAGAGTAGGAGTTCCTGAGTGTGTAAATAGCTCCCCGACTATGAGGCAGTTTGCACCAGGACCGTGGTTAGTGTTTCAGTGCACATTGCGAAAATGCCTCCACAAAGAGAACATGGCGGAAGAGCTGGTGCTGTGACACCTAAGGTTAGAGAGCTGCAGAGATAAGTGCGAGCATTACAAGAAGAGATTCACAAAGGAATGAATCTTAATGTCAAAGATGAAAGCGAGGATGAAGCCGAAGAAGAATATCAACAAGGAGAAGTTGAAATTGTCAACCAGGAAGAAGAAAGACTTTTTCGGCCGATTTCCAAGATTGGGAAAAGACCTAAGATTGAGGCTCCTACATTTTCTAAAAATCTTAACCTAGAAGAATTGATCAACTGGATCAATGAATGTGAGGAATATTTTGAGTATGAAGATATTGAGGATCCTAATAGGGTTAAAATTGTAAAGGCCAGATTGAAAAGTCATGCGAAGATCTGGTGGCAAGAAATTTAATTGGAGTGAAATAGAAGAGGGTAAGATAAAATCACAAGATGGGATCAGATGGTGGATAAATTGAAGTGACAGTTCAATCCTGTTGATTATGAGCTTAGCCTATTAAAGAAAATGTAGAGTTTGAAGCAAGCAGGAAGATCTGTTCAAGAGTATACAGAGGAGTTATATCGACTTCTCATCAGAACAGGCCATGCAGAAGCTGATAAGGAGAAAGTTGCCCGATACCTTAATGGGTTAAGGCCAAGCATTCAGGAGGAGCTGAATCTAGTTCGAATGGACAGTATTGAAGAGGCATACCAGTTTGCCCTAAAAGTAGAGGAAAAGCTGAACAAGAAGTTTGAGAGCAGAAAAAATAGAAGAGGTCACGGTGGACAATCTGGTGGACGGTCATATGGTGGTCGAAATGAAGATCTGAAAAAAAGGGATGAGGCCAGTAGTAGTCAGAATTAGCGAGGAAATAATTTCAATCGCTTCCAAGATTAGAATAATAGATATTAGAGAGGAAGAGGAAGAGGACAAGGATCTGGAAGAGGTGGCTTCCGTGGAACATGTTTTCATTGTGGAGAAGAAGGTCATAGGGCATTTGAATGTCCTCAGTGCCAAGGCAGAACAGACAGGAGAAATGAAGGCCAGGCCAGAGTTGAACATGTAGATGAAGATGCCAGATCATCAAATTCTAAAGATGCTGAAAGAGGAGAAATGTTGATTAACAGAAGAGTCCTGTTGAGTGGAGAGAATGAACCTGAGCAAAGGAGGAGCCTGTTTCGCACCAGGTACAAGTGTGAAGGTAAATGTTGTGATGTGATTATTGATAGTGGAAGCACTGACAATTTGGTGTCAGAAGAGATAGTGACAAAGTTGAAGCTCAAGAGATAGAAACACCCACATCCATATCGGATTGCCTGGGTACAAGATGACCACAAGGTCATGGTCAATGACAATGCCTGGTGAAGTTCAAGATTGGTGGATACCAAGATGAGGTATTGTGTGATATCATATCTATAGATGCATGTCATATGTTGTTGGATAGACCATGGTAGTTTGACAGATGTGATGTACATGATGGTCATGCGAATACGTATTCCTTGACAAAGGATGAAGTGCGACATAAGCTAAAACTATTGAAGGAGACTGAAGAAAAGGTATGTGGTAATGCAAAGATAACTTTTGTTGATGGAAAAAATTTCCTAGATGGTATGAGGCATGAGCATGTATGTTTTGCTTTAATTCTAAAAGCTGGTAAAGAGGAAGTAGAAGATGTTTCTGTAGAAGTTGTAGATTTTTTGAATGAGTTTCAGTATATTGTATCTGATAACATGCCTGATGGATTACCACCAGTTAGGAAGATCAGTCATTAGATGGACTTGATCCAAAGAGCGAGTTTGCCGAATAAGGCAGCACACAGAATGACACTTGTAGAAAGTGAGGAGTTGAACAGACAAGTACATGAACTATTACATAAAGGATTGATCTGTGAGAGTCTGAGTCCCTATGTTGTACTAGCAGTATTAGCACCAAAGAAGAATGGAGAATGGAGGATGTGTACAGATTTTAGGGCAATAAACAAGATCACAATCAAGTACAGGTTTCCATTACCACGAATGGATGATATTATGGACTATTTGAGCGGAGTTGTGTATTTTTCAAAGATAGATCTGAAGAGTAGATATCACCAGATTCAGATCAGAGAAGGACATGAATGGAAGACTGCCTTCAAGACAAAGGAAGGACTATATGAGTGGTTAGTCATGCCTTTTGGGCTAACCAATGCACCGAGCACTTTCATGTGGCTCATGAACGAGGTTCTGAAAGAATTTCTAGGTAAGTTTATCATTGTTTACCTAGATGATATTTTGATTTTTAGCAAGACATTGGAAGAACATATGATGCATATTCGTATGGTGTTTGAGAAGTTGAGAGATGAGAAATTGTTGATTAATTTGAAGAAGTGTAGTTTTGTGAAGAAAGAGTTAGTGTATTTGGGATTTGTAGTTTCAGGAGAAGGTCTAAAAATGGACCCAGAGAAGGTACAGGCTATCCTTGAATGACCTACTCCAAAGAGTGCTACTAAGGTAAGATCTTTTCATGGTTTAGCTAGTTTTTACAAAAAGTTTATCAAAAATTTTAGCAGTATTTGTGGACCCTTGACTGAAACAATGAGAGGGGATAGAAAAGAGTTTAAGTGGACTAATGGGGCAGAAAAGAGTTTTCAATTGTTGAAATAAAAAGTTACAGAACAACCCATTTTAACACTTCCAGATTTTAATAAGGTGTTTCAAGTAGATTGTGATGCTAGTGGTACTACAATAGGAGTTGTTATGAGCCAAGAAGGTAAATCTATTGCTTATTTCAGTGAAAAGTTAAATGATGTCAAGAGAAAATATTCTATTTATGATCAAAAAATTTATGCTATAGTTCAGGCATTAAAGAAGTGGAGACATTATCTACTTCCTAAGGAGTTTGTTTTGTATATTGATCATCAAGCTTTGCAATATTTGTATAGTCAAGAAAAATTGAATTGAAGGTATTTGAAATGGGTTGAGTTTTTGCAGAGTTATACATTTGTTTTGAAACACAGAAGTGGAAAGTCTAATAGGGTTGTAGATGCTCTTAGAAGAAGGTAACTATTGCTGACAGAAATGCAGATTGAAGTAGTTGGGTTCAAGGAACTCAAGAATTTATATCCAGAGGATCCTGATTTTGGTGAAGCTTGGAAAGCTTGTAAAGAACCTATTACTCTAGACAGGACGAAATAGCTGGATTTTATCATCCAGGATGATATGCTATTTAGAGGGAGTTAGTTGTGCATTCTACAAAATTTTGTTCGAGTTTCAAAGGTTATCTTGAGCTAACTATGAAGTAATAAAATGTAAAATAAAATAATTCTAAGTTTGGTCAGCCTTATTGGCTAAAATTCTGGAACCTTCTCGGGTGGTGGAAATTGCCTATATAAGGAAGGTTGTATTATTGTCTTAGTAAGGGAATGCCCATGTGACTTTACATATTGTAATTCTGAAAGTTTATAATTCCACATTTGTGGAGATAATAAGAAGCCAATTTTTTATTCTTGCATATTATTGTTGTTGTTTCTCTATTTTTGTTAAGTGTTTGTGGTATTAAGGGGAGCACCTTTCATCAAGTGGTATCAGAGTAGAAGTTCCTGAGTGTGTAAACAGATCATCGACTGTGAGGCAGTTTGCACTAGGACTGTGGTTAGGGTTTCAGCGCGCATCGTAAAAATACCTCCACGAAGAGAACGTGGTGGAAGAGCTGGTGCTGTGACACTTAAGGTTAGAGAGCTATAGAAACAAGTGCGAGCATTGCAAGAAGAGATTCTTAGAAGAATGAATCTTAATGTTAGAGATGAAAGCGAGGATGAAGCCAAAGAAGAATATCAAGAAGGAGAAGCTGAAATTGTAAACCAGGAATAAGGAAGACTTTTTCGGGCGATTTCCAAGATTGGGAAAAGACCTAAGAGTGAGGTTCCTACATTTTCTAGAAATCTTAACCCAGAGGAATTGATCAACTGGATCAATGATTGTGAAGAATATTTTGAGTATGAAGATGTTGAGGATCCTGATAGGGTCAAATTTGTGAAGGCCAGATTGAAAGGTCATGCCTAGATCTGGTGGCAAGAAATTCAATTTGAGCGAAATAGAAGAGGGAAAGATAAAATCACAAGATGGGATTAGATGGTGGATAAATTGAAGTGATAGTTCATTCCTATTGATTATGAGCTTGACCTACTGAAGAAAATATAGAGTTTGAAGCAACCAGGAAGATCTGTTCAGGAGTATACAGAGGAGTTCTATCGACTTCTCATCAGAACAGGCCATGCAGAAGCTGATAAGGAAAAAGTTGCTTGATACCTTAATGGGTTAAGGCCAAGCATTCAGGAGGAGCTGAATCTGGTTTGAATGAACAGTATTGAAGAGGCATACCAGTTTGCCCTAAAAGTAGAGGAAAAGATGAACAAGAAGTTTGAGAACAGAAAAAAAGGAAGAGGTCGCGATGGACGATCTGGTGGATGGTCATATGGTAGCCAAAATGAAGATCTGAAAAAGAAGGATGAGGCCAATAGCAGTCAGAATCAGTGAGAAAATAATTCCAATCACTTCCAAGATCAGAATAATAGAGATCAAAGAGGGAGAGGAAGAGAACAAGGATCTCGAAGAGGTGGCTTCTGTGGAACATGTTTTGACTGTGGAGAAGAAGGTCATAGGGCATTTGAATGTCCTCAAAGCCAAGGTAGAATAGATAGGAGAAATGAAGGCCAGGCCAGAGTTGCACAAGTAGATGAAGATGCTAGATCATCAAATTCTGAAGATGTTGAAAGAGGAGAAACATTGATTAACAAAAGAGTCATGTTGACTGGTGAGAATGAACCTGAGCAAAGGAGGAGCCTGTTTTGCACCAGGTGCAAGTGTGAAGGTAAATGTTGTGATGTGATTATCTATAGTGGAAGCACTGATAATTTGGTGTCAGAAGAGATGGTGACAAAGTTGAAGCTCAAGAGATAGAAACACCTACATCCATATCGGATTACCTGGGTACAGGATGACCCCAAGGTCATGGTCAATGAACAATGCCTGGTGAAGTTCAAGATTGGTGGATACCAAGATGAGGTATTGTGTGATATCATATCTATGGATGCATGTCATATGTTGTTGGGTAGACCATGATAATTTGACAGATGTGATGTACATGATGGTCGTGCGAATACGTATTCCCTGACAAAGGATGGAGTGTGACATAAGCTAAAACCATTGAAGGAGACTGAAGAAAAGGTATGTGGTAATGCAAGGATAACTTTTGTTGATGGAAGAAATTTCCTAGATGGTATGAGACATGAGCATGTATGTTTTTCTTTAATTCCAAAAGTTGGTAAAGAGGAAGTAGAAGATGTTCCTGTAAAAGTTGCAGATTTGTTGAATGAGTTTTAGGATATTGTATCTGATAACATGCCTAATGGATTACCATCAGTTAGGAAGATCAGTCATCAGATGAACTTGATCCCAGGAGAGAGTTTTCTGAATAAGGCAGCACACAGAATGACACCTGCAGAAAGTGAGGAGTTGAATAGACAAGTACATGAACTATTAAAGAAATGATTGATCCGTGAGAGTCTGAGTCCCTGTGCTGTACTAGCAGTATTAGCACCAAAGAAGAATCGAGAATGGAGGATGTGTACAGATTCTAGGGCAATAAACAAGATCACAATCAAGTACAAGTTTCCATTACCATGAATGGATGATATTATGAATTGTTTGAGTGGAGCTATGTATTTCTCAAAGATAGATCTGAAGAGTGGATATCACCAGATTCAGATCAGAGAAGGAGATGAATGGAAGACTGCCTTCAAGACAAAGGAAGGACTATATGAGTGGTTAGTCATGCCTTTTGGGCTAACCAATGCACCGAGCACTTTCATGCAGCTCATGAACGAGGTTCTAAAAGAATTTTTGGGTAAGTTTATCATTGTTTACCTAGATGATATTTTGATTTTTAGCAAGACATTGGAAGAACATATGATGCATATTCGTATGGTGTTTGAGAAGTTGAGAGATAAGAAATTATTGATTAATTTGAAGAAGTGCAATTTTGTGAAGAAAGAGTTAGTGTATTTGGGATTTGTAGTTTCAGGAGAAGGTCTAAAAATGGACCCAAAGAAGGTACAGGCTATCCTTGAATGGCCTACTTCAAGGAGTGCTACTGAGGTAAGATTTTTTCATAGTTTGGCTAGCTTTTACAGAAAGTTTATCAAAAATTTTAGCAGTATTTGTGGACCCTTGACTGAAACAATGAGAGGGGATAGAAAAGAGTTTAAGTGGACTAATGGGGCAGAAAAGAGTTTTCAATTGTTGAAATAAAAAGTTACAGAACAACCTATTTTAGCACTTCTAGATTTTAATAAGGTGTTTCAAGTAGATTATGATGCTAGTGGTACTGCAATAGGAGCTGTTATGAGCCAAGAAAGTAAACCTGTTGCTTATTTCAATGAGAAGTTAAATGATGCCAAGAGAAAATATTCTATTTATGATCAGGAATTTTATGTTATAGTTCAGGCATTAAAGAAGTGGAGACATTATCTACTTCCTAAAGAGTTTGTTTTGTATACTGATCATCAAGGTTTGTAATATTTGAATAGTCAAGGAAAATTGAATCAAAGGCATTTGAAATGGGTTGAGTTTTTGCAGAGTTATACATTTATTTTGAAACACATAAGTGGAAAGTCTAACAGGGTTGCAGATGCTCTTAGTAGAAGGCAACTATTACTAACAGAAATGCATATTGAAGTGGTTGGGTTCAAGAAACTCAAGAATTTGTATCCAGAGGATCCTGATTTTGGTGAAGCTTGGAAAGCTTGTAAAGAACCTATTACTCTAGACAGGATGACATGGCTGGATTTTATCATCCAGGATGATATGCTATTCAGAGGAAGTCAGTTGTGCATTCCAAAAAGTTCGATGAGGGAGAATCTCATCAAGGAGAAGCATAGCGGAGGATTGGCTGGACATTTTGGTCGAGATAAAACCCTTGGTTTGGTTAGTGAAAATTATTATTGGCCACAATTGCAGCAAGATGTGAAGAAATTTGTACAGAGTTGCAAAGTATGTCAAATGGTGAAAGGAGTGAAGCAGAATACAAGGTTGTTTTAGCCATTACTTGTACCAGAGAAGCCTTGGGAGGATATCAGTATGGACTTTGTTCTTGGTTTACCAAGGACACAGCAGGGACATGATTCAGTTTTTGTGGTGGTTGACAGATTTTCTAAAATGGTACATTTCATTCCCTACAAGAAGACTAATGATGATGTTCATGTAGCAGAATTATTTTTCAGATAAGTGGTGAGACTACATGGTTTGCCAAAGACTATAGTTTCAGATCGGGACACTAAGTTTGTTGGATATTTCTGGCATACATTGTGGAAGAAGTTGAGGATAGATTTGAAGTTGAGTTCATCACATTATCCACAGACTGATGGATAGACAGAGGTGGTGAATAGTAGTTTGGAAAATTTTCTGAGATGTTTGGTTGGAGATAAGCCAACAGGATGGGATTTGATTTTACCATAGGCAGAATTTGCATACAATAATTCTGTCAATAGGAGCATTGGTAAAACACCATTCCAGATTGTATATGGAAGTAGTCCAAAAAATGCATCTGAATTGAGGAAGATAGATAAAAGAGAAATAAGTAGTGCTGAAGCTGAGGATTTTGCAGAACACTTGAAGAACATCCATGGGGAGGTGAGGAAGCATATTACCAAGATGAATGCATAGTATAAGGCTAAGGTAGATGACAAGAGGAGGTATAAGGAATTTTAGGTTGGTGATGAAGTTATGGTTCATTTGCGGAAGGAGTGGTTTCCAGTTGATACATATAACAAGCTGAAAATGAAGAAGTTTGGACCATGTAAGATACTGAAAAAACATGATTGAGGAAACACATATGAGGTAGAATTGCCTATTGAGCTAAATATTTGACCAGTGTTTAACATTTCAGATCTGACAGAGTATCATGAAGGAGGTGTTGAAGATGAGATCATAGCAGCACAGTGGATTATTCCAGCAACTAGTTCAGACACTAAGGAGATCAAAGATATACTGGACAGTCGTGTTGGCAGAAGCACAAGGAACATGACATATAAAGAATATCTGGTCAAGTGGAAAGGATGACCTATTGAAGATTCATAATGGCTGACAAAGGAGGAGGTTAGCCATCTTGGTTTTCCTCTACACACCTGAGTCGTGACAGGGTCACTTCTCAAATTACCCTAGGTGTCTAATGTAGGAGCATCCTAGGTGTAAGAGCAATTTTGCATCACCCAAAAAAATATTTTTATTTTTATATTCAATAGGGGATATTTTGTGCAGAGCTGCTATTTATGAAAAGTTACTATTTTTGGTAATTTTCATATGTGCGCAGAATGATCTGATTTCTTTCTTGGAGGTTCATTTTGGTCATATAAGTCTGCCAGTAAAGTTTCATTGCCAGATCAAGTGTATATTGGAAGATATTGAAGATTTTCGGTATTGGCAGTAGGGTACAGAAACTTTGAACTCAGTTTTGAAGGCTTTAGAGGCCCTAGATGAGGTCAAAAATTTGGGTGATAGGTGCTTGCGCCGGTCAAGCCTGTAGAGAGCTTCGTGGCATTTTTGAAATGGGGTTATAATAGTCAATCGGGTCAACTGGTGATGACTTATGGTCTTCGAAAGTTGGGCCACTTGAAATGACAAAAAATAATTTTTTTTAAAATTTTAGTTCAGGTTTCAAAGGTTATCTTGAGCCGACTATGATGTAATAAAATGTAAAATAAAATAATTTTAAGTTTGGTCGGCCTTATTGGCTAAAATTCTGGAACCTTCTTGGGCGGTGGAAATTGCCTATATAAGGAAAGTTGTATTATTGTCTTAGGCAGTTCAGAATAGTTCTACGTAGTAGATCTGGGTATTGATTCGAGGCTTTGTCCTACAGAATATTGTAAGGGATTGCCCGTGTGGCTTTGCATATTATAATTCTGAAAATTTATAATTCCACATTTGTGGAGATAATAAGAAGCCAATTTTCTGTTCTTGCATATTATTCTGGTTGTTTCTCTATTTCTGTTAAGTCTTTGTGGTATTAAGGGGAGCACCCTTCATCAAGTGGTATCAGTGTAGGATTTTTTGAGTGTGTAAATAGATCGCCGACTGTGAGGTAGTTTGAACCAGGACCGTGGTTAGGGTTTCAGTGCGCATCACGAAAATACCTCCACCAAGAGAACGTAGCGAAAGAGCTGGTGCTGTGACACCTAAGGTGAGAGAGCTGCAGAGACAAGTGCGAGCATTGCAAGAAGAGATTCATAAAGGAATGAATCTTAATGTCAAAAATGAAAGTTAGGATGAAGCCAAAGAAGAATATCAAGAAGGAGAAACTGAAATTGTGAGCCAAGAAGAAGAAAGACTTTTTTGGGCGATTTTCAAAATTGGGAAAAGACCTAAGATTGAGGTTCCTACATTTTTTAGAAATCTTAACCCAGAGGAATTGATCGACTGGATCAATGAATGTGAGGAATATTTTGAGTATGAAGATGTTGAGGATCCTGATAGGGTCAAATTTGGGAAGGCCAGATTGAAAGGTCATGCGAAGATCTGGTGGCAAGAAATTCAATTGGAGGGAAATAGAAGAGGGAAAGATAAAATCACAAGATGGGATCGGATGGTGGATAAATTGAAGTGACAGTTCATTCCTGTTGATTATGAGCTTGACCTACTGAAGAAAATATAGAGTTTGAAGCAACTAGGAAGATCTGTTCAGGAGTATATAGAGGAGTTGTATCGACTTCTCATCAGAACAGGCCATGCAGAAGCTGATAAGGAGAAAGTTTCCCGATACCTTAATGGGTTAAGGCCAAGCATTCAGGAGGAGCTGAATCTGGTTTGAATGAACAGTATTGAAGAGGCATACCAGTTTGCCCTAAAAGTAGAGGAAAAGCTGAACAAGAAGTCTGAGAGTAGAAAAAATGGAAGAGGTCGCAGTGGATGATCTGGGGGACAGTCATATGGTGGCTGAAATGAAGATCTGAAAAGGAAGGATGAGGCTAGTCACAGTCAGAATCAGTGAGGAATAATTCCAATTGCTTCCAGGATCAGAATAATAGAGATCAGAGAGGAAGAGGAAGAGGACAAAGATCTGAAAGAGGTGGCTTTCGTGGAACATATTTTCACTGTGGAGAAGAAGGTCATAGGGCATTTGAATGTCCTGATCACCAAGGTAGAACAGATAGGAGAAATGAAGGCCAGGCCAGAGTTGTACATGTAGATGAAGATGCCAAATCATCAAATTCTGAAGATGCTGAAAGAGGAGAAACATTGATTAACAAAAGAGTCTTGTTCAGTGGTGAGAATGAACTTGAGCAAAGGAGGAGCCTATTTTGCACCAAGTGCAAGTGTGAAGGTAAATATTGGGATGTGATTATTGATAGTGGAAGCACTGACAATTTGGTGTCAGAAGAGATGGTGACAAAGTTGAAGCTCAAGAGACAGAAACACCCACATCCATATCGGATTGCCTGGGTACAGGATGACCACAAGGTCATGGTCAATGAAAAATGCCTGGTGAAGTTCAATATTGGTGGATACCAAGATGAGGTATTGTGTGATATCATATCTATGGATGCGTGTCATATGTTGTTGGGTAGACCATGGCAGTTTGACAAAAGTGATGTACATGATGGTCGTGCGATACCTATTCTCTGACAAAGGATGGAGTGCGACATAAGCTAAAACTATTGAAGGAGACTGAAGAAAAGGTATGTGGTAATGCAAGGTTAACTTTTGTTGATGGAAGAAATTTCCTAGATGGTATGATGCATGAGCATGTATGTTTTTCTTTAATTCTAAAAGCTGGTAAAGAGGAAGTAGAAGATGTTCCTCTAGAAGTTGCAGATTTGTTGAATGAGTTTTAGGATATTGTATCCGATAACGTGCCTGATAGATTACCACCAGTCAGGAAGATTAGTCATTAGATGGACTTGATCCCAGGAGCGAGTTTGCCAAATAATGTAGCACACAGAATGACGCCTGCAGAAAGTGAGGAGTTGAACAGACAAGTACATGAACTATTACAGAAAGGATTGATCCGTGAGAGTATGAATCCCTGTGCTATACCAGTGGTATTAGCACCAAAGAAGAATGGAGAATGGAGGATGTGTACAGATTCTAGGGCAATAAACAAGATCACAATCAAGTACAAGTTTCCATTGCCACGAATGGATGATATTATGAACTATTTGAGTGGAGCTCTGTATTTCTCAAAGATAGATCTGAAGAGTGGATATCACCAGATTTGGATCAAAGAAGGAGATGAATGGAAGACTACCTTCAACACAAAGGAAGGACTATATGAGTGGTTAGTCATGTCTTTTGGGCTAACCAATTCACCGAGCACTTTCATGCGGCTCATGAACGAGGTTCTAAAACAATTTCTAGGTAAGTTTATCATTGTTTACCTATATGATATTTTAATTTTTAGCAAGACATTGGAAGAACATATGATGCATATTCGTATGGTGTTTGAGAAGTTGAGAGATGAGAAATTGTTGATTAATTTGTAGAAGTGCAATTTTGTGAAGAAAAAGTTAGTGTATTTGGGATTTGTAGTTTCATGAGAAGGTCTAAAAATGGACCTAGAGAAGGTACAGGCTATCCTTGAATGGCCTACTCCAAGGAGTGCGACTAAGGTAAGATATTTTCATGATTTGGCTAGCTTTTACAGAAAGTTTATCAAAAATTTTAGCAGTATTTGTGGACCCTTGACTGAAACAATGAGAGGGGATAGAAAAGAGTTTAAGTGGACTAATGGGGCAGAAAAGAGTTTTCAATTATTGAAACAAAAAATTACAGAACAACCTGTTTTAGCACTTCTAGATTTTAATAAGGTGTTTCAAGTAGATTGTGATGCTAGTGGTACTGCAATAGGAGCTGTTATGAGCCAAGAAGGTAAACCTGTTGCTTATTTCAGTGAGAAGTTAAATGATGCCAAGCGAAAATATTTTATTTATGATTAAGAATTTTATGCTATAGTTTAGGCATTAAAGAAGTGGAGACATTATCTACTTCCTAAGGAGTTTGTTTTGTATACTGATCATCAAGCTATGCAATATTTGAATAGTGAAGAAAAATTGAATCAAAGGCATTTGAAATGGGTTGAGTTTTTGTAGAGTTATACATTTGTTTTGAAACACAGAAGTGGAAAGTCTAACAGAGTTGCATATGCTCTTAGCAGAAGGTAACTATTGCTGATAGAAATGCAGATTGAAGTGGTTGGGTTCAAGGAACTCAAAAATTTGTATCCAGAGGATCCTGATTTTGGTGAAGCTTGGAAAGCTTGTAAAGAACCTATTACTTTAGACATTATGAAATGGCTGGATTTTATCATCCAGGATGATATGCTATTCAGATGGAGTCAGTTGTGCATTCCACAAAGTTATATGAGGGAGAATCTCATCAAGGAGAAGCATAGCGGAGGATTGGCTAGACATTTTGGTCAAGATAAAACCCTTGGTTTGGTTAGTGAAAATTATTATTGGCCACAAATGCAGTAAGATGTGAAGAAGTTTGTACAGAGTTGTAGAATATGTCAGATGGTGAAAGGAGTGAAGCAAAATACAGGGTTGTATCAGCCATTACCTATACCAGAGAATCCTTGGGAGGATATTAGTATAGACTTTGTTCTTGGTTTACCAAGGACACAACAGGGACATGATTCAGTTTTTGTGGTGGTTGGCAGATTTTCGAAGATGACACATTTCATTCCCTGCAAGAAGACTAATGATGTTGTTCATGTAGCAAAATTAGTTTTTAGAGAAGTGGTGAGACTACATGGTTTGCCAAAGACCATAGTTTCAGATCGGGACACTAAGTTTGTTGGATATTTCTGGCGTACATTGTGGAAGAAGTTGAAGACAGATTTGAAGTTCAGTTCATCACATCATCCACAGACTGATGGACAGACAGAGGTGGTGAATAGGAGTTTGAAAAATTTGCTAAGATGTTTGGTTGGAGATAAGCCAACAGGATGGGATTTGATTTTACCACAGGTGGAATTTGCATACAATAATTCTATCAATAGGAGCACTGGTAAAACATCATTCTAGATTGTATATGGAAGTAGTCCAAGAAATGTATCTGAATTGAGGAAGACAGATAAAGGAGAAATAAGTAGTGCTGAAGCTGAAGATTTTGTAGAACACTTGAAGAATATCGATGGGGAGGTGAGGAAGCATATTACTAAGATGAACACACAGTATAAGGCTAAGGCAGATGAGAAAATGAGGTATAAAGAATTTCAGGTTGGTGATGAGGTCATGGTTCATTTGCGGAAGGAGCGGTTTCCAGTTGGTACATATAACAAGCTGAAAATGAAGAAGTTTGGACCATGTAGGATACTGAAGAAACATGATTCAGGAAATGCATATGAGGTAGAATTGCCTACTGAGCTAAATATTTCACCAGTGTTTAACATTTCAGATCTGACAGAGTATCATGAAGGAGGTGTTGAAGATGAGATCACAGCAGCATAGTGGAGTATTCCAGCAACTAGTTCAGACACTAAGGAGATCGAACATATACTGGATAGTCATGTTGGCAGAAGCACAAGGAACATGACATATGAAGAATATCTGGTCAAGTGGAAAGGATGACCTGTTGAAGATTCATCATGGCTGACAAAGAAGGAGGTTAGCCATCTTGGTTTTCCTCTGCACACCTGAGTCGTGACAGGGTCACTTCTCAAATTACCCTGGGTGTCTGATGTAAGAGCATCATGGGTGTAAGAGCAATCTTGCATCACCCTAAAAAAATATTTCTATTTTTATATTCAATAAGGGCTATTTTGTGTAGAGCTGCTATTTATGAAAAGTTACTATTTTTGGTAATTTTTGTATGTGCTCAAAATGATCTGATTTCTTTCTTGGAGGTTAATTTTGGTCATATAAGTCTGCCAGTAAAGTTTCATTGCCAGATCAAGTGTATATTGGAAGATATTGAAGATTTTTGGTATTGGCAGTAGGGTACAGAAACTTTGAACTCAGTTTTGAAGGCTTTAGAGGCCCCAGATGAGGTCAAAAATTTAGGTGACGGGCACTTGCGCGGGTCAAGCCTGTAGAGTTCTTCATGGCATTTTTGAAATTGGGTTATAATAGTCAATTGGGTCAACTGTTGATGACTTATGGTCTTCGGAAGTTGGGCCACCTGAAATGGCAGAAAATAATTTTCTTCAAAATTTCTGTTTGGGTTTCAAAGGTTATCTTGAGCCGACTATGATGTAATAAAATGTAAAATAAAATAATTCTAAGTTTGGTCGGCCTTATTGGCTAAAATTTTGGAACTTTCTTGGGTGGTGGAAATTGCCTATATAAGGAAGGCTATATTATTGTCTTAGGTAGTTCATAATAGTTCTGGGTAGTAGATCTGGGTATTGATTCAAGGCTTTGTCCTATAGAATATTGTAAGGGAATGCCCATGTGGCTTTGCATATTGTAATTCTGAAAGTTTGTAATTCCACATTTGTGGAGATAATAAGAAGCCAATTTTCTGTTCTTACATATTATTGTTGTTGTTTCTCTAGTTCTTTTAAGTGTTTGTGGTATTAAGGGGAGCACCCTTCACCACTTTTGTGGTAGAGTTATGACATCATAAATAAGGGTTCTTGACTAGAAATGGGGTTTCCTTTAAATTTCCTATATAGGTGGAATCGTTGTCATGATTTTCTTCTTTTAAACATATCAAAGTGGTTTATGTAGAAAATTATATAGAGATATTAACTTAAAGAAGATATTTCTCAATAACAAGCTAGTGATCATCAAAGGTTAGTGTTTGACGAGTTCTTAGCTTAGGTTATTGACCATCTTTCTGTTGGAAACAATTGTCTGAAGAAAATTGCTACTCAAATTATGTATTATCTTTGATGTCACACAATGTCATAATCTGCAACAATCAGTACCTACCGAGCTCAGTCGGTCTACTTGGCATTAAAAATAGCATCTACTGAGTCCACTCGGTTATCAAAGAAAATCAGTGTTTACCGAGTTCACTCGGTTGTCAAAGAAAAGTTAGCATTTACTGAGCTCACTCGGTTATCAAAGAAAAAGGATTATCAGTGTTTACCGAGTTCTCTTGGTCTCCAAAAGATTGTAAAAAATTTCATTATGGTCACCGAGCACTGTCGGCCCTTGAAGGATCTTTGCAAATAAAGTTTACTTAATTCAGTCGACTATTATACTAAGTAATGTCGATTTGACAAATCTAAAATCATATAAATAAAAGGTCAAATGTGAAAAATAGGAGAAGAGATAGAAGAAGATATATAGAAGAAAGACAGAAAAGGTGTGTGCGAAATTGTGAAGGATAACTAGATATCCTTGAGGAGCAGCAGAGATATATTCAGTCAGGAAGGATCTCACTTATATAGAATAGAGATCTGTAATCAGCAAGGCAGTTACATTATTATACAGGTCATTTTCATTGTTACTTTTTTGTCATTGTAACAGTGAATTCTAAATCTCTTAACCGAGTTGGTTTAACAACCATATTGTAAATCCTCTAACAAGGTGACAATTCCATTGAATTGTTCTCAAGACCTCTTACCAGGCCACTCCTACCAGGGTGATTAAATCCTCTAACAAGGTCACACCTAACAGTGTGTTTTCTAACCTTTTACCGGGTTGGCTTCTAACCGGGTATCACTTCAGAAAAGTGAAAATCAGTATCTAGATACATTCGTGGTTTTTCCCATATTGGGTTTCCATGTTAAATCCTATGTCTCTTATGTTCTTAATAGTTATCTTAATCATATACAAGTGGTGATGAATATCTAAAAGATAATTTTACTAATACTTTCTGCATCTACCTAGTTACTGCAATCTATTTACCGAGTGTTAAATAGATAATATTCATTAAGATATCCTAAGGGATTTGGAAAGAAATAATAATGAAGTGTTTTATGGTTGACTGATTCACCCCCCCTCTCAGTCACTTCATCCATACTCCATCAATTGGTATCAGAGCTTTTGGTGCTTGCAGGAAGGGTTTCAAGGACCTAAGCTAAAGATCAGGATGTCTTACAAGAGAGAAATTCCAAAGCTCAATAGAGATAACTTTTCAGCATGGCAAGGTCTCATGAGACTTCATCTAGCTTCCATTGGTGATTTAGGATGCAAATACATTGATGAAGAATACGCAGTTCCTACTACCGCATTAACTATTGAAGACATTGCAGAGAAAAAGTGTCATAACACCATGATGATAGACATTGCATCAGCTCTCAGCTATGAAGAATTTGATGAAATTAAAGAATGCACTACTATATATGAAATGTGGATCACACTGAAGAAAATATATGGTGGTAATGCAAATGTGAAAAGAGCCAAAGCAGAAAGCCTAAGAGGACAGTTTGACAAGATGAATATGAAAGAAGATGAAAATATTGCAAAATATGTTGAAAGGATCAAAGAAAGTGTTAGTGCAATTAGAGCTTCTGGAGGAACAATCTTAGATGAAACTATTATAAGCAAGGTACTCAGAACATTACTCCCTATCTATGCAATAAGAGTATCAGCTATTTAAGAAAGAAGATGTGAAAAAAACTACAATATAACTTTGGATGCTTTAGTTGGAAGATTGATAGCCTTTGAATTAGACAACTATGACAACTATGTTCCAATTTCCAAAAATATTGAGTCAGCATTTGAGGCCAAGGTTTCACTAAGGAAGAACAAGAAAATAAAAGAAGTTCAGTCAGAAAGTGAAGAAGTATCAGAAGAAAGTTCTGATAGTGATCTTGAAATTGTAGAAGCATTACTTGCAAAGAAGTACTCTAAAGGGAAAGGTAAATATAAAGGTAAAACTCCTTTAATCTATTTTTCATGTGAAGAAATTGGACATATTGTAGCTAGGTGCCCAAACAAGCAGGCCAAGGAAGAGAAGAGAGGTCACAAGTACTATGGCAAAAAGAATTTCAAATCATTCAAGGATAAAGGTAAGAAAACATGTTTTATGGCTAAAGATTCTGATGATAGTGAAGAAGAAATTATCTTTATTTCTATAAAAGATGAATCTGATGATGATGAAGATAAGATGGCACTTATTTCTCATATAAGAAAAGATTATATATGAATAATAGATAGTGGATGTTCACATCACATGACTGGTGACAAGACAAAATTTGAATACCTAGAAGACTATGATGGTGGCAATGTAAGATTTGGAAACAATGAACCTTGTTGTATAAAAGGAAAAGGAAGAATCTCATTAACCAAAGAACTCATATGTGATAATGCTTATTGGGTTGAAGGACTAAAACATAATCTTCTAAGTGTAGCACAGCTAATCAACACTGGTTTCAAGGTTGAATTCATGAATAGTCAAGCAAGACTGCTGGATGGAAAAGGAAAACTCATTGGATCAGGCAAACAAACAAAAGGCAACTTATTTTATCTTGATCTCAGTGAATATTCATGTTTTATTGCTCAAATTGAAGAAAGTTGGCTATGGCACAAAAGGTTATGTCATGTGAATTTTGATAACATGATGAAAATAAGCAAATTCAAGAAGGTAAGAGGAATTCCTACTTTGAAGAAACCTGATACTGGTCTATGTAAGAATTGTCAGATTGGCAAAATGAGTAAGACTAGTTTTAAGAGTAAAAACTATTAGTCTAAAGAGATTTTGGAAATTGTGCATACTGATTTATGTGGACCTATTGGAATAGAAAGCTATACTGGAGATAAATTCTTTATTCTTTTCGTTGATGATTATTCTAGAATGATGACTATTATGTATTTAAGAGAAAAGTCAGAAGTATTTGAAAAGTTCAAATGGTACTTGGCAAGAGTGGAAAAAGAAACAGGGAAAAGATTGAAATGCTTAAGATCAGACAGAGGTGGTGAATTTATCTCCCATGAATTTAACAACTTTTGCATTGAAAGAGGAATCAAAAGACAGGTATCAGCTCCTAGAACTCCTAAGAAGAATGGAATAGCAGAAAGAAGAAACAGATCTATTATGGATTGTGCAAGGACTCTAATGATAGAAAAGAACATCGCCATGAAGTACTGGAAGGAAGCTATCAGCACTGCAGTTCATACCTTGAACCGAGTACAATTGAAGAAAGACACATTCAAAACTCCTTATGAGTTATGGTATAGCTATAAACCTAATGTAAGTTACATGAAAGTATTTGGTAGCAAGTGTTATATCTTAAAAGAATCCAGAAGAAATAAATTTGATGTGAAAAGTGATGAAGAAATATTCCTAGGATATTCTAGCATAAGCAAGGTATACAAATGTCTGAACTTGTCTACTCACAAAGTCATAGAAAGTGTACATGTAAAATTTGATGAGTTTGCAGAAAAGACTGAAGAAGAAAGCAAAAGGGAACCTAAAAACTACAGGAGATTCATTTACATTGAACTTGAAACATTGCTAGACACAACTATCAATGAGGAAACTATATCTACCGAGCCTAGCACAGTAACCGAGTCACAGGAAGAAGTTCAAACCAAGTCATAGGAAGAAATTCAAACCAAGTCTCAGCCTGAAGTTACCGAGCAAATATCTACCAAGTCAGAGCAACTTGAAGAAGATATCCTAGAAGACAACAATATGACTCATTCAAAAAGCAAGGAACCTATACTAGCCAAATATGTCAGAAGGCATCATACACCAGATCAAATTATTGGAAACAAATCAGATGGTACTATGACAAGAAGTAAGCTAAAAGGTACATGTCTGCTTACTGATTTTGAACCTAGAAATATCAAAGATGCATTGAAAAATGAAAGTTGGATTGAAGCAATGAATGAAGAATTAGAACAAATACAAAAGAACAAAACATGGACTCTTGTACCTAGACCTAAAGATAAGAATGTAATTGGAACAAAATGGGTATTCAGGAATAAGCTGAATGAAGATGGTCAAGTATCTAGAAACAAAGCTAGATTGGTATGTAAAGGTTATTCTCAAGAAGAAGGTATAGATTATGGTGAAACTTTTTCTCCTGTTGCAAGATTAGAAGGTGTAAGAACTCTACTTGCTTATGCAGCACATAAAGGATTTAAGGTATATCAGATGGATATAAAATCTATATTTCTCAATGGAATTCTTGATGAAGAAGTCTACATTGAACAACCTGAAAGTTTTGTTGATCCAGATAAAAAGGACATGGTCTGCAAGTTACACAAAGCATTGTATGGTTTGAAGCAAGCTCCTAGAGCATGGTATGAAAGACTCCATAACTATCCGATTCAGATTAATTTTAAAAGAGCCAATGATAACAACAATCTGTATATTAAAGAAGGACCGGATGACAAAATTGTATTGGCAGAAATATTTGTAGATGATACTATATTTACAGGGAATGATGATCAGTGCAAAGAATTTTTAGAGAAAATGAACAAAGAATTTGAAATGTATATGTTTGGTTTAATAAAATTCTTTGTTGGTCTTCAAATTCAGCAAAGCAAGAATGGTATATACATTACTCAATCTAAATACATTTAGAAAATACTTAAGAAGTTTGGTATGGAAGATTCAAAACCAGTTGGTACACCCATGTGTACTAGACTGAAACTTACCAAAAATGATGATTCAAAAGAAGTAGATCAGACCTTATTCCGATCTATGATTGGAAAATTGCAGTATGTAGTACATACAAGACCTGATATTGCCTTAGCAGTCGTTATAGTAGCAAGATTCTCAGCAAAACCTAAGGAAAATCATATGATGGCAATCAAAAGAATCTTAAGGTACTTAAGAGGAACTGAAGAATATGGTTTGTGGTATAAATTTGGAGGCAATCTAGACTTAAAAGTGTTTACTGATGCTGATTGGGCAAGGAACATTGATGACAGAAAAAGTACAAGTGGTGGAGCATTTTTTCTTGGAAAAAGATTGGTATCCTGGACCAGTAAAAAGAAAAATTACACATCTCAATCCACAGCTGAAGTAGACTATGTTGCTGTTGCAGTAAATTGTTCAAATATTATTTGGTTTAAACAGTTATTACAAGGTATGAAGGTTGAAATCAAAGAACCAGTTGTTATATTTTGTGACAATACAAGTGCAATAAACATTTTGAAGAATCCAGTAATGCATTCCAAAACCAAGCACATTGCTATTAAATATCACTTTGTCAAAGAATTGGTGCAGGACAAGGAAATCAGATTAGAATATATTCATACAAAAGAGCAGATTGCAGACATTTTCACCAAACCATTACCTAAGGATGCATTTGTGTATCTAAGAGGTAAGTTAGGGGTCATTCCCCTATCCGAGGCTCACTAAATACAGTTTTAGTGATGCATCAACCAGAACATGATTGAAAATCAACAAGTTGATGCAGCATATTCAAGGAATCATTGCATATGAATCAGTACTTGAGGTACATTAGTTTACATCGGTAATATGTGAGTTGTCTTTGGCATGTGTTGTCAAAGAGGGAGTGTCTTTGCTATGTCTTTGCTATTACTTCAAGAAATTTTTCAATAGTCAGAGGAAGAGTTTTCAAGAAAAAGGAAGTTTGCTGACAGAGGGAGATTTGAATCTGAACCGAGCTAATCCTTTCAAAATTTCTTATGCTATGACATATTGTGTTTCCATCAATGCCAAAGAGGGAGATTGTTGGAAATAATTGTCTGAAGAAAATTGCTACTCAAATTATGTATTATCTTTGATGTCACACAATGTCATAATCTACAAAAATCAGTACCTACCAAGCTCAGTCAATCTGCCTGGCATTAAAAATAGCATCTACCGAGTCCACTCGGTTATCATTAAAAATAGCATCTACCGAGTCCACTCGATTATCAAAGAAAATTAGTGTTTACCAAGTTCACTCGGTTGTCGAAGAAAAGTTAGCATTTACCGAGCTCACTCAGTTATCGAAGAAAAAGGATTATCAGTGTTTACCAAGTTCTCTCAGTCTCCAAAAGATTGTAGAAAATTTCATTATGGTCACCGAGCACTATCGGCCCTTGAAGGATCTTTGCAAATAAAGTTTTCTTAATTCAGCCGACTGTTATACTAAGTAATGTCGATTTAACAAATCTAAAATCATATAAATAAAATGTCAAATGTGAAAAATAGGAGAAGAGACAGAAGAAGATATATAGAAGAAAGATAGAAAAGGTGTGTGCAAAATTGTGAAGGATAACCAGATATCCTTGAGGAGAAGTAGAGATATATTCGATCAGGAAGGATCTCACTTATACAGAACATAGATCTGTAATCAGCAAGGTAGTTGCATTATTATACAGGTCATTTTCATTGTTACTTTTTTGTCATTGTAACAGTGAATTCTAAATCTCTTAACCGAGTTGGTTTAACAACCATATTGTAAATCCTCTAACAAGGTGACAATTCCATTGAATTATTCTCAAGACCTCTTACCAGGCCACTCCTAGCAGGGTGATTAAATCCTCTAACAAGGTCACACCTAACAGTGTGTTTTGTAACCTTTTACCTGGTTGGCTTCTAACCGGGCATCACTTCAGAAAAGTGAAAATCAATATCTAGATACATTGGTGGTTTTTCCCATATTGGGTTTCCATATTAAATCCTGTGTCTCTTATGTTCTTAATAGTTATCTTAATAATATACAAGTGGTGATGAATATCTAAAAGATAATTTTACTAATACTTTTTGCATCTACCTAGTTACTGCAATCTATTTACCGAGTATTAAACAGATAATATTCATTAAGATATCCTAAGGGATTTGGAAAGAAATAATAATGAAGTGTTTTATGGTTGACTGATTCACCCCCCCTCTCAATCACTTCATCCATACTCCATCACTTTCTTCTCCAGTTTCACTAGTGGGCTCACTGACTTGTTATTTTATTACTATGTTTCTATTTGGAAATATTGGTTTAGCTTCCACTTGTAGTTGGACCTTATTTTTCCTAGATAGGTGTTCCTTTTTGTCTTCTTCCTTGGAAATGTATGTTCTAGTTAGAGCATTTATAGAATGTTTCAATGTTACTTTTAAATATTGTTTGTGAATATTCTAGTGTTTGAGAATCCTTTTCAAAATCTAATAAAGGGTGAGAATGCATTTTTTTTCCTTGGTCAAGAACCTTTGTTTCCTACTAGTTCTAGCTTCAATGAAAAGCTCTTGGTTTGGTTAGTTGCACCCCTAGTGACACTGATTTTATTACCATCTAATGGTTTTTTCCATTTATCCTTGATGGTTATCATATAAGTCAAATTGGATCCTCTCTTGAGCTTACCTAATCTATAATTTTCTAATCAAGTTTGGTAGTATCATATATAATAGAAGATATTATTTTCTAAGATCTCTCTCTTAGTTCCCACAATTTAATACAATTTTTACATGTTATTCCTATTGTAGAAAATACACCTAACATGAATTGGATATAAATTTAATGAAGGATACTAATATTTAAGGTTTTTTTTTTTCAGGAAACAAATCTACAAAATCATGGTTTGTAGCTAATTAATATTTCTTCATATCATTTTCTACAATTCCATAAGAAAGTGAGGCATGGAAAGTTGGTCTTACAATATGCTTAATTTAATGAAATTTCTTTAACAAATAATATTTGTTTATTTTTTAGAAATTACATTCTTTATCATCAAGGTTAATATTGACATTCAATCAATCGATCGTATCTGCTATTTCACAATAAAGATCAATCATAGTAATGTTTAATTTTATTTTCCTAATCTCATAGCTTATGGAGTCTTATACAAAATTCATTATACTTGATATCATTTAAAGCAGTTTTATGGCATCAAATGATAAAAGAATATTATATGTGTTAAAATTTGAGACATTTAATGAACATTATTAATCTATGTAGTATACTTTAATCAATCAACTAGATAGTCATGTAGACAAGATTAACCTTAATTATATCTACTTATAACTAATATTTTGGGTATGTGCAGGATCATGGTATGCCAAAAAGTGGTGATGTGAAAAAGAAGTCTTGAATGATAGACTCTTTGAAAAATAGCTATAACTTTCAAATAATATAACATTTTTTAAATCTGAAATATACATCACATTCTATGCTTCACCTAATACAATAATAATAAACAACTCTTTCAATTTGATGAAGTTTAGACTATGTTAAGGTGGTCAGACACAAAAGTTTTTATATTCGGGAAAATTTGTAGCAAAAAAATCATAATTAATTACTTGGAAAAAAATACAAAAAAATATACATCACATCCATACATGAGTCTACTACTTTTATCTATAAGCTTATAAAAAAATATTATCATTTGATTTTGTTTAATGCGGTGAGACATACACCTACTTGTTATCTTTCTAGTCCTAATTGATAGACTTGTTGAAAAATAGTTGTAACTTTCAAACTATATAACATTTTTGAAATCCAAAACATGTGTCACATTCTATGCTTTTCCTACTACAAGAAAAATAAATAAAAAATTCAATTATATAAAGTTTAGAATAAGTTAATGTGGTTAGACACGAGAGTTTTTGTATTCTGGAAAAGTTGTAGAAGAAAATCATAATTAATTATTTACTTAGAAAAAAATTACAAAAAAATATGTGCCACATCCGGACATGAGTCTACTACTTATATCTAGAATCTTGTAAAAAAAATTTATCATTTGATTGTGTTTAAGGTGGTCAGACATACACCTACTTCTTCTTTTTTTCTTGAAATTTTCATACTACTACATTGAAATTTATAATTTTCAACATATAGAATAATTGTTTTTCAAAAAAGGCCTACTATCTTAGAAACCAAATTCAATTTTCTACAGATTCTCTTCTCACATATTTTTGATATAATATTTATAACTTGTTCAAATTTTTATGTCAACTTGCCTAAACCTGATTTTCTGAATTTTCATTGCCATTTAAGGGCATAGTTTGGCATACCATGATCTTGCACATACCCTTTTATTTGATTAACACAACCTATTCAAGTGGACACCTTAATTATTTAATAATAATGGTATTGGTATTTAGTTAGAAAATAGGTAATTAGCATAATGTGGGGCTATGATAACTAAATATTCAAAAGGATTATTGACTAATATAAGTACAAAAATTAGATATGTAAATATTATACATCAAACATCATATTTTTTGGAAGTTATACATACTTACACACTCTTGTACAATAATATTTTTATTATCCTTATGTCTCAAGAGGTCTTGGACGTCTTACTAGCTAATTGCATAATGATAGATTTTATAATATGATGTAATTTATTAAAAACTTTATACCTTGTGTGTAGGCATTGACAATGATGAAGAGAAAATACACTTGATAAAAGAGAAGTAGAGAACATAATGTGATATATTTTATTGATTCATGTTCCTTTAAATATGTCGTATACTCACAGTAACAACTATACATAGTTATAAAATTGAAACAGTTACGTATATGTGAAAATAAACCAAGGGATAGTTTATTAAAGTAAAATAATAGTAAAACTAAAGGTACCGTGTAATATAATACACCAACATTCCCCACTTTATTGCATTAATTGAAAAAAGAGTGGAACATTGCAAGGGTTTCAAAACTAAACCTACTAGGGATGTTGATGAATTTTTTACTCCTAAATATATTAAGTGTCGTCATTATTGAATAAAAGATGAGTTATGATAAGTGAAGAATCAAATCGGCGAAGAGCAAATCATTTGGTAAAGACAAGGTAGAACAATTAGTGAGCATAAATAAAAGCATTTACCTAATAGTTTGTATACCAAGCAGTCAAGGTTACCAAGAAGAATAGACATTGAACAAATATATTTAACCAAGCACAATAATTACCAAGCAAAGGATGAGTATAGAGTAAGTATGTTAACCGAGGAAGAGTATTACCAACAAAGAATAACATTATAACTAAGAAGATTAGCAAAGAATACTGAGAGACACATGATGATCATAAGAGTGTCAATTCTATCAAGTGAGAAAATGATTTACAAAGATTAGGGAAAATGTTAGGTAGGATTTATTTAGAATGAAACATGATTATAAATGACCCCAAGGCTATGATTGAACCCATGAAAATTAAGTAAATATTTATTGGAAAAAGGAAATGAATATGGATCATAGATCTAATTATTCGATCATTATAGAAGGATCCAAACCCTAATTAGGCCAAGTAATTAGGAAGCCACATGATTACTATATGAGATTGGATCGAAAAAAAGATAAAAAGAAGAGAGGAGAGTGTGAAGCAGAGAGAAAATTGAAGAGATAAAGAAGATAAGGCTACCAATGAGAGGAAGTGGATGATTTTGGTGAAATTAGTTAGAGAAAGGTGATGAGACTCCAAAGAGCACAAGGATATGATTTTTCATACAGGTAGATGCATTATTACAGATTAATTATTACATGAATACATTATTATTTTTGTATTCTCAAATCCCACATATTTTGTATGCCTTAAATGTTGGAAATCTAATATGGGAAATGAAATACTGAGATACGGGGGTGAATCAGATATCTACTATTAATTCCACTTTGGCATAAATTCAACTTCCTTATCATAAACATGAATCTCAATACTGAAATATATCTAACAATCTAACTTCATCCATGAAAAGAAACACATAACAAAAAATATTTTGGTTACCTAAAAACCCTTGAAAGGTGAAATTGGTGTGGGGATGACACCCACAAATCTTCACTGCTGCAATATAAAGTTTTCCTATTAGGGCTACAAAATTTGATCACTTCAGATGATCTACCCTGTGAGGGGTCTACCTTGTTAAGAGCTCACATACTTATACAATGTACCTTGTTTAAAGGATTTAAAACTTACAACTAAGTAAGCACCCAATTAAGAGATTTATGAAGACCTATTAGGACTACTCTATTAAGATATTTACCCTAATTCACCTATTAAAATGTATCAGTACCTGATCCTTCAGTTTGCACTGAAAATGTTGATAACTGATCTCCTCTTTACAATACTTATTTGATCTCAAAATAAAATGTATCTCTCTTCTATCCTTCACTTCTTTGCTCGATCACTCTGGCTGATCTCTTCCTATATCGAAATACTTCTTTTTTATACGTACATGATATCACCTTCATTTCATCCAACCACATACATAAAACATTTTATTGTTTAGATCTCATCTTATATAAACATCTAATCGACCTCCTAGATAAAGATCAACAATCTAGATTCTCTACTTATGCCGCTTGAGCATTCCCTTTTCCTAATAGGTTACATGGCTTACATAGGGATTAATGATTATAAATACAAGGCATAATCAACTCCATGATTCCATCAAAAAACATTAAATATTGTATAGATGTCAACCAAAATGGTTTACCTAAGTGTTTATGCCATAGCAAACAGATATGTCAAATTTTATTTGCTTAGCATATGAAGTATCTAATACTCGACATTTACCGTTCTTCATATACTTTTGCTCGCCACTGACACTTCTATAAAACTCCACCTAAAATTCTTGGTGATCATTTAAGTACTCAGTGACCTCTGAGTTTCTCGACAGTAACTATTACTCAGTAACTATACAAAATACAAGTCTAGATATAACTCAACCTTTACAAGATGCCTCGGTCGCAATGATGACCAACCAACATTGCCTAGAAAATGACTAAGTGTAAGACACTAATAGAAAAAAAAACTTAGGGATCAACAATGTCCCCCTTTGACATTAGTGGCAAAAACACTTTGTTATGGCTTTTACATTACAATAATAGTACTTAGTTTTCTGAATACTCCCCCTAAGACTTTGACTAGGTCTTCAAAAGATTCTACATATATATACATAAGAATATTTGACATATACTAAATATATACATTACAAAATAGTATGTCATACTTTTCTATATATTCTTCACTATATTTTATCTATGTACTACTCATGTCATTCTCCTTTAAGTCATTTCATTTCACCCATTTTTCTATTCCTATCATGGCATGTCACTTCCCCCTTTTTTTTGTCACTTGAAGTTGTTGCGATGTAGGGGTGAGAAAATACTTATCCAAAAATGGTTTATCGAGCTGCATTATAATACCTAAGGAATTGTCCCATCCTGACCTGATAGACTCCAAAACCCATATCTTTATTTCTAGTTGGGCAGCTAGATCAACTAAACTCTCAGAAATAGAGAGATGGGAATCTCTCTATACTAACTCTTTTGTTGTTGCTAATTATTTTTGTATAACCTCCGGATGAGGTGTTAACATTGTCTGTATAGAAATTATCTTAGCTCTTATTCACCCATCATTATCCATCAACTTGTCTGATCTCCCTTCTGCATGAAGTAACCTTGTGAAATGAATGAAGCTGGAACTTGCATCCATGCTCAGTGAATGACCGGTAGACTTCAAGTCTAGTTGCAATTTATCAATTAATTATTGATTATCCTTAGGGAAATCTTCTACATTACATAGCTTCTTGTATAGAGAATAAACATTCTTCACAACCTCTTCTAAATTAGTCACTATGGCATAAATTTCTACCTGTTTTATTGCTATGTCAGTTGAGACCTTTTCAAGTACCTTAGTCTCAAACTTTCTTTTAGAAAACTGCATAATTTTTTCATTAGCTTCATTGTTTTCACTATTCACCTTCTTAACAATTTATACTAGTTGTTCCAAAATAGGTGCAGTGTCATTCACATCATCCATTTCAAAGTCTTCTATAAATATACCTTTGATTTCATGCAAAAATTGTTTTTTTTGATGCTCTCTCCTTAACTCTTCTTGCTTACTTTTCTTCTTCAAAAGATCTTGCAAAATTTGCATTTTCTCATAAGTCAAGTTATCAGTGTCCCACTTTGGAATCACTATAAATTCATCAAGTGTGACCTTTGTTCCTTGATATTTCTTCTTTTTGTTATTTTATTTCTTCTTAGGTGTATTTCCACTTGACATCTATATTAGAGCTTTAATAGCCTCTTGCTCCTTAGGATTTGGATTCTCCTTGGTTGTTTCCTCCTTAGTCTTCTTCTTTTAATCCATATGAGGACCTTTCATTACTAATGTAGACTTTTCTTCTTGATCTTTTAGGCTCTTTTCTCATTGTTCTATCTTTTCCTCCTTGACAGGTGCATTCTCAATTGTTATTGCTAGCTTTTCCTATTTCTTGGCACTTGCACTATGTAACACTTGCTACTCAATTGAGACCATGTGTGAGATTGAAGATGCATTTTCTATAGTTGAAGTACCTTCAATCCATGTTTGATCATGTAACTATATAGCAATGGGATTGGTACTCAGTAGAGGGCAACCAAAAGTTTCCTCAGCAAGAAGTTGGCTCTTTATCTCTTCCTCAGTCAATGCATTGGTATTCATTGGTGCATCCTCAGGAATAACCTCTATTGTGATCACATCCTATGATCCACTCACTTCTTCCTTCTATCCTTCTTCTTCATCTAGATTTTGAGGTTCATCAATGTCTTCCTTATTATCCAATTCAACTTGGCTGGATGTTCCTTCACTTGGTTGAGGACTCATCTCAATTAACAGTCCAAAAATAATCTTCCACAACCTTTTACTTTGCCCAAAAACTTCTTCAACCTTGTGATGAAAAATAGAATAGGCCCTAAGCATTGGTAAAAACCTATTTCTTTACTACTCCATATATGTCTTTATATATTGTGGTGATAGATCTGGCATGATCTGGACTAATGTGCTTTCTCGTATCTTATTTTTAGTCATTATGGAATGCTACCATTTATGATCAATTTTTCTATATAGTTCTTTAGGGATGAGATTCCCAATCTATAAAGGTTTCATCTTGAAAGTGCATAGGATCTCTAGAATTTTCTCTTCAACTATTTCTTTTTCATCATTATTTAGTTTTTGAAATCTTATTTCCTTAAAACCTGTTAGTCTTGTAGTGCTTTTGATATTGTGACATATTTCATCCACAATAATTTTTCATTAATGTGATGCCACTTTAACCTTTGTATTTTCATCTACATCTGTCTCTTCATCATCATCATCCTTCTCCAAGACTAACTTCCTTCTCAGTCTCTTCCTGGGGTTACTCGACATAGCTTTGGTTTTAACTAGTTTTCTTTTACCTAATCCTTCCCCTTCTATTTTATTTTCTGGTGTCTTTGTTGAGGGCTTGACAACTATGGAAGTAGAAGCTACCCTAGTCCTTAGTCTAAGTACTATAGGAGGAGTGGGCTTATGTTTCTACAATTTCCTTTTGGTTGTCTCGAAAAATGAGACCTTCTTGACCTTCTTTAGAATTCTAGTGTCCTCCTCATAACTTCCTCCAGACTCACTAGATTTATCTTCTCCTAGACCTTGTGTTATTTTAAGAGGTGCATTTTCCTCTTCACCTTCTCCTAGCATCTTCTCTAGGTTCTTGACTATCTTCTTTCTCTGTCTCTCAAGGGTTGCAAACTTTAACCCCATAGTTATTTTAGACTTGGTTTCTTCATAAGTCCCAAAAGATTTAGTTTTCCTATCTATTTCCTTAGCTAGTAAAGTGGTTATTGTTGCTGATGTTTCATCTGTATTCACCTCATAAGGTAATTACCTTATCCATGCTACTCTAGGCATAAGAACTTGCACATAGGTATGGTTGGTATCCACTAGAGAGCATATGTCATTTTAGTTCTTGTCTACTAGGGATACATCGATTCTACTCCTCTTTCTCATCTTCTTCTTGAATTCTAAAAAGTAGCTATCCTTAAAACTCTCAAAAGTTTCTCCTAACTGATGAATAAATTCATTTATTTGTTGAGTTACTGGTCAGTCCTTACTCCATACAACATCTCCAATTGTAGGAAAATTATTTTGAACATAGAAGAATAAATAAATGATCAGAGAATTGAACTTACACAGAGTTCTTGGCCTTCCTGATTGAAGTTAGGTTCTTGACAAGATGGGTCAACTGTAACTTAGAAAGATAATAAGTCTAATCTTTCTTTACCATCTTCCATGCTTGATTGACTGCAATACAGGGAACACTATCTAACCTACTAGACTGATAGAATTTGTGAGGAATCACTCTCACTAAAAAATCTATCTCTAGATCTGTGATTGTGGATATTGTCATTCCTTTCTTATTCCACACTACCTGAGTGTTTGTTTGGATTATCTCTTTACCTTGGCATCTCATTGTTTTCTTCCTGGTTAGACTAGGATAGCTAGTGAATCGGTGAATCATATCCTTAGTGATCTTAATCGGTCCACCCTCCAACCATATCTTCATATCATCAACTCTTCTCAAGACTATCTTAATCCATTCAACTCTAAAAATTTGTGGAAAATCAAGGGCATGCACTAACCCTTTCTCAGAAATTTTTTGATGTTTTCCCTTCAACACTCCATTGATACATAACTTATTGTATGCCTCCCTCAACTCATATTTGACAATCTCTCCAATTTTACACATATAGCATGAGCGCACATCATGTATCATCAAAACCCTTGAAGGAATTGATGACAGGGCATCTGTGAGATCTCCCTTTACCACACTTTCTAGAATGACTTGAAAATTAGGTGGCTTACATGCATCACTCCTCATAAGTTGAACATTCAAAAATTCTCTTCCTTGCTTCTTAGTTGTTGTAGACAAAGTAGATGCCATATCTCTAAATTTAGGACTCAAATTACAAGTTCAAGTTACTTAGTAATACCTTGTTTCAATAGACCTTCATGATGTTTGCTGACAAAATGCTACAAAGATCTTCATAAAATTATCTTAGCATGGATATATCTTCTTACTCACTTGAAAATTGCTCTATAAGTTCTCAAATAGTTCAGTGAAATGAGAATGAATGGAAATCTTTCACTTTATAGGATCAAATGGTAACTTTTAGGGATTCATTAAATGATATGTACACTTTGTAGGTGAGTACAACTATCTTGGCCTTCACACAAAAACTCATTTATCATGTACTCATACTTGGTTGAAACCAAGACTCGGTCAATACTACCATATTTTTTTGCTTGGTACATATGACATCTCCTCTATCACAGGAGCTCAACACACATTGAGTGAATCAGTCACTATGGACTTAAATAATGATGCTCAACATAAAATGTGCAATATAAATTATTTCTCTGATTTGTCCTAATGCATCTAAATTCATGCAGATATGGACTTTTTCATGTCAAATGTCAGGAACAAATGTAAAATAAATTATTATAAAATTCATTTCCTCACATACCTTCATTTCTTAGTTTGAAGTACTGTGATCACCTGATCCATTGGATTGGGTGACCTCAGGTTCACTGGCTCCACTATTTCTTGCTTCCTCCTTCTTTTTCAATGTCTTATTCATCTGGTTCCTTATCTATTCAATAGTCTCTTCATTTCTGATTTGTTCATTTCTCGATGCATGTGCTATGCAGTCTCTTTTTATGTGACCAATCTTTTGGCATTAGTAATAGACTAGACTTCCACTCATCCAACTCTTGGATTCTCCTCTAAAATGTGTCTTCATACAATTTACTACAATATGACCATGTTCTCCACAATAATGACAACTATACCAAATATTTTAATCCCAATTAAATGTTTTACCCTTCCTTGGTGTATTATTCTACTTATTGGATGTCCACTTAGCTTTGGAGCTACATTCTTGTGCTCTATGACCATATTTTTGATAGTTAAAATGATGTCCTTGAAATGTTGTTGTAGTAGATGGATTACTAACCTTTGACCTGCATTCATGTTCCTGATGTCCATGTTTATTACAATTAAAACAATTTTCATTAAAATTTGGTTTAGGATTGGACTTACCACTCTTGCTTTTGTAGATGTTTGTTGTGTGTCCTAGCTTTCCACAATGATGGCATGTGGGTTTCTTGTTCTTTGACTTTGCATTCCTTTATTCTCCACTCTTTGATGATTCTCCTTCTTTATTGGATGATAACTTCTTATCATGTCCAAGTCCAGAAGTATCACTGGATCTTCTTGGTGACCTCAATATTTCTTCAAAGTATTTCACAACTTCATTTGGTTTTTTCATCCTTTCATTGAGTTCCTTTTCAGATCTCAATTCATTCTTCAGTTAACTATTTTCTGATCTTAGATTTGTGATTTTCGTATCTTTTTTGCTCAACTCTTGGTTAGCAAGTAACAATTGATTTACCATGTCTAATTGATTGTTTTTCCTCCTTTTCATGTCACATGTCCTTTCATCAAGTCTTACAGACATTCTTATTTTTTCTTCTTCTGCTATTTTCTTGTCTTCTTCAGCTTTCTTTTTTTGTTCAATTACTTCACATAGTCTTACTGATTGAATTTCCTATTCTCTCTTCAGATTTCTAATATCTTCATTTAATATGTTATTTCTTTCTAATAGATCTACTATAGTTGCATCACTTTCAGTGGAATTTCCATTGTCAAATAGACCTTTAGTATCCTCTTCTTGATATTGTGTATCATTCTGTTGAATTGCCAATTCTTTCCTTCTACTTAAGGATTTCTTCAATTAACCTCTAGCTACTTCAAGTTGGTGTAATGCAAGCTGAATGTAAATCATTTGATTCTCTATGATCTTTCCCAACTTATAGACCTGCATTTCCAAGACCTTAACTCACAAGTGATTAGACTTCTCTCAAGAGACCAAAGCTCTGATCTAATATTTGAAATGAGATACTAAGAGGGGGGGAAATCAAATATCTACTATTATTTCCACTTTGACATAAATTAAACTTACTTATCATATACATGAATCTCAATACTAAAATAGATCTAAAAATCTAACTTCATCCATGGAATGAAACCTATCACAAAAATATTTTGGTTATGATGCAAGAGAGGATGGGGAGAGGGGCCAAAGGCTTACCATAACTAGAACCACCTTGCAGAACAACACGCAGAAGCAACAACACACAACTGTGAGAGAGAGAATGCAGATACTTTGATATATTATCTTCAAATTGATTCATACATGGCAGGTGTGTGCTATAAATGTGTCACACTTCTATGGATCATTACATGCAAGGAAACTCAAGAATGAGCCCTCACAAATTGATCCATAGCTCCCTAGACATGGAGTGCAAGGGTTTTTAAGAATGCTCTCAGCTAGAGCTATTTAGCCTATAACCTTGCTAGTAAACCATGCAATGGGAGATTCAATGAAGTCAAGGGCAAGAATGCCAATATCCTCAAGAATCAAGAATGAAAATGCAATGCAATGCTATGCTAAGAATGGAAATGCAAGCTAAGCTATGAAAGGAAATATGAAAGTGTTACAACCCAAGCTAATTAATCTATGTGAGCTAATCTAGAGCATAGAAATGAAGCTAATCTAAGAAAGCATAAATATGAAGCTAAGATAAGAATGCAAGAATGAGATGTAGAATGCAAGAATGAGATGTAGAATGCAAGAATGAGATGTAAATGCTAAGAATGCTCCAAATCTTCAAAAAGCTCCAAATGTACCTAGAAAACCTGCAGCATAAAGTTAGCATAAAAAGTTGGGGATCTAGAATGAAGAAGAGAGCTCTTCTTTTAAAGGAAATGAGAAGGAATGGACCATGGAGATTAAGAGGCAAAAGATTTAATCAATGGTGGAGCTTAAAATAGGAGCAATCCATGTGCACAAATATCCTCCAATGAGAAAATAGGAGTTGACTTTTGTGTCCATATGAGACAAAAAGTGCTTTTTCCCTTTTTATAAAATAAGAATAATGCTTTATTTGTGCAACTTAGGATAAGAGGAAAAGTGGGGGCTTTTTATTTATTAAAAGGGGAGGGAATTCCTTTTAAATAAATAAAAACTTAGGATAAGATGGTTAGCCCATAGAAAATAATTGAATAAATGATAGAACTAGGATTTGATCAAGAATAAGCAATTTATGATTTAGCAAAAGGGGCTAATAGTCTAGGTGACCATTTTTAGGTGTATACATTTGCCCCTCTTTGACTAATGTGTGATCGATCTAGGAACACATGTAGTCAAAGAATGAAGTTGAAATGTGAGATCGATTTGGGATCACAAAGAAACTCAAATCAGCCAAGAAAGTAAGAGATAGCCAAGAAGGCAAGCAAATAGCGATCTGACTCCAAAGAATGAAGTGCAGAGAGATAGCAAATCCTGCATGGTCAGCCTGGTAGTGATAGTACTGAACACTTAGGAAAGAGATAACCAATAAGATATGATGTGTCTGCCCCCTCAGGATCGAAAGCGAAATCAGGTAGAGGGAAAGTAGAAGCAAGAGCAGCATGATCAAATCACTAGAAATCATAATCAAAGCTGAAGAGAATAGAACAACCATCAAGCAGTGAAGGTATGCCCCACACATGGGACACGGGGCACAAACCAAGTGGTCCCTCAACCCAAAAACACCATGGAGGGGGAAGAATTTGAACTTGAGATTTGAAAGTGAATGAAAGACTGGAAGTTTGAAAGAGATGGGGATGAAGAGGTGAAGAATGCCCCAGTGAAGATGGAAGGATCAGGCCTCAAAAGGTTAGCCAACTGCGTGAAAGAGGGGGAAAAGGTGATTTGGATGATCAAGGTGAACTTGGATTTTGGTTTCGATCCTGAAATGAAAGGAAAATGATGTAATATGAAAGATAAGAAGTGAAAGACATGATCAAGAAGAAGTGAAAGGTGAGCGCAGTTGATTAACAAGTCCACGTAAGATGAAAAGGAGAGCTCTCTCCATATGCAAGATGCAAAACTAAACTAACATGAACTTAAGAATGCAAGCTACATGAAAAGTGGTTTACTTGCAAGGTTACAAAGCCAATAGACATCTAATATTCATCATTGAGTGTTATTGGTAGCGTCGCAAGATCATACAATACATATTAGCATAAATATGTGAATCTAAAGATGATCTATATCAGATAGAAATGTGGAAATCCCACCTAGGCATCAAAGACATGCAAGTCAAGATGACTAGTGCAGTGAGATCACCTAAGTTTGATATAGCAAGATTATGCTTGCATCGAGACACAAGAAAGTCAAGATGACTATAAGCATACACTTGTGAAACAGTCAAGGATAATACCTTGAAGGTCCATAGTGGCAAGTAAGACTAGCATAAATGCTCATGACAGTGAGGACCAACAAAATATACCCACAAGCAGAAAAATCAATAAAACATGTTCTCATTCCCTCAGTCTTCTAGCTATGCATCATCGAAAATGATCATAAGGGGAGAACACTTAGCAAAGAAATCATCATAGACAATGCACAAAGAAATAAAGTCAAACAAATCTCAGCAAGTCAAGTGCGTGTGTGTAGGTCATAGAGTCAAACTTTGAGTATCGCATCTGCTAGTGAGAAATATTGCATCATCTAGACTACAAGTAGGATATTTGATAAGTGTTAAGAAACACTCGACGCTAAGGGTAAGTGTTTAAAAACACAATTGGGGTGGTGTTAAAAACACCATCTGCGAGGTGCCTAAGAAACCCAGATGCACAAAGAGACCCAAGATAAGCTTAAAACAACGTATGCCCCCTAGACTAAGATAAGAGTCAATTCCAGGCTAGGAGAGGCAAAGTGAGAAGTGGAGAAAATGAGCACCATGCAAGACTGATAGACATAGGTGCAGAGGGTCTCAAGCAGCACCCGTTTCTAGGTTTTCACCACTTGATAGATTTATTACAATTTTTTCAAGACTTTTTATAATTTTTTTGTATTTTTGCTACCAAGGTGCCTGTTTCCAAGTTTTCACCAAGGCACTTTTTCAATTTTTTATTTTTTTTTGGTGAGACATCAAAGTGCCTATTGCTAGGTTTTCACTAGGATGCTCTTTTTTTTCAGTACTTTTTATGCTTTTTAGGATTTTTTCAGCATCATATATGAATTTTTTTGGTATTTTTTCAGGATCGTAAAATGTGTACAAAGGATGCCCCAGACAGAAATGGACATCAAGAATCTACTTCCTCTGATGTAGAGAACTGATAGGCCCTAGGCCCAAATGCTACAACTATGACAATAGGAGGTCTCAACTAGTTTGACCAATAATAACCAGCCCTAAGCAATGTCTGAGCTAGCGGAGGATTGTTAGAATGTGATCCACATATGCCATTGTGGATTTTAGCTAGCACTTTTTCTGACTCCTCTATTTCTAGACACTTAAGGAGAGTTCCGTCTAGACCCTTCCTATACAAGTCACCAGAGACAAAGGCAAAGTGTAAGGGATGGCGGAAGGAATGGCATGGTGGATTTGCAAGAGGAATATGAGGTGGAAGATATGAAAAGATGTAAGATTTGTGAGCAGGATAGCGTAATTCGTCCACCAGAAACTTGAAGCAAAATTTATGCTTTTTCATTTGTAAGATAGATGTCAAAGTAACCAAGGCATTAGCAACTTTGTTCTCAGCTCTAGGAGTGGGCTGAAGTATAACAGATATGAGATCATGCTTGAAGTAGTGCACCATTTTTTTGTAGAGAATCAACTTGTCATCTTTTATTTGAGAATCATTATTTTTTAGCAGATTTTTATTTTTACTTTTCTTAGATGCGGATACCACCACAATGTGGTTTTCGCCATCTGACCATTGCTCTTTTCTTTTGACTTGATGACTATGATGCTTGATTGTTGATTCAATCCTTTTTGTTGCTAGTTCGTTGGTGGAAGAATTAACAGGTGTTGATGCAAAATGAAATGAAGTGACCGGTTCAATAGCATTTATGTGAGGGGTGTCATCTCTGGTAACAAGAGAGGTTGAGCCTATAGGGTAAGCTCCAAAAGTAGCTAGATCTAGACTTGTCATAGAAGAACCAGCGTGGTCCACTAAGGCAATATGAGGAACAAACTCATCAGACCCCACACAAGACCCATCAACCACGTCAGGTGGGTTACAAGAGGTATGAACCATATCAACATCCATATCTGTCATGGGAGGATCTTCTGGAAGAGTCTTAAGATGCCGAAAAGTAGAGATACTCATGTCATTATGTGAGAGATCACCTCTTTGTAGCAGTCGTGCAATGTTGTGACATTGTCGATCATAGTGCAATGATTCTTTAGGCACATAGGTTCTAGACATAGAGGCCTCAGCCATATCATCAGTAGATATACATTCTTCTCCCCAAAGGAGTGAAGTAGAAGGAAGATCATCTCCCATGTGAGCCATAGTGTGCAGTGGTGACTCATCTATATCTGTGTCTGAATTACTGAGCATGGGGGTATTTCTAGAATCCTCTCTATAGATACACTCTTGAATAGCTTGTTCTTTTCTTTCTGCTTCTAAAGGAACGGATGAAGGAAAAAAAGTATCAAAGATCACCATAGCAGAAGTGGAAGGCTTCATCTAATCAGAAGGTTTCCCATATGACCTAGGAGAAACAGGTATAGAAGCAAAGGAACCTAGTGTATATTCACCCATACCAAGGCTCATCATCTTAAGTGATTTCTCAGCAGCAGCTAAAGATGTACTAGGATCAACAAAAGGTTCATTATGAGGAACAAATTTTTCAGTAGCAGCAAGAGTATTGATAGCAATAGTATGGTCTCCAAGAATCACAACCTCAGTGCCATTGTATGGAAATTTCATGCACTGATGATAAGTGGAAGGAACAACCTGCATGACATGGATCCAAGGATGACCCAAAAGAATGTTATATGCGAGTGGGATGTCCTATACTTGGAAGCTAATATCTTTCGTGATAGGGCCCACTCAGACAGGTAGTGTGACAAGACCTTTGGAAGATCTTTCCACTTCATCATAAGCTTTTATAGTAATCTTCTTTTTAGAATCCATAGCAAATTCTGACAAACCCAATTGTTGTATGACATTGAAAGAAACAATATTTAACCCTGCACCATTGTCTATCAAGACTCGGTGGACTTGGGTATTGTAGACTAGAACTTCAATGTGTAAAGCTAGATTATGTGGGTGAGCAATAGATATGTCATCTTCTGTAGAAAAGGAGAGAGATAGCGGAGATGAAATGTGGTTGACCATAGCCTGAAATTGATCTGGATCAATGTCATTGGGAACACATGTTGTACGTAGAGCCTCATCAAGAATCTCTCTATGCGAAGAGGATAATCGAAGCAACTCAAGGATAGATATCTGTGCTGGTGTCTTTTGCAAATGTTGGACAAGATCATAGCTAGGGGTGGCTGAAGGAGCCACTTGTTTGGAAGGAAAAGCTTGCTTGGGATCTTGTGCAGTTTTAAGGAAAATCTTGGCTTGCCCCCTAGTAACAGCATTCAGAGTCTCACTTTGGGAAGATGAACTACCACATGTTTGCAAGACTAACTTTGGCTTACCATGATTGGTGTTATTATCATCTTGAGACCTCATCATTAGAATGCTCTCAATGGGCTCTACCATGTTGATCATAGGTGTATTAGAAGGATACATGTAATTGATCTTTGCATCATGATTCTTCTTATGTGTTTGAGAGGTTTCCCCCTTATCATGCTTAGGTAGAGGATCTTTGAAAGCTGTGTGAACAAAATTTTTAGTTAAGCCATCAGTGGAGATTGTGCCATTCTCAATAAGATCCTGAATATCATCCTTAAGCCTAAAACAATTGTCTGTTGGATGTCCTTTGTTTCTGTGATAATGGCAGTAATGATCCTCTCTCCACCAATCAGGCTTATTTATCGGATCCCAGTTACCAGGTTTATCAGGAAGCGTAAGATATCCATTGTCAACCAAAGTCTTAAGGATCACATCGTAAGGTTCTGCCAACTTGGTATAGACTCGCTTTCGAAATGACTTCTTAGGCTTATCTACATATTGAGGTTTAGGAGCATTGTGAGTGTTGGCAGCTTCTTGTTGTTTTGCTACATAGATAGCATTGGAGAGATTGAAAGAAGGCTCTTTAACTTTAGGAGCATCAACAACCCCATCATTAACAACATACTTGTTCTTATTCCAAGGTTTGTTCTTATCTTTACCATTGCCTTTAGCATCTTTATTAATAACAATATCCCCTTTTCTTATAGCTACATCCTCAATCTGATATGCACTTTCAACCATGTCATGGAAGGAGGAGAACAGTTGCTTCCTTAGATCATAAAATAGCTCAGGCACAAGTGTGTTGACGAAAATGTCAATCTTTTCTCTTTTAGGTAGCTGACGAGGATATCGAGAATACAATGACCTCCAACATTGTAAGTTGCAAATGGCTCACCTTGATGTTGTTTTAGATTACCAAGATCTATCACAGTGATAGGTTGTTGGATGTTGTAAGAGTACTGCTGGGTAAATCGTTGAGCTAACTCATCAAAAGTCTTAAGAGGTGGTGTCAATTTCGCAAACCATTCCAAAGCTTCGCCTCTTAAGCTTCGAGGGAATAAGCGTAGAAGATATGTGTCTTCATGAAGAAAGTCCATACTAAGAGCATAAAAATGATGCACATGGTCATGAGGGTCACCATTTCCATCATACTTGTCATATTTAGGAACCTCAATATCCCTAGGAAATGGGACCATGTATAGACTTTTATCAAAAGGAAGAGCACAAATTGATTCTACAAAAGAGACCTTTGGAGGCTCTCTTTCTAATGCCATTTGGGTAAGGTGTTGATTTGTCTGACGTAATTCTTCTTGACGGACTTCCAATTTAGTTGGTACTCTTTGTTGGACAATTTGTCTGACATCATAGCCAGGAGGAAGCTTGTATCCTCTAGAAGTCATATATTGAAAATATTGATCACCATTACGCTCTAAAAGCTTATGCATCATTCGTTGGAAATCCACATCTTGTTCACATCTCATAAGATCCTCACTAGAAATCTCATCATTAGCCTCTGCCTCATGTTGAGAGGGAGGAGGTCTAGGTGGTGAAGAAGGCATAGCAAAAGTTGGCCTTGGAGGAGATCTTGGTGGTGTGTTGTTGTCATTGTTGCCATTGTTAAAAAGAGGTCTATGCTCATGATTACTAGTCTCAGGTTGCTCATGAAATGTCCCTCTATAAGCCATGCACCTAGCAGCATCCATCCTTTGTTGATTATGTTTTTTTTCTAAGCGTGCTTGGTTATCCTTATGCTCAAAGTGTTCTTGCAAGAGTTGAAACTTTTCTTGTTCAGTCAAAGTGAGTGAGACACTGTCTGTGTTTTTGGGGGTCTTGAATGCGGAAAAGAAGAAACCTCCTTTATACCACGGTGTAGCCTTAGAATTCTCAGATTGGTCAGAACTAGAACTATTGTTGCTAATGGGTGCTTTTGAACGTCTAGTTGGAGAAGGTAACTATGTATAATTGAATGGAGGATGACTCTCCTGCTCAAATTGAGACCGAGTTGTAACCGGCATGAAAAGAGATGTTGGTTGACTAATAGAATGAGACAAAGTTTCTTAGATTTGAAATAAGAAAAGCTAATAAAGATCACTTGTCAAAGTAGAACAATAGAGAGAGATGGCTCGTCAAAAGTGCTCAAGCACTTATAGCAATCAATTGACTAAAGCCAAGCAGCGAGCAAGAAGCTCAATAAGCAAGTAGCTAGAGAGGTAACTGTGATGCGACAAGTGATCAAGAGTAGCATTTGTTAAGCTCAAATCCAATAGTTTTAGCTCATTTGTTTCAGTCTAGAACAAATCTAAGCATGTAGGTAACAAACCAATTTCAGGTAAGAACAGAAAAAGACACTCTACAATAGGTTAAAGTGCAAGTTTATCAACTCTAAATTGTAGCAATGACAGGACAGTAGAAATGACTCAGGATTCTTGGTTGAGGGTATGCAAGGATACTTCAATAACATATGACTCTTGACCAGTGAATGTGAAAAACTCAGTTTTGAAGCACTTGGACCAAATTTGTAGATTGAACAGTGCAATTTCTCAGTTTGACAAGCAGTAGCAATAGATAAAAGACAGGTTTGCAAACAGTATGGGATCAAACATGTCATAGAACACTTGAAACAAGGGCAAAAGCAACCTTGCCAAGATGAGCACTTGTGATATCAAAATAGAGAACCTTATGAATGCTACCATTTGTTTGAATATTGAGAATGTTTACATTGGTATAGCACAATCGAAGACAATTCAAGCAATTACTACCTAGAAGGACAAGGCTCATTACTTAGCAACGTGGCCCACAACTTGATGCTCCCTTGCCTCACACCAAGCGGTTGCCCACAAGAGATATTGGCATTGTCATGGAAGTGTCAAAAACACAACCAAAGGAACACATATGGTGAGTGTCTTGGGGTGATCTGGGTAAGTCCACTTGGATCAATCCTTGCACCAAGAAGCTAAGTGGCTAAAAGAAGGTGGCCTTTATCTAATGGTTTGTAGTAAGGGTTTCCGTTCATAGCACCCCTCTTGCTCCTCATAAAGGACTAGGACCTCGCGGCCTCAAGAGTACCTTAAGCATTCTTGCTTAATGCTTTCCTCATGGTCACAATCCCACAAGTTACTCACATCAAGCGAAGATAAGTACTATGTCTACCAAGGTTTTGTGTCCTCAATAGCCTTGAGATTATAGTGAGTTGGAATCACTCACCACCAAGGAAAATGATGACAAGGTTGTCCCCACTTGGGTCATTCCCCTTGATTGCTCAAGAGCAGGCCCGCTAAAGGATCCTAAATCTAAACAAAAAGTGGATTAATTCTTGAGGTTCAAGGTTTTTGGTTCACCACAAGGGTGAAGAGCATACTCCCCTATCTCAAGAATCTCTCCCAAACACACCAAGAAAAGATTCAATTACCCCCTTGCTTTCAAAATCTCAAGATGGGTCAAGATTTCTGTTTCACCACAAGGGTGAAGAGCATACTCTCCTACCACCTCAAAATTTCTACAACAAGGTATTGAGTGCCTATGAAAGGAAACCACTAGTATATGCCGCACTTAATAAAGAAAGCAATTAAAAAAGCACTTGATTTGGTTTTTATGCTTAGGGAAGCCCTGCAAAAACCATTAGTAGCCCTCTTTGACATGCGATTTTAGCAAATTTCAAGCAAGAAGCACCTACAACCATAACTTGTTAGACCAACAAGAGTTAGGAGAATCAAAATCCAAAATCTAACAATGATTAGTACATGAAAAAAATTAGATAATGTGCAAAAATAACTAATCAAATGATAAAATCTGAAAATGAAACCATCATGGTTGGATTAGGCTCGGAAAGACCTTTCCAATGATATATCACACTTAAAATTTTGATATCATTTGCAAAAATTTCTCAAAAATGGGCACCCGTTTTCCAGAGTGGCATAGATTTGAAAACGCTGAAATTTTCAAAAAAATTGAAAACAACAAATAAACTAGCAAAATTCAATAGACAATACCAGGTGACATTTAATAGCTAAAACATGACATTTAAAAGCTGGCAGGCATGATTAAAATGTGCAAAGGCATGAGCAAAATATGCAAACATGTGAATAGAATATGTGGACGCGCGAATAGAATGTGCAAAGGTGTGAATAAAATGCTTACCTGCGTGAACAAAATGCTCATAAGCATGAGAAAAATATGTAGACACGTGAACAAAATGCTCATAGGCGTGAAAAGAATGCTTAAAGGTGTGAAAAGAATGTGCAGAGGCGTGAAAAGAATATGCAGACGCGTAAAAGGAAAATGTAGATGCGTGAATAGAAAATGTAGATGCATGAATAGAATGCTCACAGGCATGAACATAATACTTGCCTACATGAACAGAATACTCACAGGCGTGAACAGAATGCCCGCAAGTGGTGTTTCACCTGTTTGCGCAAAATTAACAAAAATAAATGACGAAAATGCAGAAAATGAAGGACAAAATGAAACTATTCTGCCCCACGGTGGGCACCATAAATGTGTGCTATAAATGTGTCACACTTCTATGGATCATTACATGCAAGGAAACTCAATAATGAGCCCTCACAAATTGATCCATAGCTCCCTAGGCATGGAGTGCAAGGGTTTTTAAGAATGCTCTCAACTAGAGCTATTTAGCCTATAACCTTGCTAGTAAACCATGCAATGGGAGATTCAATGAAGTCAAGGGAAAGAATGCCAATATCCTCAAGAATCAAGAATGAAAATGCAATGCAATGCTATGCTAAGAATGGAAATGCAAGCTAAGCTATGAAAGGAAATATGAAAGTGTTACAACCCAAGCTAATTAATCTATGTGAGCTAATCTAGAGCATAGAAATGAAGCTAATCTAAGAAAGCATAAATATGAAGCTAGGCTAAGAATGCAAGAATGAGATGTAGAATGCAAGAATGAGATGTAAATGCTAAGAATGCTCCAAATCTTCAAAAAGCTCCAAATGTACCTAGAAAACCTGCAGCATAAAGTTAGCATAAAAAGTTGGGGATCTAGAATGAAGAAAAGAGCTCTTCTTTTAAAGGAAATGAGAAGGAATGGACCATGGAGATTAAGAGGCAAAAGATTTAATTAACGGTGGAGCTGAAAAGAGGAGCAATCCATGTGCACAAATATCCTCCAATGAGAAAATAGGAGTTGACTTTTGTGTCTATATGAGACAAAAAGTTCTTTTTCCCTTTTTATAAAATAAGAATAATGCTTTATTTGTGCAACTTAGGATAAGAGGAAAAGTGGGGGATTTTTATTTATTAAAAGGGGAGGGAATTCCTTTTAAATAAATAAAAACTTAGGATAAGATGGTTAGCCCATAGAAAATAATCGAATAAATGATAGAACTAGGATTTGATCAAGAATAAGCAATTTATGATTTAGCAAAAGGGGCTAATAGTTTAGGTGACCATTTTTAGGTGTATATAGTAGGTTGTAAGGCCTTCCCAATTTATGTCAGATATTACAATCAAGTACATAAGTCCTCCAACATGTGAGGATCTGCCAACAATCTCTAATTTTATATCTTCTATCTTCTATCAAAAATTGACTCCCCAAACTCTAACCAAACAACTACGTTTATACAAGAGGCTATCGAGCCAAGTCATCCTTCAGATCCCCAATTGACAGAAGGAATGACTAGATCTAGGTCCACAAGCTTCCCAATGATGGGTACCAACATTAAATCTGTGACCCAAATTAAATGCACAAGTCAGCCTCAAAAGAAATCCAAAACAAACAACTTGGTAAGAAAGGAAACTGAGTGCCAGAAAAGCATCATCGAGCACTAGGGAAATTCACTGAGCACCAAGAAAATTCATTGAGAAACACTGGAAAAAAAAGGAAACCAAGAAACACTGAACCAACTCGGTCAAAGAAGGAATTGAGCAACACAAAAAAACTCAAATATGTTTTTGGTGACATAGGATTGCCAAGAACCCGAGATCCTCCTTTATTAGGTTACCCAAAAAATCTTGAAAGGTAAAAATGGGGTGGGGATGACACCCACAAATATTTACTACTACAGTATAAAGTTTTCCTGTTAGGGATACAAAATTTGATAACTTTAGATGATCTACCCTGTGAGGGGTCTTCCCTATTAAGACATTATAGACTTATACAATCTACCTTGATTAAAGGATTTGAATCTTACAACTAAGTAAGCACTTGGTTAAGAGATTTATGAGAGCCTATTAGGACTACTTTATTAAGAGATTTACCCTAATTCACCTATTAAAATGTATCAGTACCCAATCCTTCAGCTTGAACTAAAAATGCTGATAAAGATCTCCTCTTTCCAATACTTATCAGATCTCAAAATCAAATGTCTCTTTGTTTTGTCCTTCACTACTTTTCTTGGTCACTCTGACTAATCTCTACCTATATCAAAATACTTCTACATTCTACATTCATGATATCTCCTTCATTTCATCCAACTACATACATGATACAACATTTTACGGTTTAGATCTCATCTTATATAAACATCTAATCAACCTCCTAGATCAAGATCAATGATCTATGTTCTCTACTTATGATGCTTGAGCATTCCCTTTTTCTGATAGGTTACATGGCTTACATCAGGATTAATGATTATAAATACAAGGTGTAATCAACTCTGTGATTTCCTCAATAGACATTAAATATTGTATAGATGTCGGCCAAAATGGGTTACCTAAGTGTTTGTGCCATAACAAACACATATGTCAAAACTAGCTTGCTCATCATATGAAGTCTGACACTCAACATTTACTATTCTTCATATACTAGTGCTTATCATTGACACTTCTATACAACTTGGCATAAACTACTCAGTGATTACTAAAGTTCTCAGTGACCTTTGACTTACTTGGTAGTAACTACTACTTGGTAACTATACAAAATACAATTCTATACATAACTTGGCCTTTACAAGATGGCTCGATCGCAATGATGACCGACCAACATTGCCTAGAAAATAACTAAGTGTAAGACGCTAATAGACAATAAAACTTATGGGTCAACACTTAACAATCCTTTTTATATTGTAAATCTCTTAACAAAGTGCACACTTAATGAGTGTTGAAAAATCCTTTTACTAGATACACTTTAGTAGGTCTTTTTTGTATTACTCTTAACATGGTAAATCACCATAAGTGATACTTTTTTATGCTCTAATTGAGAAACCTTTATGATGCAGTATTGAAGGATTGTGGGTATCATCCTATTACAGATAGTAGTTTCCATTGCACCAAAAGATTGAGCCATTGGGTATGTGCAGGATCATGGTATGTGAAAAAGTGGTGATGTGAAAAAATAAACTTTTTAGTCGTCCAAAAGTGCACTAAAATATTTGTTAACTTTTTAGTAGGCCTGGGTGTCAGTACACCTAGCCAAGCCAAATCACTAGCCTAATCAGATATTTGATAAAATCAAATATCTGATATTATCGAATATTCGATATTATCAGATATCTAATTTTTTCTAGAAAATTTTATTTCTAGTATGCGGTCATGTTTAATATTTTCATTGTGAAAACATTGAACATAGCTCTAGGTTTTAGACATCTAATTAATTCTCATATCTGATTTTCTCAACAAGAAAAGGTAAGTTAAATTTTTAATTTTTATTGTTTTTATTGTTTTTTAATTGAAATTTGTAATTTTTTATATAAAAACTTGGGTTTAAATGATATTTTTTATTAATTTTTTTAAATTAATTGTAATTTTCTAGTTGGGTTCTAATTGTAATTAGACATGGACTCAAATCAATCAGAAAACCCTCCCAATGATCCCGCAAATAATCTAGAACCACCTCCAAACAATCTCCCACTTTTAGAAGATGAACCAGTCTCAAACCCTCACCATTTAGAGGATCTCATAGGAGACAATCTAAATTAGCTTAGAGGATATCAGACCACATATGCCAATATCCCCACATTATGCCCCATGTTTTCCACGTTGAAATCCATTATAGAAAACATGGAGAAACTTACAAAGCAACATAATGTTGCACTTCTTTGGCGCGATTCCATGCATGCCCAATTTGACAATGGGCTTGACTATGATCAAGTTATGAACCTAAACATAACAAAACATGACATATGTAATCTTTTTTTGGATCCTAAAACTAGTTTAAAAGTGGACCCTAAAAAACCCAACTTGTCAATTAAATGTTGCACAAATGATGCAAAATGTGACAACTTTTGGTACCATCGGTGGATGGTTTTTGATAGACCACCTCACATCAATTTGGATGTCCCAATTTATTTCATTAAAAAACTGTATGATGAATTTGTGCTTGGTCGCAAGGTAAACTATTGGAATATGAGATCAAACTCAGGTGTAGACTTAGGCCCTCCTTAGGATAGGCCATGGGCACACCAGATGAAATCTCGCACAAATGTCCCCCCTCCTAAGATTTCACCACCTCCTATAGTGGAGCATCTTGATATTATTGTTGAGGTTGACTCATAGACTATTTGATCCATTCACACCTTGAGTGATCTACTGGTTACCTAGAGCATGACATTGTTTCCTCCTCATGCTAATGCTTCTAGCCCTTCCACATCCTCCTCAAGCTCACATGTTTGTGTCCCCCACAATTGCATTATGTGGAAGAATCTGTTCTTAGGCCCCCTAAATGATAATAATGCATATAACTACATCTTTGAGGTGGATGATACTACACAAAACACTATAGGCATTGAAGAACCTCATGAAAATATGCATCAGGGGCATAGAGAGCCATGGACTCCTATTGCTATGGTAAGGGTAAATAGTTCAGTTTTTACATTGTATTTAATTTTAAACATTCATATTTTTAGTAGAATTTTCTTATAATGATTTCCCACTTATGTTTTTTATGTTTTATATTTATGTTTAGTTGATGACAGAGGAGGAGATGGCACAGGTGGATGGGTCCATGCTTTCAGCCATATCATTTGGCCTTGACACTTCTATGGTACATATGTTTAATGTACTCATTGGTTTCCTTTTATTATAATAGTATATGTAGATGTATTTTCTAATTTTTACAATCATCTTATTACATACTAATGCAGGTGTCACCAGTTGCCACTGGGGGACAATGTGAGGGGGTTCAGGTGTTAGGCGTTGACAAGGGGAAGGTAATTAAGTAATTTAGTTTGTTTATGCATACATGTATACTTGTCAGTTGTGCATACTTATTTTTAATTTACATGATTTATTTAACAGAGGGTGGTGTCTGATGATGTCATGAGACCCTTTTTCATGATAGAATCATAGGCATCTCAATTCATAGTTACTACCCCATGGTACATATATTTCTAAAGTTATTTATGTGTATTTACTATCAAGTATATATATAATATGATCAAGTCATGATTGTATGAAGTATCTATTTTACTTTTTTAGGTCACCCCTAGTTTGAGGGAGGTAGAATGACAAGGGTTTGTATTGCTGATGACTCAACTGACATTTCCTAAAGAAAGTTAAACACATTTAAGTTTTAATGTTAATTGAGTTATTTTGTAAACATATATTTTCCACCAAGGATTTAACATTAAATAGTATAACTCATAGATCAATATCATGTTCTCAAATATATATAGGTCAGAGTTGACATTGGTGGCATTGTCCCTTCGCTACCAAGGACATATATTAGGTCTCATGTCCGCGTGAGTAGACAGAGAGGCGAGGTACATGAGAGTTCAATTTTAGTTTTTTTTAAATTTATTATTGTTGACTATGATTTTGAATTTTTATTTTTTATTTGTAGAAACCATATAAATTAATTAATCTAACTTGGGGTTTCACTTTTGTGTTTGAATCCAAGATCCATTAGAGCCAAAGAGTACTTCAAAGAGGCCGCAATTTGATGATCCAGCAGTAGAATAGGATGTCCTAGTAACATTTGTAGTTGAACTTCTTATTTTGAGATGTCATATGACACATTTTGAGATGGTGTATACCACATTGTATCTAGATATGTTGATTTTGTAAATATGTACAAAATTATTGTTCAATTTGATATATATGAAACTTGATATTCGATCCAATTTGTTAATTGTGTGTTCATTTACTCATTGTTAGTATGTAAATATGCTTGTGTGTATGTACTCATGTGTATGATTTATGCCTTAAGTATATTCAAGTACATTCTTCATAATCTAAATTCATGTGTATGGGCTACATGAATGACTTAAGTGAATTCATGTGTATTTTATATAATCTATGCGGTACATGTACGCTTTATGACTTAAGAAAATTTATGTGTACGCTTTACATGTACTATGTGTGTTCACGTGTGTAATTCATCATTTAAGTGAATTAATAATTTATGTCCTACATTATATTCATGTGTATTTGATCCTCTCAACCAAGCAAATCCTTCAAAGTTCACTTCACAAATCTAGTGATCACCTTGTCAAATCAACTGTTATGCAATGTATTAGGTTACAACTCTATTATACATGTCAAAGACACATCATTACATGAGAATCAATAAGCACATTTTTGGAATGATGCTTCTACATGAAGATTTTGTCAAACTGTTATTGAGAAAATAATGACCTATCATTCTAGGTACCAAACCCTCCTATCTAGGGTCTGTAGGCTAGGGCTTGTTCAAAAAGACTTTCAAATCTCTCTATATCCCCATAATGGATCTAACACATCCCTATGGACCACAATAGAATGGATCCATCATAAAATATACTCATCCATTGGATTATATGCTTGCAACAATGACTGGTGCTACTTCATGCACCTTGAATTAACATTTACCACCATTTGTGGTCTCTCTAGCACCATGTATCCTACATATCCCTGTAACCAAACACTATTGTAGAAGACACTAGTTAATTCCTTTGCTTCAAATGCCAATGAAATGATGCAATATGGACATAGAAATGATAACAAGACAATAGACAATGAATTTACTCCATTTCAAATCATAGACACATTCCACAATGCATTCAAATGACCATCCTTGGTCTTTTTACATTTTCCATTGACCCTTTATGGTCATGTCCCCATATCCCTTGGAAAAGAAACATCTATATATTGTGGGCACAAACTAATGCTTCCATCACATCTGGTTGGGTAGGTTTATCCTAGGAATTATCCCACTTTGCCTCATGACACACCAGAATACTCACCAACATACGCAATGGTGCTTAGTGGACCTTGGGAGCACTTTGGTCTGGCATGTTCATGAACATTCTATTGAATTTGTGTTCCAAAAGAGGTTTTCACTAGTGTTTACCCACTCAATGAGAGCTAATGGTGTAGACCATTCGGTGCCAGGATGAGTGGTTTGGAAGAAACCCAATGGTGTAACTTTCAATTGACCCTCACTACAAGCTTTGGCATCAAGTGAGATTAGCATGCCAAATTTAAAATAATTTGAATGTCCCAGAATAGAGAGAATTTATTGTAGGCTTTAGAAACATGGTCTTGTACCATCTCATGATTTGTTGATACCTCTCATGGGGTCCAAGATACCAGCCTTGAAAGATTGTTGCCCAATCGTGCTTAGTGCACCTTGGAGACACTTTGGTCCAACATGGTCTCAAATGTTTTACTAACTCTATGGTCAAAATAGGGTTGTCACTAGTGTTTACCCATCCAACTGGAGCTAATGGAGTAGTCCATTCAGTACCAAGATGAACAGTTTGGAAGAAACCCAGTGGTGCAACTTTCAACTGACCCTCACTGCAAGTTTTGGCATCAAGCAAGATTGGCATGCCAAATTCAAACAAGTTTGAATCTCCCAGAATAGAGAGAGGTTATTGTAGGCCTCATAAGCATGGTCCTTTAGCATCTCATAGTTTGTTGATACCTCTCACAAGTTCCAAGACATAAGCCTCAAAAGATCACTACCTAATCATGCTTAGTGCACCTTGGGTACACTTTAGTCTAGCATGGTCACGAATGTTCTAGTGACTCTGTGGTCAAAATGGGGTTTTCACTAGTGTTTACTCACCCAACCTAATGCAAGGAAGGATGGGGAGAGGCACCAAAGGTACATCCTAACCAGATCCACCTTGCAGAGATCACACATGTAAGCAACAAACACACAAGTGAGAGAGAGAATGCAGATATCATTCATATATTAACTTCAACTAATTCATACATGCCAACTGTAAGGCCTCCCTAGTTTAGGCAGCATATTACAATCAAGTATAGAAGTCCTCAACATGCAAGTATCTAAAACAATCCTCTATCTCATAGCTTCTATCTCTGATATCCTAATTGATGTCCTAAAACTATAAACAAAGATTACATTCTATAGAAGAGCTTACCAAACAAATCAGCCTTTAGATCAAGCATCAACAAAAGGAACAACCAGATCAAGGTCCACATGCTTCCCAATGATAGATATTATCATTAAATCCATGACCAAAATTAATGGAAAGAGTCAGCCTCAACATGAAACTAAAAAAAAAAACTTAGTAATCAATGAAACCAAGCACCACACCAGCATCACCGAGCACTAGGGAAATTCACCAAGCACTAGAGAGATAACCTGTTAGAAAGTAAATTCCACCAAGATAACTAAGAGGGGGGGGGGGTGAATCAGTTATTAGATAATTATAACTTTTATCATCTTCAATAGCATTAAACCATATAAGTAATATAATTACCAACCATAGAAAGATATTCATACACAATAACACAATGACACAAGATATGTTGACTAGGGAACCTCTTGATTAAAGAGTAAACCCCAGTGGGAATGATGCCCACAAAAGATGCACTAATATGAATATTCCTTGTGAAAGGATGGACTCTGTTAGGAGTCTTATGAAATACATTTAGTACATATGAATCCCTATTAGGAGATTTTGAATCCCTGTTAAAAGATTCTAACTTGGTTAAGAGTTATGGAAGACAGAAGGACCCACTGCCCAAACAGCTTCAAAGTAAGATCACTGAACACACTATCCAAATAATCTTTGCATTACTCAATAGAATAATATGTTACCTCTTCTCTGACTATGCCAAACCACACTCACTATTACATTAGATCTCAATTTTAGATCTCTATACTTCTCATGTCTTCCTTTACAAATTCACTTTCATACTTAGCTCTTTTCTTCACTTCATGCATATAGCATCACAATCGCTGCTACCATATCATAATTACACACTTTTCACATTACAACTACATGCAACTTCATACCAACTACATTGAAACAAGGAAATGCATTCCTTCCTTTATACCACTCTCAAATAATTACAAATGAGTCGGCATACAATTAAAAAATAAAAGTTTCCACACGCTACACCAAAATTACACAAATCTGTCAGCTTCCAAATATAATAAATCTTCACTCGCGCAACCTCAAAGTCTATGCTATCATTCATGTCACTATCAATGTGTCTCCAAGTTCCCTTTAACTGTGCAAAAGCAAATTCCATCCTGATTAGGAGATATCATCTGATTTCCACAAACGGCTACTCAGGAACACTGCCTAAATAATGCTTCCACCAAAATGATCATAACTTCCATGAATAAATGAATTACTATCTATTCTCTTAACCATAGACATATGACATATCAAAAAGTATAACCTCAACATCACATAGCTCCAACTGTAATAACCCATGTGCGCTAATCCAAACTCTGTCTGCTTCTCTGCAAGTCTTTGGTAAATCACTGTGTTGACATCAATGAAAATCATAGTCATGAATGCAACAACAACTACTAAAGAATGTCTGCCAAACATTTAGCATTCATTCCTAACAATCTTCCCCATTGGTATTGATGGCAACATAGATGAAAAACATCCAATGTTCCAAAAATCCAATACTACAACACTCTTTCTTCAAATCCTCTTCATTAATCAAATCTTGCTTTGTTATCCTATTAAGTTCTCTCCAATAGATGTCTCAGATAGTTTTTTCATGCTCACTTCTCCCCTATTGACATCAATGACAAAAATTTCATCACTATGTCAACAACTCAATGTCAAAAGACACTTTTCAAAAAATACATTTACTAGAGTCCTCATGACTCAACTCAGATACACATACTCCCCCATATAGGAAGTACCAACATCCAGTCTAGAAGAAAGATAAGGCTCATATACCACTGGATGGATGCAACCAACTGCATCACTTCTCAAAAGTAGGCTGGGGCATAACCCCAAGCATACTTCTTAGATACTCAAATGTATCCTTAGGCAAAGGCTTTGTGAATATATCTACTATCTGCTCCTATGTACTTATGTACTCAAGTCTGACTTCTTTCTTAGCAACTTTCTCTCTTACAACATGATACTTAATCTCTATATGCTTTGTCTTAGAATTTAATACAATATTCTTAGACATACTAACTATACTGGTGTTGTCAAAATGTATAACAATAGGTTTAAAAAATTTTATTCCAATATCCTTCAGCATTTGCTTCATCCAAATTATCTGGTTACAATTGCTTGCTACTGCTACATATTCTGCTTCTTGCTTAGCCAAGAAACTAATCTTCCTCCAAGGAAAAATACTCAACCACTGGTGCTTTTCTTATCATCAACACTACCTCTCTAATTAGCATCTATATATGCACATAAGGTAAAATCATTAGATTTTTCATACCATAGTCCATAGTCCATTGTGCCTCTTAAATATCTCAGTATCCTCTTTACTACTGCATAATGTGATTCTCTAGGTTCAGCTTGAAATCTTGCTACAATTCTAACTGAATGTGCTATATCAGGTCCTATATGAGTCAAATACTATAATCCTTCAATCATAGATCTGTATTTCTTTTGTTCTACTATAGGAGTCTCATCTGTGCTAGATAACTTATGTCCGGTCACCATAGGTGTTCCAACTAGTTTACAATCCTCCATTCCAAATCTTTTCAACAAGTCATTTAAGTACTTTATCTAACTTACAAAGATACCATCATTGTTTTGTTTTATCTATAATTTCAAAAAGTATTTCATCTCACCAATCATACTCATTTCAAATTTAGTCTTTATTTCATCAGCAAATTTGTCACTAGCTTCATCTTCTCCTCCAAAGATAATGTCATCAACAAAAATAGCTATAACTAAAAAACCATTTTCAATTTCTTTTGTGTACAGATTGATATCAGCTATTCCTTTTGTATATACCAACTTTAACAAATACTTATCCAGTCTTGCATACCAAGTTATAGGTACTTGTTTAAGTCCATATAAATATTTCTTCAATTTACATACCATGTCTCCTTCTTGAGTTAAAGGAAAACATTCAGGCTGCTCAATGTAGACTTCTTCTTCCAATTCTCCATTTAGAAATGCTGACTTCACATCCATCTAATATACTTTGAATTTCTTGTAAGCTGCATAAGCTAAAAACATTTTTATTACTTCAATTCTTGCAACAGGTGCAAAAGTTTCTTCATAGTCAATTCCTTCTTATTGTGAGTAACCCTTACATACCAATCTTTCTTTGTTTCTTACTACTCCTAGTTCATTCATCTTGTTTCTAAATACCCATTTAGTTCCAATAACATTCTTTTCTTTAGGTCTAGGGACCAATTCCCATGTCTTGTTCTTTTCAATCTAATCTAGTTCTTCTTTCATAGCATTAGTCCAACTTTCATCTTCACAAGCTTCATTAGTAGTCTTAGGTTCAATTTGAGAAATCAAACATAACTATTCTTGTGACTTATTATGAGTAAGAACTCCTCTTTTGATGCTCCCAATAATCTGTTCAAAAGGATGATTCCTTAACAAACTCTTGCTAGGTGTCATTCTCTCAGATCTCTCTTTAGATGTAGGTTCTTCAATAACTTCAATGTGGCTTTCATTCAACAAATCACTATCAGTTTCATAAAACAATTCAGTAGTTCCAGTGTTAGGTTTAGGATGAGCTTCTTCATTAGATTCATAATCAAGCATTCTTTCCTATATTTTGAACTTTTCATCAACTTTAACATTTGTGCTTTCAACAATAGTCTTAGTTCTTTTATTGAAACATCTATATGCTTTTCTTTTCAAAGAATATCCAATAAATATACCTTCATCACTTCTAGGATCAAAATTTCCAATATTATCATCTCTCTTTATATAACATTTGCTTCCAAAAATTCTAAAATACTTAATTGAGGGTGCATGTCCAAACCATAATTCATAAGGTGTCTTTTCTGTGTCTCCTCTAATTTGTACTCTGTTCATTATATACACTACTGTGTTCACTACTTCTCTCCAAAATATCTTTTCCAAATCATTTTCAAACAACATAGCTCTTACTGCTTCAGTCACTGATTTGTTCCTTCTTTTTGCAATACCATTTTGTTCAAGTGTTCTAGGGGCTGAATACTATCTTTTAATGCCATTTTCTTCACAAAAGTTGTTAAACTCTCTAGAAGTAAATTCTCCACCTCTATCAGATCTCAAATATTTAATCTTCATTCCTGATTCATTCTCAACTTTATTCTTAACAATCTTAAACTTATCAAATGCTTCAGATTTTTCTTTAAGAAATGAAATCCACATCATTCTTGTAAAATCATCAACAAGAATCATAAAATACCTTTCTCCATAGAATCCTCTAGTCCTGGTATGACCACTGAAATCTATATGATCAATCTCCAGCTTCTTGGTAGATGTAAACTTCTTACTAGTAAAAGAACTTCTCTTCTATTTAGCCATTACACATTCTTTGCAAATCATGTTAGTAGGCTTCATAATTTTAGGTAAATCTCTTACTGCAAGTGTAGTACTTTCACAATTTTATAAAAGTTTATATGACAAAACCTTATATGCCATAACCAACTATCATCAATCTTTGTAATCAAACATGTCATCTCAGTAGGAGTCAACTGAAATACATTACCTCTGGTTCTAGATCTAGTTCCTATCATATTTCTAACTTTATCCTTTATCACACAAGTTTTCTTAGTAAACCAAACTTGATATCCTTTATCAACTAACTGTCTAACACTCGAAAGATTATGTTTCAATCCATCCAAAAAATAAACATCATCAGTATTAGTCTTTCTATCAAGAGTAATAGATCCTATACCTTTAATCAAACAAGGTGCATTGTTTCCAACTCTAACAACTCCTCCATCATATTCATTCAACTTTATGAACTTTTTCATGTATCCAGTCATATGATGTGAACAACCACTATCTATAATCCAACCAGCTTTCTTTTCAACTTGAGAAACTAAGGCTTTTTTTTCTTTAACATTAGTTTCAGGATTTTCTTCTTTAATTGCTACAAATCCTATGTCATCATTATTTTTAGTATCACTTTCACTTAAAGTTCTTTCTATACTAGCTTTGAGATCTTCATGATTAGCATAGTAACATTCCTTAGATCTTCTAGGTTTGAAATTGCTTCTATAGTTTTTAACTCTCTTAGGACATTTAGATGCAAAATGACCATATTCTTGACAAGTCCAACATTTAAATATTTTCTTACCATCTGGTTCTCTTTTCACAAGAAAGGCAATACCTTCTTCAATCTTCTTGTCTTCTTCATTTCTAGATCTGCTACTAGTAGCATAATCTGTGCTCACACTGATGTTTCTTGACAAAGTAGGGCCGACACTAAGAGCACTGAATGTTGTCTCCATTCTAGGTAAGTCTCTTGATAATCTTAGGTTCATTTCTACTGCTTCCAATCTTCCAAGAAGAGTTTCTCTTGTAAAGTTTGTTGTACAAGGTATCACTTGTTCAATCATCTATGTTGTTTGCTTAAATACAAGAGTCAATGTCCTCAGAATTTTCCATATCACTTCATTCTCTATCTTTGTTCTTCCACAAGATTTTATACCTATAATGATCTCTGACATTCTACCAATATAACTTCTAATAGATTCATCTTCCAACATTCTTATATCTTCAAATGCACATATCCAATTATGTAATCTAACTCTTTTTGCATGTTCATCACCTTCAAAAGTAGAGTGTAAAGCATTCCAAATTTCATGAGATTTTTTCAAATATTTTACCTGACTCTACTCATTCTTCTGAAGTGGTGTCAAAAGTGTTTCTCTTTCATGTATGTTACACATATATAGATCTCTCTCTTCCATAGTACATGTTTCAAGATTTTCCTCTTTAATGATAGTCTTATTATTCTTTGTAATCAACCAATAACCTGGTCCTAAAAATAATAGGTGTGTCTTCATTTTTTCTTTCCAACTATCAAAATTTACTCCATTAAACTAAGGGCTTTCTTAACTAAAATTCACCATGTATCTCCTTAAGTTGTTAAACTTCTTTTTCGAGGACCTGCCACTTTGATACCAATTGTTAGAAAGTAAAGTCCACCAAGATAACTGAGAGGGGGGGGGGGGGCTCAATCAGTTATCAGATAATTATAAATTTTATTATCTTCAATAGCATTAAACCATATAAGCAATATAATTACCAACCATAGAAAGATGTTCATACACAATAACACAATGACACAAGATATGTTGATTAGGGAACCTCTTGATCAAAGAGTAAACCCCAGTGGGAATGATGCCCGCAAAAGATGCACTAATATGAATATTCCTTGTGAAAGGATGGAATCTATTAGGAGTTTGATGAAATACATTTAGTACATATGAATCCTTGTTAGGAGATTTTGAATCCTTGTTAAAAGATTCTAACCCAGTTAAGAGTTATGGAAGACAAAAGGACCCACTGCCCAAACAGCTTTAGGGTAAGATCACTGAACACACTATCCAAATAATCTTTGCATTACTCAATAGAATAATATGTTACCTCTTCTCTGACTATGCCAAACCACACTCACTATTACATCAGATCTTAATTTCAAATCTCTGTACTTTGCATGTCTTCCTTTACAAATTCGCTTTCATACTTAGCTCTTTTCTTCACTTCATGCATACAACATCACAACCACTACTATTATATCATAATTACACACTTTTCACATTACAACTACATGAAAATTCATACCAACTAAATTACAACAAGGAAATACATTCATTCCTTTATACCACACTCAAATAATTACAATTGAGTTGGCATACAATTACAAAAGAAAAGTTTCCACATGCTACACCAAAATTACACAAAACTGTTAGCTTCCAAATATAATAAATCTTCACTTGTGAAACCTCAAAGTCTGCGCTATTGTTCACATCACTATCAATGTGTCTCTAACTTCTCTTTAACTACACAAAACTAGATTCTATCCCGATTAGGAGATATCATCCGATTTCCACAAATGGCTACTCAGGAACACTGCTTGAATACTGCTTCCACCAAAATGATCATAACTTCCATGAATAAATGAATTACTATCTACACTCTTAACCATAGACATATGACATATCAAAGAGTATAACCTCAATATCACATAGCTCCAACTACAATAACCCACATGCGCTAATACAAACTATGTCTGCTTCTTTGCAAGTCTTCGGTAAATCACTGTGTTGACATCAATGAAAATCATAGTCATGAATGCAACAAAAATAGCTATAGAATGTCTACCAAACATTTAGCATTCATTCCTAACATAACCAACCAACCCTGATAAATAAAGGAAACCGAGAAACACTGAACCAACTTGGTCAAAGAAGGAACTGAGAAATGCAGGAAAATAAAAACATGTTTTTGGTGATACAGAATTTCCAAGGACCCAAGATGCTCCTACATCAGACACCTAGGGTTATTTGAAAATTATTCTCCAAATCATGAAGTAGGTATGATCCAAGCTGAATCCAACTCTAGTTGTCAAATCCATGAACTGTCTTCAATTAGTCTATTCTTCCACTTTACTAGGTATTCCATATACTATTTTCCTCTTGTACTTCTACCAATTCTTTGCTCCAAAATCTGCTCAGCTTCTTCCATTTTTTTCTTAGGATAATCATTCGGTATTGTCATCTCTTCATCCGACTCATGGTACTCATATAAATCAGCAATTTTGAATATAGATGATATATCCATGTCATCAGATAACTCAATCTCATAAGCATTTCCGCTATCAAATCTCTTCAAAATCTTGCAATGTCTAAACTTCTTCATTTTTAGCTTCCCATATGTTCCAATAGGAAATTGACATTTCTTCAAATGAACCATTACTTCATCACCGACTGCAAAAGTCTTATGTCTTCTTGATCTATTGGCTCTATCTTTGTATTTTTGATTAATTTTCTCCAAATTATATTTCACATCTTCATGCAATGTCTTCATGTACTCAAAAAAATTTACTCCTTCACCACTTATCTTTCTTTCATCATCAATATCCCTGAAATCAAATATACCTCTTGGTTGTATGGCATTTATAATCTCAAAAGGTATTTTTCCAGTACTCCTATTCATTGAATTATTGTATGAAAAATCTTCTTGTGCCAACATAGAATCTCAATTACTCAGTGTGTCTCCAACTAAAAATCTAAAAATATTTACCAAACTTTTGTTCACAACTTTTGTCTGTCTATCATTCTGCAGGTGAAATGTCAAACTATACTTCAACTTGGTGCCAAACTTTCTCCAAAGGGTCTTCCAAAAGTATCCAACAAATTCACTACCTTAGTAAGAGATAATACTCCTTGTTAATCCATGTAATCTGACAATTTCCCTAAATAAAAGATGTTCTATATGTACTGCAGCTGATGTCTTTCTACTAGGTTTTAGCCCATTTTCCTGTAAAATAAAAAATCCTAAGAAAATGGTCTTATCTTGAAAAAATATTCTAAAGTTTTCATGACCACCTGCAAGCTTTTTTTGATCTGTGAAGAAGATCTATTAGGTTTCATAGCTTGTGACCTTGGCCAAGGATAGTTTATGATGTGTCCACGGTCTAGTTTAGATCGCATGTGCCCAAGTGTAAAAACCAGAAAGATATGGTTGCTTGAAGATCTAAGACATAGGGTTTATTCCATGTCGTAGGGCTTCATGAAATTTTCCTAAGTCCAAAACCCTAGCCCTTTCTATTTCTTCATTAAATTTTCCTAGCCACTTAAGTCCCCATTCTGCACATTTCTAATTTCCTTGCTCGGACTATTAATTATTCTATTCAGCAATCTGTCGACTAAGGTTTTCACATTTTCTCATGATTTAACCTGAGGTTAACCATTTATCTGGAGAATGTGAGAATACTCAGTCACATATTCTCCTAATATGACCACAGTTAAGGGCAAGTCAACATTTTCCCTTTGTCATTGAATCACTTGATATAAGGTGAGTTAAGTTATGAGTTTGGCAATTCAGCAATAGCCATGGATGATGAGAAAGATCAATGGTCAGCGTGTAATCTCAAGATATAACTGAGGTTAAGGTTTTTATCTGGTGACTTGGTGAATAATTTATTCTCTTGTTCTCTAGATGAAACTCCAGTTAAGTGATACATTCAGTGACCTGGAGAATGCTTTGGTCACTAAATTGCTAGATCAAGAATGAGTTAAGGTTTGAAGGCTTGGAGATATAATTAGATCATGGATGAAAATAGATCGGGTGGCTAGCGCTTGTTAGCTAAATGAAATACAAGGTTAAAGAAAAGACTCAATGATCACATGAATGCTTCATTCACGTGATCTCCAGACTAGACCAAGGTTAAGTAAAATGTTCTGTGACTTGGAGAATGTCGTTAGTTGCGTGTTCACCAGACAGGTTGGGTTAAGGTGCTTGTCGAGGTCAAAGTGTGTCCATTTTCTAGGTGTGCCAAGGTGCTCATTTCTGATTGGCTAATGAAAATGATGATGTGGTCAAGTAATTTCAAGGGTTTAACTGACTGTTGTCATTTAATGAGAACCAATCGATGTGCCGGGAAAGACTAAGATCAACGGTCATTTTTTAAACTTGATCAATTAGTCATTTCTGCCAAAATTTGAACTGATTAAGGGTTTCTATGGGGTTTTGAATAGTGAAGTAGATACCATAAGGCCTTATCTAATTTGTTTTCTCCAAGGACATTTTTTAGTAAAGAAATGATGAAGATGATATGGGTAGCTACCCTGATCTAATTTTATTTCCTGGGGTGCCATGCCAAGTTAATGCAAAGGACTTTTATTTGACAAGGGTGGCTAGGGTTTGTTGGATGCAAGAATTATTTCCATGCTCTGATACATGTAGGTTTTTTTTAGTTGGTTCTGGCATTTATTTTTTTTTTTCTACAACAAGAAATAGGTTGAATTTGTATTTGTAGTAAGCTTTGATGATGAAGCCTAAATAATTGTAAATCAAATTTTATCTGATTCTCCTGGTTTTCTAGGCTTTCTTGATTACTCTCATTTCTTGTGGTACCTGGGAGTGGCAGACCTAATTTTTCCCTAAATGATTTGTAGCTTGTTGCAATCTTTTATAAGGATTTCCAAGATCATTTAGAATGATTCCAATTTTTGGTAACCTTGACGGGTTCTTGATTCTCTATAATAATCAGGGCTAGTTCCATGAATGGTTTCTTCCTATAAATATATTGCCTTCTTCTCTGCATATAGTGTGTTCCCTCTTTGCTTTCTTTCTTGGAGAATATAATATAAGTTGCAACAGTTTGTTCAATGAATAAGATCTAAATATTTTCATACTACTATCAGATTATCTCCATTTGATTCTTGAACTTGTTGATTAGAGCATCAAGGATGTTTTAGTCTTTTTATTGTATGTCTAAAGATGTCAGAAATAGAGTTGTTTTCATAGAAATAACTAAGTTAAGGATTGGTTTTCAAATGTGTATGAGTTGGGATATCAAGGGTATCTCAAACTTGTGTTTTATTGGATACTGATTAATGTATTGCTTATTGCTAGGTCCCTTCTAAGGGGGGGTTAAAGTCCTTTGGATAAGTGATTGAATATCTGAGTACATAGGTGGATTGCTAATTAGGATCTAGTCAATGGTATATGATTGATGTAAGGCATCAACATATTATAATGTATTGTCTTCTATATTCATGGCTCTCTATTGTAGTGATTTAGTTGACTCTATTGCCCATTGGATAAGGCACTGGTCTATGAGAGACTTGGGATATTTTAGGAGTCCATTCAACCCAAAAACATCAACTCAATCAAATGAAATCATTTTCCCTTTCATGTTTGATAGGATGAGTTAGAAGTCCATTCTAGTTTTCAGATTCATTCTATGCAAGTAGGATATTGCATAAAACTTGGTGAACATTGAGGTACAAGATACCTATAGGAATCTAAAAGCTATTCCACAGTCATATATTTGTAGGTATATTGTTTGTCACAAGAAGTTATGTATGTGCAGATGAGGTATACCATCCTGAGTGATGTGGAGCTCAAAGTGTAGGAGGATCATTCTCTTGGTCCTTGTTAATTGGCCCTTTTTCTTGTCAGATTCTGAGTGGTTATTGAGAGTCAGTGACATTAATTTTTCAATTGAATTGTAAATCTAAAATGTGGAAAAAAGGAACCAACAAAATGGAAACTCTATTGGGAAGAACATAACAAATTAAAATCTATTGAGAATCTATAGTTATGGTTACATTACAGATTATCAGTATTATATAACCTAGATTGATTTGGCCCATCCAAGTCACCAACAAGATGGCAAATCTACTGGGGATGTGTTAAGTAAAGCTTAAGTAATGCAGGTTCCAAGTTGAGCTAGACTAATGGAATGCTTATTTATTTATCAAGTGGTTTCCATTGAGATAGTATAGAGTCATATTCTAAGCTTTTATATCTTCTCACAAAGTGTGGGTGGCAACTCTGAGTTCTCTTTTTGATCAGTGTAGTTCCTGATAAATAATTTTTAAAATCTTGGTGAGGTTTTGGTTGGCTGGAATGACGCAATGAGGGATAGGGAGATGGGGCAAAGGCACACCCTAACCAGATCCACCTTGCATAAAAACATGCAGAAGCAAAAACACACAATAGTGAGAGATAGAGAATGCAGAAACTTTCATATATTATCTTCAAATTGATTCATACATGTCGGGCTGTAAGGTCTTTCCAGTTTAGGCCAGATATTATAATCAAGTACAGAAGTCCTCCAACATGCAAGGATCTACCAACAATCTTCTATCTTGTATCTTCTATCCCAAAAACTGACTCTCCTACCAAAATTCCTCCCAAAAATCCCTCCTAAACTCTAACCAAACAATTATATTTATGCAAGAGGCTACCAAGCCAAGTCAGCCTTTAGATCCACAATCAACAAAAGGAATGACTAGATCTAGTTCCACACACTTCCCAATGATGGATACCAGCATTAAATCCATGACCCAAATTAATTACATAAGTTGACATCAATAGAAATCCAAAACAAACAACTCAGTAAGCAAGGATAATTGAGCACTAGACAAGCATCACTGAGCACCATGGAATTAACTGAGCACTAGAGAGATAACCGACCAACTCGGTCAAAGAAGGAAACTAAGTAGCACTGAACCAACTCGGTCAAAGAAGGAACCGAGCAACATAGAGAAACTTCAATTTTTTTTTTGTGACACGGGATTGCCAAGGACTTGAGATGCTCCTGCATCATGGAAGGAGATACAAAACTAAGTACAATATTTTCCTCTTCAAGGAGGTGGCAACTCTACAAGAAAAGAACTCGATTGAGCTACAAAGAGAGCTCTAGATATTCCCTACTTCCCAATCAACAACCTAAGTTTCAGCTACAGTACTTCCAGGTATTTTTATTTTCATGTGCCTTACTTTTATGAAAATCAATAATGAAGAATTTTTACCTATCAAGTGTTTAGTACTAGTGTAAAGGGAAGAGCAAGATAAGATGAGTGGTTCTCAAATTGTTTCAAATCAGATGGATAATCATGAGGAAAGCTATTATAGAAGGATGTGCTTTATCAAACTGGATAGAGCTTTAAGTTGTGCTCATATTCCAAGATCCCCTAATTCTTTTCCTAATGAGCTCATGGATCTGATTCAATTTTTTGATGGTTAGTCTAAATTAGCATTAGAGAATGTCCTAGCATTCTTCAAATTTGTTGTAGAATATCAGATTATGAGGAGGATGTTAGTATGATGTTTTTTGGGAGATCCCTCAAAGGAGTTGCATCTAATTGGTACTTAAATTTACCCCCAAAATGCATCTCTCCATTGACTAATTTCAAATCATTGTTCTTAGAAAAATTTTCTGATGATGATGAATGGAATAAGTTATTAAAAGATCATCAATAAGAAGATAATACAACCAGTATTCTAGAGAAATCCATGTTTAATGTTGAAGGTATTTCTTAGAATGATAAGGTTATGTTTAAGGAGTATTCGGATTGTAGTAGTGATCAATAATTAGAATCATTGTATGCAATATCTTCAACTTGTTTAGAGATGTCTATATTTGAAAGTCAAGATTATTTGAGTGAATATTTTGATGGAGATACTGACGATGAGTTGGGCTCCCCTTTTCTCAACAGTGATGAGATCTCTGATTTGTTGATAGCTGAATATAATAAGTGTACACATCTATGATGTCAGAAAATATTAGACCCTGTTGATATATGTTTTGAAAATGATAATGAGGCAAGTGTTCAAAATGATGAAGATAATGATTCATATTTGCATGTGGTGTAGGAGCATCTTGGGTAGTTGGCAATCCTATGTCACCAAAAAGAATTTGGAGTTTTGTTTGTGTTGCTCAATTTCTACTTTAACTAAGTTGGTCGGTAGTTGGTTGGTTTCCTTTGGTTAATGAGTGTGGTTAGTTCTCTCATGGGTAGTCAGTTATTTCATTGGTGCTCAGCATTGCCTATCTGCTGCTCGGTTATCTTTCTTACCGATGGGTTTAGTTTTATTTCCTATTGTGGCCAAATTGTGCATTTATATTGGATTGTAGATTTAATGTTTATATCCATCATTGGGAAGCATGTGGTCCTAGATTTGACCATTACTTCCATTGATTATGGATCTGAAGGCTGACTTAGCTCGTTAGCTTCTTGTATAAATGTAGATGTTTGGTTGTAGTTTTGGGGTGAGGTTCTGATAGAAATGTTATACACTGAATTTGCACCCTTAGTTCAAGCTCTCATAGTCTTGATAAATCAGTATAACAAGGGAATCATCTCAAGGTTGTGGGACCTTTTGCTAACCGAGATGAGACCTCCAGATTCTAGGTTGGTTCCTCTTGGATAGTCACCTAGATTTTCTCTTAACAGGAAAGTAAACTTTGAGGGGAAAGGGTTAGAAGGAATGCATGAAATGTAAATGAATAAAAGCAAATCTATCCTACTAGGTGATGCACCAAACTTGGGTTTGGATCTTAGTAGAGAGGGATGAAACCAATGAAGGAATCAGGTCCAAGAGATTACAACTTACTAAATAGGCTTGCATAAGTATTTCATAGGAGGGTCTGAATAGGGGACTCAACCTATGACCTACAAACAAACATTCACTCCTATAGCTCGGTGCAAGATTGAGACAAGACTGTTAGGGGCTGAAATATACCCACAAAACATCTAAGTCAGATCAAACACAATAACACACATAGCTACAAAAAGTAAGAGGAAATAGGGAAACTAAGATATCATTGAAATCATGCATACACTTTGATCCAATAAGAGACAAACTCAGACAAGAAGGCATGAGGACAACAAGAATGCCACAGAATGCTTTGCAATATTTGAATTCATCAATGAAAACTTACAAGATGTGGGAAACCAGAGAGCAAAAATGCTACAGATAGTTCTCCAAGGAAAAACTTTCCCTTTTTACAAAATGTCCATTCTGAGCACTACTGGCTCCAAAAAATAATATATACACTCTTTGCACGTAGGCAGGAATCAAAAAAACTTTTAGGGCTACATAGATTTTACAATATAATAATCAACCCTAAAATAGGTCACAATCTGACCATAAGTGTGTTCTATGAATATCATGGCCGATCAGATATCTTTTCTCCTTGCGTGCCTATCCCTGAATTGATCAGGACTTGCTAGGACAAAAACCTTACCCATCTACCTCTCTACAAGCTGGACACTGTCATGAATGTTCAAATCTAATCAGATCCTCGAAAGGACTCGAAACAGTGCCCAAAAGATCTCTGCAAATATCTATCCAACTGTAACCACCTCTAGAAAATATCATTAATTTCTTAGCTACTCACCACCTGCAATATCTCTCTCAGAAGAAAACCTCATGAATAACAAACACCCCACTCTTGAAATGAACCCGGTCGCATGATCGCATGAGCTAAAAAAGCTTCATGCGATCATGCGACAACTTTCTTTGAAATGGCCACCGCTTTGCCATATCAATGGTCGCATGATCACATGAGGCTGAAAGGCTTCATGCAACCATGTGACACCCTTTGAAAACCTACCTCCACCTACCCAAGACACATGGGGCCTACAAGATCTGCCACCTGCTAAGCTTGCCATGTGACCCAACCGGGGTGGACCACATGGCTAGATCCATGACCACACTGCTTGAAAAGTTAGCGGTCACATGATCACATGAGGCCAAAAGGCTTCATGTGATCATGCGACAACCCTTTGAAAACTGCAAACTTAACCCCAGCTCCACCCTGGGTTCAAATTTCCATTTAGTCACCAAGCTGCGCAATCTTCCTTAACCCTGGGGTCACATCCAGTGACCACGCGAAAATCATCGATCCTCGCTTCATCTGACGGTAGTCGCTGAGTCTTGAAATTTTTTTGGCATATTCCCCTTCATTAGGAGATTACTTGACTAAGGGAAGTCACTGAATCACTAGATAGAAAGAATATTCTTCCCTTTATCACAAGATTACCTGACCGAGCATAAAAATGGGCCCACCTCCAACTACGCAACTATGCAAAGCTTGCCAACCCTGAGCCCGGTACCACCATGTGTCACTCCCCCATACGTCCCGACCGCTACATCAGTGAACATCTTGGCACCCCTGGCATAGGACCCACCCAACTGCAGATCCCCATCACACAGTTGTCACATGATTGCATGGGATCAGAAGATCCCATGAGATCATACAACCACCGTCAGATCTCCTCACACTTGTGCCATTGTAGAAACCTCGGGCCCCACTAACTGCCTGTCATAGTTGATGGTTTGTCGCATGATCTCATGTGGTCATGAGACCGCATGTGATCATGCGACCAACCACTTGGCTTAACAGGCCAAACCGTGAACCACCACCACTGAAACTACTGACAGTCTGTCGCATGGTCGGATGGGCTCGAAAGAGCCCATGTGATCATGCAAAAAACTGCATGATGCTACCTGATAACGCTAACTACTAGAGTTGACTGCTTGTCTTGAATGTAAAAGATCTTGCATGATACTACATCAACGGTTGTCATATGATCTCATGGGATCGGAAGATCCCATGTGATCATGCGACAGTCATCGGATATTTCTCTACACTGGCATGACTTTAGGCACTGGGACTAGCCTATCGAAGTTGCACGCTTAGGGCTGAAAACACAGAAGGGTGTCAAAAACACAGAGGGTTTTCAAGCCAGGGTCGAAAACACACCAAATTTTCAAAGTAGAGAGGTCGAAAACACACTAAATTTTCAAAGCAGAGAGGTCGAAAACACACTGGGCTTCCAGACCGAAAGGTAGAAACATCCCGAGCCTGCAAAGAAGAGGTCAAAAACACACTGGGTTTTTGACACTTGAGCAAAAAACACACTAGACTCTTGACATTAAAGCATTTCCTTGGAAAACAAGACTGTGGCTGAAAATGAATGATAGGGAAATTTTGGGCAACATTTTGGTGACCTCTGCGGGATGTTAGCCTGCTAGACATTGGACTAGTTGCCTTGATGTATCCATTGGGCATAGGAGTCATTCCTTGAGCACAAAATACCTTCTGACAGGGGGAGGGGCAAAACTGAACCAGCAAGACAAAACTTGTGTACGAGTACTTCTTGGAAAATAAGAAAACTAAGCTAGAAAGTTGGAGAAAGAAAAAAAGGAAATCTATCATAACCTAAACTAACCAGTGCAGAGACCTGGTTAAACAAAGCCATTCATTGGTTGTGAAAAGTAGCTACCCTTCCTCAATAAGACATTTTGCACTGAACACATGAAGATAGCTACAAGGATAAGAGGCATACAAAGATTTGGCAAATGAGGATATGCTACCTCTACAAAAATAAGATCAAGTTCACTCACCTCAAATGGATCAAATGGAGGTGTCGCAATGAACTCCTTCTAGGCCAAGTATCTGATGGGGCAGCCCCTTGAAAGTCTGAAGGAAGGACTTTTATTGCTGGTTTCTTCTTTATCTTTATGGTTGCCTTCCATCATGGACAGCCAAGACAACTCCTCATCCACAGCCAGGGGACTGTCATCCTCTTCTCTTAAACCAGCCAATAGCTCATCAAAGTTGTCAATGTCTTGAAGATTTGGAACTAATTCCAAATCCTGCTCATGTAGTACCTCCTTGTGAAAAGGACAATCCAAGACCAGGCCCTCTTCAATACGCACATGACCTTGAACCTCCACTCCAAGGAATAGGGGTTCAACATCCAATTTGTCACAAAAGACCTCTATGATATTGGAAAAATCATACTCTTCTTCAAGGCTTTTGTTTGTGTCATTTTCTTGGAAAGCCTCTACCATGGCTTCATCATCCTGCTCCATAAAACAAGGCAGCTCACTCAACAAGGGCATGGCATCCATTATAGAATCAACCTCCTATTGATGGTTGACCTACTATTCTGATTGACCTTCAGCCATAGGTAATGGCATGGTCTCTTCTTTATCATCAACAAAGAGGGGAAGCTCATTTGACAAATCATCCAAGAGCTCAGGCTGAGCATCAACCTCCACATCCCCATCCTGCTACTCCATTTCACCATAGTCACCACTCTGCACTGATACCTTAGATGCCCTCTCCTCCTCATCACATGAAAGTTCATTTACCATAGGCCCTTGCTTAGACACCAGACTAGTGTCCTTAAAAAGGCTTGGCATCACACTACCAGGAGGAAGAGTCCATTGGGGAATCCATATTACTTCATCATCTTGAGAAACCAAAGGAGCTTCTTGGGATGAAATCTTTTCTTGAATAGGCTTCCCTTGCAAGGTGGACTGAACCTCAAGCACAGGCTCTTGAAAAGAATTTTTTTCCTTGAAACTTGGGATGTGAAACTGAGGGGGAGAGGAGGGAGACAAAGAAGGCACAACTGCCTTAAAGCTTGGAAATGAATGCTTAGCAGGCTCCCTATGTGTAGGCTCCTGAGGCAAATGGGCCCTCTAGCTTGGAATCTTAGGCCTAGGAGCCTCTTGTTGAGCAATCAGTGACCTCAACCTTGCTATCTCAATTTCAGCTCGGTTTCTGATCTCTTCTTGAAACTCTCTTGCTTGCTGCTCATCAACAAGAGCCTCTGCCACTTGGTAAGGAATGAACCCCTGCTCATAGCTTTGGGCTTCTTGCTCCTGGTAGGGAGCTAACTCCTCTTCATAATAACTTTGAGCCTCCTGCTCTCTCTGCTCCCTAAGCTCAATCACTTGCTTAACTAAATTAAGCAACATACTCTTTACCTCCTGCGTCTCCTTGAAGTCTAAGCTTAGAGTCTGCATCTGCTGCTAGATAGACTAAGAAGCATGATGGGAAAGCTTTCCTTGCATCTATTCTTGTGCCTCTTGTGCCCATGATCCACCTTTCCTGAGAGCCTACTCATAACTTTGCACAAGGGAAAACTTATCTGGGGCATACTGGATATACTGATACCCTTGAGAAGTATAATAGCTTGGGCTAAAAGGAGGCTTTGGGTGGCTTTGGTAAGGCTGAAAACTAGCTAGTAGAGCATTATTCTCACAATAGGGGGGTGAGTAACCTGGCTGTCCATGGTAACTTGACATTCCTACTCATGCAATCAACTAGAACTTGAATATGAAGATTGAAAACATACCAGCATCTAATCTTTGAAGCTAGTAGACCCTCTAGAGTCACCAGATATGTAGCAAAATGACCTCTTCTAGGCCTATAGCATGCTACTAGCATATTAGAAATAGCATACCTTGAACATGAATCTGAACTTCAGTCCCACCGAGCGTGCCAGAAATGTTATACACTAGCACCAAGGTGGGGAATCCTTGAGCTTGAGTCTATACTGATAGGCCTTGTGTACTAAATTTTTTTGATCCCTTTGTAGATGAACCAATACAAACACCTTTGAACTTTACTCTGATCTTCACTGTGGTTCCACTGGGCATGCCAAAAAATGTTATACACTGAATTTGCACCCTTAGTTCAAGCTCTCGTAGTCTTGATAACTTAGTATAACAAGGGAATCATCTCAAGGTTGTGGGACCTTTTGCTAACCAAGATGAGACCTCCAGATTCTAGGCTAGTTCCTCTTGGATAGTCACCCAGATTTGCTCTTAATAGGAAAGTAAACTTTGAAGGGAAAGCGTTAGAAGGAATGCATGAAATGTAAATGACTGAAAGCAAATCTATCCTACTAGGTGATGCACCGAACTTGGGTTTGGATCTCAGTACAGAGGGATGAAAGCAATGAAGGAATCAGGTCCAAGAGATTACAACTTACTAAATAGGCTTGCATAAGTATTTCATAGGAGGGTCTGAATAGGGGACTCGACCTATGACCTGCAAACAAACATTCACTCCTATAGCTTAGTGCAGGATTGAGACAAGACTGTTAGGGGCTGAAATATACCCACAAAACATCTAAGTCAGATCAAACACAATAACACACACAGCTACAGAAAGTAAGAGGAATTAGGGAAACTAAGATATCATTGAAATAATACATACACTTTGATCCAATAAGAGACAAACTTAGACAAGAAGGCATGAGGACAATAAGAATGCCACAAAATGTGTTGCAATATTTGAATTCATCAATGAAAACTTACAAGATGTGGGAAACTAGAGAGAAAAAATGCTAAAGATAGTTCTCCAAGGAAAGACTTTCCCTTTTTTTACAAAATGTCCATTCTAAGCACTACTGGCTCCAAAAAACAATATATACACTCTCTGCATGCAGACAGGAATCAAAAATACTTTTAGGGCTACATAGATTTTACAATATAATAATCAACCCTAAAATAGGTCACAATCTGATCATAAATGTGTTCTGTGAATATCATGGCCGATCAGATATCTTTTCTCCTTGTGTGCCTATCCCTAAATTGATCATGCCTTGCCAGGACAAAAACCTTACCCATCTACCTCTCTACAAGCTGGACGCTATCATGAATGTTCAAATCCAATCAGATCCTCGACAGGACTCGAAATGGTGCCCAAAAGATCTCTGCAAATATCTATCCAACTATAACCGCCTCTAGAAAATATCATTAATTTCTTAGCTACTCAGGGCCTACAATATCTCTCTCAGAAGAAAACCCCATGAAAAACAAACACGACACCCTTGAAATGAACCTGGTTGCATGATTGCATGAGCTAAAAAAGCTTCATGCGATCATGCGATAACTTTCTTTGAAACTACCACCGCTTTCCCATAGCAATGGTTGCATGATCACATGAGGCTGAAAGGCTTCATGCAACCACATGACACCCTTTGAAAACTTGCCTCTGCTTGCACAAGACACATGGGGCCCGCAAGATCTACCACCTGCTAAGCTTGCCACATGGCCCAACCGGAGCTGACCACATGGTTGGACCCATGACCACACTGCTTGAAAAGTTAGCAGTCGCATGATCGCATGAGGCCGAAAGGATTCATGCGATCATGTGACAACACTTTGAAATTTGTAAACTTAACCCCGTCTCCACCCTGGGTTCAAATTTTCATTTAGTCACCAAGCCACATAATCTTCCTTAACCCTAGGGTCACATCCAGCGACCACGTGAAAACCATCAATCCTCCCTTCATCCGACGGTAGTCACTGAGTCTCGAAAAACTTTTGGCATATTCCCCTTCGTTAGGAGATTACCCAACTAAGGGAAGTCATTGAATCACTAGATAGAAAGAATATTCTTCCCTTTATCATGAGATTACCCAACCGAGCATAAAACTAGGCCCACCTCCAACTGCACAACTATGCAAAGCTTTCCAACCCTGAGCCCAGTACCACCACATGTCACTCCCCCATACGTCTGGGCTGCTACATTAGTGAACATCTCAGCACCCCTGGCATAGGACCCACCCAGCTGCAGATCTCCATCAGATGGTTGTTGCATGATCATATGGGATCGGAAGATCCCATGAGATCATACGACCATGAGAGATCATACGACCGCTGTTAGATCTCCTCTCACTTGCACCAATGCAAAAAACTTGGGCCCCACTAACTACCTATCGTAGTTGATGGTTTTTCACATGATCTCATGCGGTCACGAGACCGCATGTGATCATGCGACCAACCACTTGACTTAACAGGCCGAACCGTGAACCACCACCACCAAAACCACTGATGGTCTATCACATGGTCGCATGGGCTCAAAAGAGGCCATGAGATCATGTGACAAACCTCGTGATGCTACCCAATAACTGCTAACTGCTAGAGTTGACTGCTTATCTTGACTCCCAAAGATCTTGCATGATACCGCATCAACAGTTGTCATATGATCTCATGGGATCGGAAGATCCCATGTGATCATGCAATAGCCATCAGATCTTTCTCTACACTGGCATGACTTTAGGCACTGGGACCCACCCGTCAGAGTTGCGCACTTAGGGCTGAAAACAAAAAAGTGTGTCGAAAACACAGAGGGTTTTCGAGCCAGGATCGAAAACACACCAAATTTTTAGAGCAGAGAGGTCAAAAACACACCAAATTTTCAAAGAAAAGAGGTCAAAAACACACTGGGCTTCCGAACTGAAAGTCAGAAACATCCCAAGCCTGCAAAGAAGAGGTCAAAAACACACTAGGTTTTGGACACTTGAGCAGAAAACACACTGGACTCTCAACATTAAAGCATGTCCTTGGAAAATAGGACTGTGGCCGAAAATGAATGACACGGAAATTTTGGGCAACAAGAAGATAGGAGACATTAGATAGAAAATTTGTAATAGATCCTCACATGTTTGAGGACTTATGTAATTCATTGTAATATCTAGCCCTAACTGGGAAGGCCTTACAACCTGGCATGTATTATTCAAATTAATGATAATCTATGGAAGATCTGGCATTCTCTCTCACTCTTGTTGTTTGTTTCTTCCACATGTGTGTTGCAGGCTTGGATCATTAGGGTGCGCCATCCTTTGCCACCTCTTGCATCCCCGCCTTGCATCAGCATGAGTCCCCCTCATATAATAAGGTTGCAAAAGAACAGGTTGAAGTCCATGATAGTGTGTTTTCCTATCATAAAGATTCCAGTGATGAGTAAGTTTATTGTTCATATCATTTTCCTTCTTTTGTCGAATATGATAGTCAAGGTGACAGTATTGAGCACTTAGTTTTCAATGATTGGGATAGAAACTCTTCTAATGAAAATAATGATGCAGATCAATTTTCCCCTTGTCACAATGTTTATGAAAGAGACCTTCACTTGGTTTGTGATCCAGTCAGTGAAGATATCATAGAGGATCCAAGTTTCTTAGTGGCTGAAGCAATGCATGAAGGTGAATCTGAGGATCCAAGTCCTTCTTAGCCAAGTGAGTTCCTAGTAATGCATGGTAACTATTATGTTTTATTGTCTGATGCATTACTATATTAGTTTTATATTTCTAGTCCTTAGCAAGAAGAGATAATGGTTGTTCCATACTTCTTGGATTATGAACATGATGGTGGTTATGATTGGAAGAGCATGGGTAGTATTAATTGTAGTTTCATTTTTCAGCCCATGATTATTCACATATGTTGGCAACAAGATTGTCATGACACTTTCAGGTGGCTAGTTGCATATGTGGATGAAAATTAGACCTTTGACTCAAGAGGGTTTTGATTTTCTTTTGGTGGCCTGGGGCTACCAAGTAAATTTTTTCTCTTGTAGATATTTATAAATATTTTTCTTTCTATTGTGTGTTTCCCTTCCTATTTCCCTGGTTCGATTACTAGTTTTTGAGAAGGTTCCCTATCAAGTTTTTTCTAGGGGGTGGACTACTTCCTCTAGTAATTTTGAATCCTTGTCATTCCTAAAAGAGGCATGCTCTCTAGAAAGAGCCACTATTAGACCATTTTCCTCTAAAATGCAAAATCCTAAGAAAATGGTCTTATCCTGCAAAAATCTTGTGAAGTTGTCATGACCAATTGCAATCTTGTTTTGATCTGTCAAGAAGATCTATTAGGTTTCATAGCTTTTGACCTTGGCTAGGGATATTTTATGATGTTTCCAAGCTCCAGTTCAGATCGTATGTTCTCAAGTGTAAAAACCAGAAATATATGGCTTCTTGAAGGTCTGAGAAATAGGGTTTATTCTATGTCCTAGGGCTTCATGAAATTTTCCTAAGTCCAAAACCCTAGCCCTTTCTATTTCTTCATTACCTTTTCCTAGTCACTTAGGTCTCCATTATGCACATGTCTAATTTCCTTTCCTAGGCTGTTAAGTCTTTTATTCAGCAATCTAGTGACCGAGGCTTTCACATGTTCTCATGTTTAACCTAAGGTCAAGCATTTATCTAGTGAATGTGAGAATAATCAATCATGTATTCTCTGAATATGACCATAATTAAGGGTAAGTCAACATTTTCCCTTTGTCATTGAATCACTTGATATAAGTTGAGTTAATTTTTGGGTTTGGTGATTTAGCGATAGTCATGGATGATGAGAAAAATCAATGATCAACATGTAATCTTGAGATATAATTGAGGTTAATGTTTTTATCTGGCAACTTGGTGAATTCTTTATTCTCTTGTTCTTCAAATGAAACCTTGGTTAAGTGATACATTCAGTGACTTGGAGAATTTTTTGGTCATTGAATCGCTGAATCAAGCATGAGTTAAGGTTTGAAGACTTGGAGATAGAATTGGGACCATGGATGAAAATAGATCAGGTGGCTAGTGCTTGTTTGCTAGATGAAACACAGGGTTAAAGAAAAGACTTGGCTATCTTGCAAATGCTTCATTCATGTGATCTCCAAACTAGACCAAGTTAAGTAAAATATTATGTGACTTGGATAATGTCTTTAGTCACATGTTTGCCAGATAGGTTGTGTTAAGGTTCTTGCCGAGGTCAAAGTGGGTCCATTTTCTAGGTGTACCAAGGTGCTCATTTTTTATTGGCCGAGGGAAATGATGATGTGGCTGGGTAATTGAAAAAGGTTTAAGTGACTATTGTCATTTAATGAGAACCATCTAATGTGCTGAGAAAGACTAAGATCAATGCTCATGTTTTAAACTTGATCAATTAGCCATTGCTACCAGAATTTGAACTAATTAATTGTTTCTGCAAGGTTTTGAATAGTGAAGTAGATACAACAAGGCCTGATCTAATTTGTTTTCTCCAAGGATGGTTTTGTAATACCCCAAAAAAGGGCTATAAGTTCATTAATCTCCCACATCTTCAATTCGAATGAAATCGACATCAAAGTCCTAATCTAAGGCACATATAAATGTCATCGAATCATAATTGATTATCTTAAATTCTGCATCAGAGAATATTCCTAGTAATATTCCTAATCATCACAATTATCTTTAATTTTATAATTATTTGGCAATAAATCACATTTATCCTAAAGTTTGATTAATTGAATATTTTCATATTTAATTAATTAGATTTAATATTTTCCACTTAATTGTGTAATTAAATTTAATTCTATCTATTATTAATTGTATTATTTAATTTTGACAATAAATCTAATATCATATGAATAATTTATTAAATTCTTATTTAATTAATTAAAGCAAGTTGTCATTATTTAATAATATAGTTTTTAATAAAAGTTTGATTAAATAATTGATTAACCCATAAATTAATTGTTTTATTTTTAAAAGCAGTTAAGTTGGAAATAAATCACTTTATTATTAAATTAATTCATAAATAAAACATGCACAATTAAAAAAGCAGACAACTATCAATTATCAATTAAAGCTAAACTCTATTTTGAGTTAAAACTTAACTTTTGCATGTTTTTGTGACTTAATTATCTGTTATTTAAAAATAACTCAAAAATCAACCTGAGTTATTTGAGTGATTTATGGCTTTCTTTCACAACCTCCAAAGCCTTGGATTTCTATAAAAACAAGGCTCAGCTCTATCTCTCAATCATCTCTCAATCATCTCTCAAATCCACAAATTTGCACAATCACGCTGGAGAATTGGAATTGGGAGAATCAAAGCTCTTGCGAATCAACATCTTTGTGAGATCAATCTTTTTTTGCATATCATTCTTAGATAGTTTCATATCAAGTTTTTCATATAGATTAGTTTCATATCAGTTTTATCATTCTTATTGCATCATAAAATCCAAAAAAAAAAAGCTTAATTGCATTCAATCTCATATCTAGATCAATTGCATTCAAATCCTTCATTTAGGTGTCGTCTAGGTTAGTGATCTCAATTACAATCTGAGAACATCAATCTCGCACCTATTAGAAGGCAGTAAATCACTTGGTTAGATTAGATTTCAATTTTGCATGATTTTGATTATAGCTAACCTCTAATGTTTTACTGAAGTGTTGTGTCTATAGATCAGGTGCAATTTTTACACACACATTTTTGGCACCCACCATGGGGCCTTGAAACGAGTTTCCAATTCAATTCTATCAATTTTTATCTTTTTCTTCTCGGGATCTGTGCAAAACTATGATTTTTAATTTTTGTCCATACATCTGTCGTATGAGTTTCTGACAAATGTCATATGGGAGCATACCCACTGTTGTATGATACTGGACCCACTGTCATATGACAGTCTATCAGATTGAGACTCATTTCATTACATACCCACTATCATTTGGGAGATCAACTGTCGTATGGTAGCATACCCAGTGTCGTACGAGTTTCTAGACTGTCGTCTAGGAGCATACCCATTGTCGTATGAGTTTTGGTACCAGATTTCAATTGTCATTTCATTTTTGCAGATAGTTTGTCAGATTTGATTTTTGGATTTTGACTGATAGCTAACCCTAACAATTGAAATTTACTGTTTCTAATTGATTTCTGCTAATTTTGATTGAGAAAAGTGCAAGAATTGCTAAAAATCAAGTAAAATCTACTAAGCGTGTTGCGAGGATCATGAGGTATTCTCCTTGTTTTGAAAACATTTCGATTTGGACTTAAAATAAATCTCTCACATGTCAAGCTTGTGTGCATCTTTTCATGCTTTTGATCTATTTCTACACACTTGCATAATTTGATACTAGGTTGTGATCCCTTAAGGATTCATTAAGTAGTCTTAGAATACTTGTGATTGATCTTGATTGCTATCTTGGGTTATTGGACTCGCTAATCTGTCGGCCCCTCATTTCCACCCCGTGGTTGGAATCTCAGCACCATAAAGGGGAGGGGTCAACTGGACAGAAGCGTTAAGTGTTCCACTTGGCAACCCTTTTGTGCTTTTAGGAACTCACTTGTTTTCTAAGTTGGGGACTCATTTTTATCTTGTGTGAGGTGTTAAGTGTTCCACCTTGTGGACTCATCTCATATTCGCTTTAACCATTAAGTGTTCCTCTTTCTACTTTTTGGGTACTTTTGGTAGATTTGCTTTCAGGAATATATCTATGCTCACATAGTAATTAGGCCCTATGAACACTATTTGTGATTCTTGAGAGATTGGATTTCTAGAGAAATCTTTCTTGATGATAGAATCTTTGTAGGTAGGGAGGATACTTAGTGTGTTTCACATTCAACTTGGTTAGTGCATCTTCTCTTATTGATCGACACATTCTCTCTCCAGAGAGGTTTATAGACCACGTGGGGTTGATATCATGAGCTTTGGTGAATCCAAATTGGTTAGTGCATCTTCTCTTATTGATTGATACATTCTCTCCCCGAAGAGGTTGATAGATCACGTGGAGTTGATATCACAGACCTTGGTGGAAAAAAACTTTGTCTTAGCATGTCGGATTAATCTACTTGCTTTGTTTGGGTTAAAAGTGAAAAGGTGTCAAAAACCTTAGATCTGGAGCCAAGTCCCCTTGTGGTATACTATTGTGAGTCATCTTTAGAGAGGGTTAACCGTAGCGAGCAATCCCTTCACAGGGAAAACTGTGTTGACGGAACCTCAAGCGGTCATAGCCATTTTCACCATGGTAGTGACAGCCGCTATATAAATGTCTTTGTGGAAGAAATCTCCATGGGTATGGTTCATTGTTGGGTTGTCAGATCTCCCTAGCAGCTCTTGAAGATTAAGTTCTCAGACTGTGTCAAAACCCTGGTGCGCCCAGATTGGAGTTCACCCCTTTGGATCATAAAAGTTGCAGAGTCAAACCATTACTAAAAACCCTAGCAAGGCCAAATTTTCATTTTATAGGGTATATGTGCATTATTGCAAAATATTTTTGGAACATACACAATTAGCACTTCTTAGGATTAGAACAAATAAGTAACTTGATTGTTCATGTGCAAGGTTGCTTTTTCCCTTGTTCATTATTTTCAGACATGCTTGAAATCACTTGCTTGTTGTTTTTCGTGGTTGTTTATCTATCTAGTTATTGAAAATGAACAAATCTGTTACAATCCTCAAATTTGGACATTGAAATTTGCAAACAATCCAAATCTGAAAACTCAAAATTTGCAAAATCTGAAGTAAAATCCTTTTTTGGAGTCAAAAGTCATCTCAGGAGGTCAGAAAGTCATACGAGTTTTTCCAAGTGTCATTTCACTACAACCCATCTGTCATATTATTGAGTACCCAGTGTCATACAAGTTTCCATGCCAGTAAATTCTCAAAGTCAAAATCTTGCAACTGTCGTATGATACTACCCAACTGTCATTTCATTACTACCCAACTATCCTATGAGTTTTGCAACTGTCATTTCATAGCATACCCACTGTCGTATGAATCTGCAGAGTGTCATTTAGAAAATTTTGAAGAGTTGTCAGAAAATTGTCAGAATTGCCAGATATTTAGCTTTTTCATCCTATTTCTAGAATCTATCGAACAAATCACTGTGTTAGGAATAGAGCAATAGCTATTGAGAATCAGTACACATGTCTCAAAGAATCAATACACAAGAGGAAGAAGCTCTAATCACCGCTATGATGAAGCAGCTGCAAGCTATGCAAGTCCAGCTTGATAAACTCAAAAAAGAGAAGGAACCCAAAGAGTTCTCCATGGAGGCTCTATGTCCTTTTCCATTTGACAAAGACTTGTACATGTCACCATGCCCTCAGACAAAATATGAGCAACGTGATAACCCTTATGATACCTCTTCCATGGAGAGTGACACATCCATCTTTGAAGACTTTGAAGACTATGATGACTATGTTGAGGGACAATATAGTGATACCTATGAACCCTCTATTTCTAAGAGTCCTCCTCGTCGTGTGTTCCTACTTACTACAAATGGGCTGTCACATTGGATAGATCGTGATGGTGATCCATATGATTCTGATTTTGAAAGAGAGTTTGATGGCTTTTGTGGACAATACCTTGATTATGATCCATCTACCACTGCTGAGGATTATAAAATGCATCGTGCTAGCTTGAAGCATCAATATTATAAGAATCCTTCTCCTTAGGACTCTCCTGCTGAAAATAAAGATTATCTTCTCAAGCAAGATCATGTTAATGTTGGACCTTTGTTTTGTGATGGTTCCCTTCCATCCCCTACTTCCTCCAATACTCGTACATTTCCTAAAGCTTCCAAGTCTTTCAAATCTTTCACAGAACTTTCATCCGACACAAGCCCTGATACTTTTCATGCGGTTCCCTATAGTTATCCTCTAGGGCTACCTCTTCAAGAAATTCAAGCTAACCTTCACTTGGCTACAAATACTTTCAATAATGATAAACCTAAAGAGCCTAAGCCTTCATATGCTATAATCCCTACTTCAGCTAGTCCTCCACCATCTCTGTAACAGTCTTCCATACAATCCCAACATGCTTCCTTGTCCTTAGAAGTGGCTCCATGTCAAGAGGACTCTAAAAATGATGAAGAAAAGAATATAAATAAAGATCAAGATCAAGAAACCTCCGTGTCATCCAATCCTTTTCATGATGTCTCTTATCTGCTTCATGGTTCTTTTGATCCTACAGACCCTTTTTCATGCATTCCACCATGTCTTAAGTCTTCTCCTAAACAAGATCACGCTACTACTTACACTGTTGAGCTTATTGAGAATCAAAATGACCTTACTACACTTGCTCTTTCCAAAGATGATATTTCCATTAAGGTTATTGAAAATGGTGTTGTTACTTCCAATGTTAAGCCTATTGAAAATCAAGAGAAAAATTATACGCTTATGCTTTCCAAAGATCCTTGTCAAGATCAAAGTCTTTCATCTTCTTGTTCTACCACTCCATGTTCACTTCCACATTCTACTATTCCTAAGTCTTTGCAAGCTTTGAACAATCCTATCAAAGAAGGTGCTCATATTCAAGATGTCCATGATTCTATTGAAAATTTTAATGCTCACTCTAAAGATGATGATATCCTTGGTTGTCATATAGATGCTGATGAACTTATTGATTATCCTTTTGCGTCTTCCACTTCCATCCTTGGACCTCTTCCACCACTACTAAGAGCTTGATGTCTACCTTCCATCTTGGGTCCTTATGTCCCTTCACTTTCCCCTCCTAACTCTCCTAATTCACCATCCATATTGGGCCCTTACATCCCTCCATCTCCCATCTTTCCTCAAGATCAACATAGATGCATACTCTTGAATCTTTTTCATCCACCCACCCATATAAACCAATCACATCCTCCTTCTTCTTCCACAAGTCCCAAGTTCTTTGAAAGTAACTTGAATGTTCAATACAAGAAAAAGAAGCAATACAAGAATCCATGAAAAAAAGAAGATCACCATGTCTCCTCTAATAGACATGGAAACATAAAGTCAAAAGAGATATCTAAGAAAAAAACTACAAGACAAGTATGGGTTCCAAAATCCATCATTGAAGATATTCTCTCTAGATCATCAAAAGAAAATAAAAATCCTATGACTATATGGATTCCAAAGTCTCTCTTAAAAGAGTCTGGTGTTGAGCAAAAAGTGAAATTGACATTCAAGCTTCCAAAGGCTTCCACTTCATTTCCATCCAAAAATATTCTTTCATTCCATGCACCTAAACCTCAACCTCTGCTATCCATTCGCCATATTCCTTCATGTATTCCTTCATTTATGTTTCTTCCACCCTCTCGCCACCCTTCAAGGTGTGTTTTTACATTGATCTTGTCTTCCTTTCTGTCTACCCTTTCACAATCCTTGCATTCATTATCCTTCTACCTTCTATCATTTTTCCTTATTTGCCTATTCCTCCTATCTTCCAACCTCACTCGCTTTACATAAAACCTTATCCTCCATTTTTACCTTCCATCTCCCTTTCCCTATCAGCATCTTTGAGCATATCATTTTGAATAATTGGCATATCATGGTTTATCCTTTCAAGGAGCATTATCTAAAAAGCTTGCCTTCTTCCAAAAATTCAAAAAGTAATAGAAAAATATAAAAATTGAAAATGTGCCTTGGTGAAAACCTGGAAACAGGCACCTTGGTAGCAAAAGTAAAGAGAAATAAATTCATCCTATGGTTAAAACCACTCCCTTGTGGCACCTTGGATAAGTACCATGATGAAAACTTGGCAATCAAGCATCATGCGTAGTTCTTCTACATATTTCATCCATTCCATCTTCTCTCTTTGATCTTGACAATGTTGATCTATACACAAACATTTGGCTATTTTGTGAGCTATCTTATGATGATCTTGCTTTCATTCCCTTCCTGTTTAGCCTTCATGTCTATTTTCCTCCATTCATTTTCACCTATCGCTATCCTTTTCCCATTTGGTCTTGATCTAATAAAAGAAAAGAAAGAAAGAGTAAAACATAGTGCTATGAAGCCTATTGACATGTCTACTCCTTTGGACTACATCCTGTCCTTCTTTGGCATTACGCTTTTGTGACTTATCCTATGTTGACCTTTCATTGCTTGTCCAAAAAAGTGCTTTACATGACAATTTTCCCTAGCTTGGGTATTCTTGAAGAGTTTTCCCTTGAGGATTTCTTCCCTTCATTCTCCTTCATTCTCTTGTCTTCCATCTCTTCCACTAGCTTGCCAATCCCTCTTGTTCTCCACCTTGCTAGACATTGGGACTACACGATATGATCTTGCTTGAGAGTTTGCAAATGGAAAAAGATGCTATCAAATATACCAAGTATCAGAACAAGTATCAGAACTAGTATCAGAACAAGTATCAGAACAAGTATTAGAATCAGTATCAGAACAAGTATCAGAATCAGTATCAGAACAAGTATCAGAATCAATATCAGAACTAGTATCAGAACTAGTATCAGAACAAGTATTAGAATGCCCACTGGGGCTACACCTTTCATTTTAGTTTATGGGTCTGAAGCGATACTGCCTATTGAGGTTGAAATCCCATCACTAAGAATCAGAATGCATGGTCTAGTAACTAATGAAGACTATAGAGTGTCTAGGTTACAAGAACTTGAATTACTAGATGAGCGTAGGCAAGCAGCGTATGATCATCTCAGAGTGTATCAGAAAAGAATGTCTAGAGGCTACAATAAGAAAGTCAGACACAAAGAATTTCAGGTTGGTGATCTAGTGTTGACAGAAAATCCTAAAAATCAATCACATCAAGAATGCAAGGGGAAGTTCAAACCCAATTGGCTGTCCCTTTGTTATCACTGCTACTTTTGGCTCTAGCGCCTATCAACTCTCAATGACTAAAGGAGAACAACTCCAAAAACCAATCAACGTTCTCCATTTGAAGAAATTCTACACCTAAGGCATTCAATCTATGGTTAAATATCCTGAAAAAATTCTAAAAATCAGAAAAAGTCCTGAAAAAATGAACATCTTGGTGAAAACCTAGCAATAGGCACCTTGATGATTCATAAAAAAAAATAAAAAATATCAGAATTTTTTTTAAAAAAATAAAAAAAAATTGAAAAAAAATGAAAAATACAAAAAAAAAGAAAAAGAAAAAGTGCCTTGGTGAAAACTTGGAAACAGGCACCTTGGTAGCAAAAATAGAATCTCTGCCAAGATGGTGAAAACTTGGCAAACAGGTGCCACTTGTTCAAAACACTTCATCTATCAGCACAATCTTCATCTTTCCCAACTTTCAATCTTTCTTTAGTTTGTACATATCTCTCAGTTTATTTCTGCATTTCCAATTTTCAAGTCAGTTTGTACACCAATCTGCTCAAGCGTCTGTATCCTATCAATGTTCAAACTTGGGGGCAATCAATGTCGTATCCTATGGTCTCCAATGTATTTTAGATGTATCATATCTAGTCAGAGTCCTTTGAAGCTTCATGTGAGTCAGTCAGTCAGTCTTGTCTCCAGAAAGGATTTTGCATCTACAACAACGCAATCAACATCAAAATTCAACTGAAAATAATCTATGCTTTTTTACATGCTTTTATCTCCTTGTATGCTTACTGATTCACATTGAGATTTTTGCATATTGTGTCCCTTCGAGCTCTTCGATGATGTCCTTTATAGGATTTAGAGAGTGATGACTGGGGGCATAATCTTTTCTTTGTCTTTTGCTTGTATGTGAAAATCTAACAACTTTGAAAATTTTGGATTGAAATGGTGTCCGGCTGTAAGAGCCTCTATCTTGAATTGGATGGCTATGCATACCTCGACCATTGATACCTGGATGATTCAAAGAAGTATTGATCTAACTATTGTCTTTTTGAGTGAGTTCTTTCTCCTACTGTGAAACACGATCTTACCTAAGGATGTGAACGATAAAGGGTCACTACGGGTAATTCACACTCGATTTAGAATGATCTCTTGACTATTTGATGTGTATGTTAAATGCAAATTGCTATATCAAAATGGACATGATATTCAGGTCATCCTGGTGTTTATGCCTTGGTGCTTATATCTAATCTGACATTCCAAAAATAAAATCAATATTCATATATCCATGGTTGTTGACCAGTGGGTGTTGTATTGATTCTTGCTCATACAAATCAATATTCATATGTCTATGGTTTTTTTTTAGCTGGCGGGCATTGTATTGATTTATCCGGTTACCTAAAAGTTCAATGATGATAACAACTTGACATATGATCAGTGAGTAGGTCCTAGGTCTTAGGTTGCATTTCATTTTGCATGTTTGCATGATCTCACAATGATTAAACGAACTTCAATGCTTAAATAATTCTTCAAATCTAACAAGAGTTGAACCTCACACGAAGGTTCCTCCAATGAACCAGCAAGTAGAATCTTTTTTCGGGATCAAAATTCAAATCTGAGATTATTCATATTATTAACTACTTGCATAATCGACCTTCAATCATCACAGAAATCCATTATCCAACTTAACTAATTATCTAACATCAAACTATCAAAATTTCAACTTGGTCAACCATGGTCAACTCATGGTCAAACCAAGTCAAACTTGGTCGTCTGGACCTCTAAATGATGCAGAATACATTCCTGGACGTGTTTAACCACTTTTCAAATCAATTAACATGCTTCTAAACTTTTAACGCTGACTTCTCTTGTCAGATTTCAATTTTAATCCCGAAGGGGGCATGGTATTGCACATAATTCAAAGTCTGTAAATCAAAATTCTATCAATCAAGTCTATCAATATCTTTCATCAGTGATCAAGACAAACAATCACGTCTAGTTACTGATTCATCAAAAGTCCTCATCGCTCGGGGCAAATCTATCAATATCTTTCATCAGTGATCAAGACAAACAATCACGTCTAGTTACTGATTCATCAAAAAAGTCCTCATTGCTCGGGACAAATCTATCATCACTTGGGGCATATCAGATTCATTGATCCATATCAATCTTGTATTCTCTTAATCTTGTAATCTGTATCAATTTTTGCAACCATCAGATCATAGTGTTCTTTCCTTGGTTCTTCGGCAATTGAAGGGTTTGGATGTGATACCTGCTAGTTCTGCTAAGACAATCAAGTCTAGAATGGGTCACTCACTTCTTTACAATCCTAAGGTTTGGAATCAGGTGTTTTGACACTTTTTCACAATCATAGGTTCATTTGTTGTTATAGTGAACATTATCTTCTTTCACTCAGGACCTATTATCTCCATATCAAATCAATATCAATCAGCTTCTGTCTCATATCAATTATCAATTTCAAACATCAGTTTCATATCTTTATCAAACACAAACTATCTTTAAACCACTGCACTTCACACAGTAATTCAAAGAGGGGCAAAATGTAATACCCCAAAAATGGGCTATAAGTTCATTAATCTCCTACATCTTCAATTTGAACGAAATCGACATCAAAGTCCTAATCTAAGGCACATATAAACGTCATCGAATCATAATTGATTATCTTAAATTCTGCATCGGAGAATATTCCTAGTAATATTCCTAATCATCATAATTATCTTTAATTTTATAATTATTTGGCAATAAATCACATTTATCCTAAAGTTTGATTAATTGAATATTTTCATATTTAATTAATTAGATTTAATATTTGCCACTTAATTGTGTAATTAAATTTAATTCTATCTATTATTAATTGTATTATTTAATTTTGACAATAAATCTAATATCATATGAATAATTGATTAAATTCTTATTTAATTAATTAAAGCAAGTTGTCATTATTTAATAATATAGTTTTTAATAAAAGTTTGATTAAATAATTGATTAACCCATAAATCAATTGTTTTATTTTTAAAAGCAGTTAAGTTGGAAATAAATCACTTTATTATTAAATTAATTCATAAATAAAACATGCACAATCATAAAAGCAGACAACTATCAATTATCAATTAAAGCTAAACTCTATTTTGAGTTAAAACTTAGCTTTTGCATATTTTTGTGACTTAATTATCTATTATTTAAAAATAACTTAAAAATCAACTTGAGTTATTTGAGTGATTTATGGCTTTCTTTCACAACCTCCAAAGTCCTGGATTTCTATAAAAACAAGGCTCAGCTCTATCTCTCAATCATCTCTCAAATCCACAAATTTGCACAATCACACTGAAGAATTGGAATTGGGAGAATCAAAGCTCTTGCAAATCAACATCTTTGTGAGATCAATCTTTTTTTGCACATCATTCTTAGATAGTTTCATATCAAGTTTTTCATATAGATTAGTTTCATATCAGTTTTATCATTCTTATTGCATCATAAAATCCAAAAAAAAATAGCTTAATTGCATTCAATCTCATATCTAGATCAATTGCATTCAAATCCTTCATTTAGGTGTCATCTAGGTCACTGATCTCGATTACAATCTGAGAACATCAATCTCGCACCTATTAGAACGCAGTAAATCACTTGGTTAGATTAGATTTCAATTTTGCATGATTTTGATTATAGCTAACCTCTAATATTTTACTAAAGTGTTGTGTCTACAGATCAGGTACAATTTTCACACACACAGGTTTTAGGTAAAGAAATGATGAAGATGATATGGGTAGTCATCCTAATCTGATTTTGTTTCTTGGGGTGCCATGTCGAGTTAATGCAAAGGATTGTTATTTGATAATGTCGGCTAGGGTTTATTGGATGTTAGAATTATTTCCATGCTTTTATCCATGCAAGTTTCTTTTAGTTGGTTTTAGCATTTATTTTTTTTTGTCTGCAAAAAGAAATTGATTGAATTTGTATTTGTAGTAAGCTTTGATGATGAAGCCTAAATAATTGTACATCAAATTTTATCTGATTCTCTTGTGTTTCCAGGATTTCATGATTACTTTCATTTCTTGTTGCACCTGGTAGTTTTAGACGTAATTTTTTCCTAAATGATCTCTAGCTTGTTACAATCCTTTATAAGGATTTCCAAGATCATTTAGAATGGTTCCAATTTTTGGTAACCTTGACGGGTTCTTGATTCTCTCTAATATTCAAGGTTGGTTCCTTGAATGGTTTCTTCCTGTAAATATATTTTCTTCTTCTCTACATATAGGGTGTTCCCTCTTTCCTTTCTGGCTTAGAGAATATAATATAAGTTGTAATAGTTTGTCCTATAAATAAGATCTCAATATTTTCATACTACTATCAGATTGTCTCCATTTGATTCTTGAACTTGTTGATTAGAGCATCAAGGATGTTTTATTCTTTCTATTGTATGTTTTAAGATGTCTACAATAGATTTGTTTTCATAGAAATGATTGAGTTTAGGACTGTTTTTCAGATGTGTATGAGTTGGGATATCAAGGGTATCTCAAACTTGTCTTTCAGTGGATGTTGATTAATGTATTGCTTGTTCCTAGGTCTCTTCTAAGGGGAGGGTTAAAGTCCTTTGGATAAGTGATTGCATATTTGAGTACATAGGTGGATTGATAAGTAGGATCTGATCAATGGTGTATGATTGAAGTAAGGCATCAACATATTAGAATGTCTTCTCTATTCATAGCTCTCTATTGCAGTGATTTATTTGACTCTATTGCCCATTGGATAAGGCATTGGTCTATGAGAGACTTGGGGTATTTCAGGGGTCCATTCAATCCAAAAACATCAACTCAATCAAATGAAATCATTTTCCATTTCATGTTTGATAGGAGGAGTTAGAAGTCCATTCTAGTTTTCAAATTCATTCTATGCAAGTAGGATATTGCGTAAGACTTGGTGAACATTGAGGTAGAGGATACCTATAGGAATCTGAAAGCTATTCCACAGTCATATATATGTAGGCCTATTTTTTGTCACAAGAAGTTATGTACATGCAGATGAGGTATACTTGCCTGAGTGATGTGGAGCTCAAAGTGTAGGAGGAAAATTCTCTTGGTCCTTATTAATTGGCCCTTTTTCTTATCATATTTAGAGTGGTTATTGAGAGTCAATGACATTAATTTTTCAATTGAATTGGAAATCTGACAATATGGGAAAAAGGAACCAACACAAGGTATAAAATGTGTCATTTTCAAAAATCTATCCACAACAACAAATATAGAATCATTACTTCTTACTGTCTTTGGTAAGCCAAGAACAAAATCCATACTTTTATCAATCCAAAGTTTTTCAGGAACATAAATAAGTGTATACAATCTAGTATTCTGATTTACTGCTTTTGCATCTTGACAAATTCCACTTCTTTTCACAAATTTTTGAACATCTTTATACAACTGCGGCCAAAAGTATTTCTCCTTAAGAAAATTCAATGTCTTATCAACACCAAAGTGTCCAGCCAACCCACTACTATCTTTTTCTTTTATCAAATTAGTTCTCATTGGTCCTCTTGGTATACATAACTGAATACCTTTAAATAAAATACCTTCTTGAATAAAATATTCTTCCCATTTAGTACTCAATTTATCTTGAATAGGTGCTCAACACTTTCTCCACAGCTTAGGAAAATCAGGATCAAATTCATAAGAATCTCTCATGTCATCAAATCCAAGAACTTCAATTTTCATTTCGGTCATCAAAGATCTTCTTCTACTCAAAGCATTAGCAACTTGGTTAGTGACTCCACTCTTATGCTTTATCACAAATGTATAACTATGAAAATACTCAACCCATTTCATATGTCTCTGATTCAAATTATTCCGACTATCCAAATATTGTAAAGCATTATGATCGATATACAACACAAATTTACTTGGTATCAAATAATGTCTCTATTTATTCAGTGCTTGAACAATAGCATATAATTCTTGATCATACACAAAGTATTTCTTTTTTTCATCATTCAACTTTTCACTAAAGAAAGTAATAGGTTTACCTTCTTGACTCAACACAGCTCCTATTGCACTTCCACTTGCATCACATTCCCCTTGAAATACCTTATTGAAATTAGGAAATGCCAAAATATGATATTCAACAACCTTCTACTTCAGAGTCTCAAAAATTTTATCAACTCCATGTGTCCACTTGAATTCTCTTTTATCTCCTCTCATAGTCTCAGTCATAGCATTACAAATTGGGTTGAAATTCCTAATGAACTTTCGGTAAAAAATTTGACCTGACTAGAATTCTCAGGTGTAGGCCAATTTAAAATAGCTTCAACCTTTTCAAGATTCATCTTCAAACCATCAGCTAAAATCCCAAATCCCAAATACACAATCTCCTCTTTCATGAATGAACATTTTTTCAAGTTTATCAGCAACTTTTCTTCTTTCAACCTCTGCAATACTTATTTAACATGCCACAAATGTTCTTCTTATGTCTTACTGAATATCAGAATATCATCTAGGTATACAATCACAAACTTACTTAAGGATTTCTTCAAAACTTCATTCATCAACCTCATAAAAGTACTTCATGCATTATTTAAACCAAAAGGAATAACCAACCACTCATACAAACCTTCTTTTGTCTTTAAAGAAGTCTTCCACTCATCACCTTCTCTGATTTTGATTTGATGATACCCACTTTTCAAATCAATTTTGGTAAAATACTTTGCTCATGTCAAACTATCTGTTCTATCATCCATTCTTCTTATAGGAAACCTATATTTTACTGTTATCTTGTTGATTGATCTAGAATCATTACACATTCCCCATTCTCCATTCTTCTTAGGTGCCAATATAATAGGTTTTGCACAAGGACTCAAAATTTTCCTGATCAAACCTTTTTGCAAAAATTCTTGAATCTGTCAGTTCAATTCCTAATTCTTGGTAGGTGTCAATAGATGTGGTGCCTTATTTTATAAACTAGCTCTAGGGATTAGATCCATGCAATGATCAATGCTTCTCTTCGGTGAAAAACCATCAAGTACATTATCAAAAATAATTTCACTGTACTCGGTGAGTAACTTATCAATCTCCTCAGGGACACTATCCTCTATTTTCTTACTTGATTTGTTAGGAATCACAACAAAACATACATCATTCTTCTTCAAATCCTTAACAAACTTTCTTCCTTCCATCAAAAAAATTTCACAGATGTTCAAACATTACTAATAGGTTCTTCAATCAAAGGTAACAATATTTTTCTTCTTCCATCAGCCCAAATAGTATATTTATGCAATCTCCCATCATATATAGCATGTCTATCATATTTCCAAGGTCTACCCAATAAAATATGACAACAATCCATAGGCATGATATCACATAACATCTTATCATAGTACTTTCCAATTTTCAAATTCACATAACATTTTTCACTTACCAAGAGTGTATGCTAATCTTTGATCCATGAAATCTAATAGGGCTTTGGATGTTCCAACCTTTTCAACTACAACTTTGTAACCATTTCCTTAGATGCCAAGTTCTCTGAGCTACCACTGTCAATGATTACCTTGCAAATTTCATCAGAAACTCTACATTTGGTCTTGAACAAACTTTTCCTTAATGAATCTTCCTTATTACTTTCACTCCAAAGTACTCTCCTTACCATCAAGTTAGTTTCCTTCTCAGGTTCATTCAGTGACTCTTCTTGCGCCAAAGCATTTCTACTACGACCTACCTTCTTACTTGCATGGTGCAAGAGCATCCTGGGTGTAAGAGCAATCTTGCATCACCCAAAAATATTTATGTTTTTATATTCAATAAGGGTTATTTTGTGCAGAGCTGCTATTTATGAAAAGTTACTATTTTTGGTAATTTTTGTATGTGCTCAGAATGATCTGATTTCTTTCTTGGAGGTTCATTTTGGTCATATAAGTCTGCCAGTAAAGTTTCATTGCCAGATCAAGTGTATATTGGAAGATATTGAAGATTTTCGGTATTGGCAGCAGGGTACAGAAACTTTGAACTCAGTTTTGAAGGCTTTAGAGGCCCCGGATGAGGTCAAAAATTTGGGTGACAAGCACTTGCGCTAGTCAAGCCTGTAGAGCGCTTCGTGGCGTTTCCGAAATGGGGTTATAATAGCCGATCGGGTCAACTGGTGATGACTTATGGTCTTCGGAAGTTGGGCCACCTGAAATGGCAAAAAATAATTTTCTTCAAAATTTCTGTTCGGATTTCAAAGGTTATCTTGAGCCGACTATGATGTAATGAAATGTAAAATAAAATAATTCTAAGTTTGGTCAGCCTTATTGGCTAAAATTCTGGAACCTTCCCAGGCGGTGAAAAATTGCCTATATAAAGAAGGCTATATTATTGTCTTAGGCAATTCAGAATGGTTTTGGGTAGTAGATCTGGGTATTGATTCGAGGCTTTGTCCTACAGAATATTGTAAGGGAATGCCCATGTGGCTTTGCATATTGTAATTCTAAAAGTTTGTAATTCCACATTTGTGGAGATAATAAGAAGCCAATTTTCTGTTCTTGCATATTGTTGTGGTTTCTCTGTTTCTGTTATGTGTTTGTGGTATTAAGGGTAGCACCCTTCATCAAGTGGTATCAGAGCCAAGTTTTCTTGAGTGTGTAAATAGATCGCTGACTGTGAGGCAGTTTGCACCAGGACCGTGGCTAGGGTTTCAGCGCGCATCGCGAAAATGCCTCCACGAAGGGAACGTGGCGGAAGAGCTGGTGTTGTAACACCTGAGGTTAGAGAGCTGCAAAGACAAGTGCGAGCATTGCAAGAAGAGATTCGCAGAGGAATGAATCTTAATGTCAGAGACGAAAGCGAGGATGAAGCCGAAGAAGAATATCAAGAAGGAGAAGTTGAAATTGTGAACCAGGAGGAAGAAAGATTTTTTCGGGCGATTTCCAAGATTGGGAAACGACCTAAGATTGAGGTTCCTACATTTTCTAGAAATCTTAACCCAGAGGAATTGATCGACTGGATCAATGAATGTGAGGAATATTTTGAGTATGAAGATGTTGAGGATCCTGACAGCGTAAAATTTGCGAAGGCCAGACAAAAAGGTCATGCGAAGATCTGGTGGCAAGAAATTCAATTGGAGCGAAATAGAAGAGGGAAAGATAAAATCACAAAATGGGATCGGATGGTGGATAAATTGAAGCGACAGTTCATTCCTGTTGATTATGAGCTTGATCTACTAAAGAAAATGCAAAGTTTGAAGCAAGCAGGAAGATCTGTTCAGGAGTATACAGAGGAGTTCTATCGACTCCTCATCAGAACAGGCCATGCAGAAGCTGATAAGGAGAAAGTTGCCTGATACCTTAATGGGTTAAGGCCAAGCATTCAGGAGGAGTTGAATCTGGTTCGAATGAACAGCATTGAGGAGGCATACCAATTTGCCCTAAAAGTAGAGGAAAAGCTGAACAAGAAGTTTGAGAGTAGACAAAACGGAAGAGGTCGCGGTGGACGATCTGGTGGACGGTCATATGGTGGCCGAAATGAAGATCCGAAAAAGAAGGATGAGGCCAGTAGCAGTCAGAATCAGCGTGGAAATAATTCCAATCGCTTCTAGGATCAGAATAATAGAGATCAGAGAGGAAGAGGAAGAGGACAAGGATCTGGAAGAGGAGGCTTCCGTGGAACATGTTTTCACTGTGGAGAAGAAGGTCATAGGGCATTTGAATGTCCTCAGCGCCAAGGCAGAACAGACAGGAGAAATGAAGGCCAGGCTAGAGTTGTGCATGTCGATGAAGATGCTAGATCATCAAATTCTGAAGATGCTGAAAGAGGAGAAACGCTAATTAATAGAAGAGTCTTGCTGAGTGGTGAGAATGAACCTGAACAAAGGAGCAGCCTGTTTTGCCCTAGATGCAAGTGTGAGGGTAAATGTTGTGATGTGATTATCGATAGTGGAAGCACTGACAATTTGGTGTCAGAAGAGATGGTGACAAAGTTGAAGCTCAAGAGACAGAAACACCCACATCGATATCGGATTGCCTGGGTGCAGGATGACCACAAGGTCATGGTCAGTGAACAGTGCCTGGTAAAGTTCAAGATCGGCGGATACCAAGATGAGGTATTGTGTGATATCATATCTATGGATGCATGTCATATGTTGTTGGGTAGACCATGGCAGTTTGACAGATGTGTTGTACATGATGGTCGTGCGAATACCTATTCCCTGACAAAGGATGGAGTGCGACATAAGCTAAAACCATTGAAGGAGACTGAAGAAAAGGTATGTGGTACTACAAGGATAACTTTTGTTGATGGAAGAAATTTCTTAGATGGTATGAGGCATGAGCATGTATGTTTTGCTTTAATTCCAAAAGCTGATAAAGAGGAAGTAGAAGATGTTCCTATAGAAGTTGCAGATCTGTTGAATGAGTTTCAGGATATTGTATCCGATAACGTGCCTGATGGATTACCACCAGTCAGGAAGATCAGCCATCAGATGGACTTGATCCCAGGAGTGAGTTTGCCGAACAAGGCAGCACATAGAATGACACCTATAGAAAGTGAGGAGTTGAACAGACAAGTACATGAGTTGTTACAGAAAGGATTGATCCGTGAGAGTTTGAGTCCCTGTGTTGTACTAGCGGTATTAGCACCAAAGAAGAATGGAGAATGGAGGATGTGTACAGATTCTAGGGCAATAAACAAGATCACAATCAAGTACAGATTTCCATTGCCACGAATGGATGATATTATGGACTGTTTGAGTGGAGCTGTGTATTTTTCAAAGATAGATCTAAAAAGTGGATATCATCAGATTCAGATCAGAGAAGGAGATGAATGGAAGACTACCTTCAAGATAAAGGAAGGACTGTATGAGTGGTTAGTCATGCCTTTTGGGCTAACCAATGCACCGAGCACTTTCATGCGGCTCATGAACGAGGTTCTGAAAGAATTTTTGGGTAAGTTTGTCATTGTTTACCTAGATGATATTTTGATCTTTAGTAAGACATTGGAGGAGCATATGATGCATATTCGTATGGTATTTGAGAAGCTGAGAGAAGAGAAATTGTTGATTAATTTGAAGAAGTGCAGTTTTGTGAAGAAAGAGTTAGTGTATTTGGGATTTGTAGTTTCAGCAAAAGGTCTAAAAATGGACCCAAAGAAGGTACAGGCTATCCTTGAATGGCCTACTCCAAGGAGTGCTACTGAGGTAAGATCTTTTCATGGTTTGGCTAGCTTTTACAAAAAGTTTATTCAAAATTTTAGCAGTATTTGTGGACCCTTATTGAAACAATGAGAGGGGATAGAAAAGAGTTTAAGTGGACTAATGGGGCAGAAAAGAGTTTTCAATTATTGAAACAAAAAGTTACAGAACAACCTGTTTTAGCACTTCCAGATTTTAATAAGGTGTTTCAAGTAGATTGTGATGCTAGTGGTACTGCAATAGGAGCTGTTATGAGCCAAGAAGGTAAACCTGTTGCGTATTTTAGTGAGAAGTTAAATGATGCCAAGAGGAAGTATTCTGTTTATGATCAGGAATTTTATGCTATAGTTCAGGCATTAAAGAAGTGGAGACATTATCTGCTTCCTAAGGAGTTTGTTTTGTATACTGATCATCAAGCTTTGCAATATTTGAATAGTCAAGGAAAGTTGAATCAGAGGCATTTGAAATGGGTTGAGTTTTTGCAGAGTTATACATTTGTTTTGAAACATAGGAGTGGAAAGTCTAATAGGGTTGCGGATGCTCTTAGCAGAAGACAACTATTGCTGACAGAAATGTAGATTGAAGTGGTTGGGTTCAAGGAACTCAAGAATTTGTATCCAGAGGATCCTGATTTTGGTGAAGCTTGGAAAGCTTGTACAGAACCTGTTACTCTAGACAGGATGAAATGGTTGGATTTCATCATCTAGGATGATATGCTATTCAGAGGGAGTCAGTTGTGCATTCTACGAAGTTCTATGAGGGAGAATCTCATCAAGGAGAAGCATAGTGGGGGATTGGCTGGACATTTTGGTCGTGATAAAACCCTTGCTTTGGTTGGTGAGAATTATTATTGGCCACAGTTGCAGCAAGATGTGAAGAAGTTTGTACAGAGTTGCAGAGTATGTCAGATGGCGAAAGGAGTGAAGCAGAATATAGGATTGTATCAGCCATTACCTATACCAGAGAAGCCTTGGGAGGATATCAGCATGGACTTTGTTCTTGGTTTGCCAAGGACTCAGCGGGGACATGATTCAATTTTTGTAGTGGTTGACAGATTTTTAAAGATGGCACATTTCATTCCCTGCAAGAAGACTAATGATGCTGTTCATGTAGCAGAATTGTTTTTCAGAGAAGTAGTGAGACTTCATGGTTTTCCAAAGACCATAGTTTCAGATCGGGACACTAAGTTTGTTGGATATTTCTGGCATACATTATGGAAGAAGTTGAAGACAGATTTGAAGTTCAGTTCATCACATCATCCACAGACTGATGGACAGACAGAGGTGGTGATTAGAAGTTTGGGAAATTTGCTGAGATGTTTGGTTGGAGATAAGCCAACAGGATGGGATTTGATTTTACCACAAGCAGAATTTGCATACAATAATTCTGTCAACAGGAGCACTGGTAAATCACCGTTCTAGATTGTATATGGAAGTAGTCCAAGAAATGCATCTGAATTGAGGAAGATAGATAAAGAAGAAATAAGTAGTGCCGAAGTTGAAGATTTTGTAGAACACTTGAAGAACATCCATGGGGAGGTGAGGAAGCATATTACCAAGATGAACACACAGTATAAGGCTAAGGCAGATGAGAAAAGGAGGTATAAGGAATTTCAGGTTGGTGATGAAGTCATGGTTCATTTGCGGAAGGAGCGGTTTGCAGTTGGTACATATAACAAGCTGAAAATGAAGAAGTTTGGACCATGCAGGATATTGAAGAAACATGATTCAGGAAACGCATATGAGGTAGAATTGCCTACTGAGTAAATATTTCACCAGTGTTTAACATTTCAGATCTAACAGAGTATCATGAAGGAGGTGTTGAAGATGAGATCATAGTAGCACAGTGGAGTATTCCAGCAACTAGTTCAGACACTAAGAAGATTGAAGATATACTGGATAGTCGTGTTGGCAGAAGCACAAAGAACAGGACATATGAAGAATATCTGGTCAAGTGGAAAGGATGACCTGTTGAAGATTCATCATGGCTAACAAAGGAGGAGGTTAACCGTCTTGGTTTTCCTCTACACACCTGAGTCGTGACAGGATCACTTCTCAAATTACCCTGGGTGTCTGATGCAGGAGCATCCTGGGTGTAAGAGCAATCTTGCATCACCCAAAAATATTTATGTTTTTATATTCAATAAGGGTTATTTTGTGCAGAGCTTCTATTTATGGAAAGTTACTATTTTTGGTAATTTTTGTATGTGCTCAGAATGATCTGATTTCTTTCTTGGAGGTTCATTTTGGTCATATAAGTCTGCCAGTAAAGTTTCATTGCCAGATCAAATGTATATTAGAAGATATTGAAGATTTTTGGTATTGGCAGCAGGGTACAGAAACTTTGAACTCAGTTTTGAAGGCTTTAGAGGCCCCGGATGAGGTCAAAAATTTGGGTGACAGCGCTTGCGCTTGTCAAGCTTGTAGAGCGCTTCATGGCGTTTCCGAAATGGGGTTATAATAGCTGATCGGGTCAACTGGTGATGACTTATGGTCTTCGGAAGTTGGGCCACCTGAAATGGCAAAAAATAATTTTTTTCAAAATTTCTGTTCAGATTTCAAAGGTTATCTTGAGCCGACTATGATGTAATGAAATGTAAAATAAAATAATTCTAAGTTTGGTCGGCCTTATTGGTTAAAATTCTGGAACCTTCCTAGGCGGTGAAAAATTGTCTATATAAGGAAGGCTGTATTATTGTCTTAGGCAGTTCAGAATGGTTCTGGGTAGTAGATCTAGGTATTGATTCGAGGCTTTGTCCTACAGAATATTGTAATGGAATGCCCATGTGGCTTTGCATATTGTAATTTTAAAAGTTTGTAATTCCACATTTGTGGAGATAATAAGAAGCCAATTTTCTGTTCTTGCATATTGTTGTGGTTTCTCTGTTTCTGTTATGTGTTTGTGGTATTAAGGGGAGCACCCTTCATCACATCAAGTTAGTTTCCTTCTCAGGTTCATTCAGTGACTCTTCTTGCGCCAAAGCATTTCTACTACGACCTACCTTCTTACTTGCATGGTGCAAGAGCACACCATGGATAACCACCATGCTTAGTAATTTTTGGCTTGTACTTTACTCTAGCCAAGTTAAGAATATTAGCTTAGTTTTCCTTAAGATATTATAAGGTCATTTGCAATGTAGGCTAAGTGGGTTAGTCACTAGGACTAAGGTCACACAAAATTGCCAATGTTAGTAGTTTTTAATTCTTAGTGGTAATAGTTAGAAATTGAGTCTTTAATGTGTCTTAGGAACATAATGAGGTTTTAAAGATGCCATAAGGTCATTAATGGCCTTGGATCCTCAAAAAACTGGAGGTTAAGAGTCCTAGGAAATAGGACTGAGGCATATGTGAAAGTTGCCAAATGTTGCAAAGAAGTTGTCATGACAACATTTGCAATTATTGCAAATGTTCCATGCAACTTGGTTACCTTGGATCACCCAAACTTTAGGAGGTGAGAGATCAGCCAATGGGCCCTAGAATTGTGGAAATGGCATCTTATGTGATGTAAGACTCAAGTCTCGAGGATAGTTTATGGATTGTAATAGTTTGAATTTTTTTAATAGAGCTCTGCAATAGGATTACCAGGAGATTCATGAGACTTTGTGTTGATAGTCATATTTGATGGATTGAATGACCAAATCTAATAGTTGATTTGATGAAGGGTGCTCCCCTTAATACCACAAACACATAACAGAAATAGAGAAACAACAACAATATGCAAGAACAGAAAATTGGCTTCTTATTATCTCCACAAATGTGAAATTACAAACTTTCAGAATTACAATATGAAAAAGCCACATGGGCATTCCCTTACAATATTCTTTAGGACAAAGCCTCGAACCAATACCCAGATCTACTACCCAGAATTATTCTGAACTACCTAAGACAATAATACAGCCTTCCTTATATAGGCAATTTTCCACCGCCTGGGAAGGTTCCAGAATTTTAGCTAATAAGGCCGACCAACTTAGAATTATTTTATTTTACATTTTATTACATCATAGTCAGCTCAAGATAACCTTTGAAACCCGAACATAAATTTTGAAGAAAATTATTTTTCGCCATTTCAGGTGGCCCAACTTCCGAAGACCATAAGTCATCACCAGTTGACCCGCTCGGCTATTATAGCCCCATTTCGGAAACTCCACGAAGCGCTCTACAGGCTTGACCCGCACAAGCGCCCGTCACCCAAATTTTCGACCTCATCTGGGGCCTCTAAAACCTTCAAAACTGAGTTCAAAGTTTCTGTACCCTGCTGCCAATATCGAAAATCTTCAATATCTTCCAATATACACTTGATCTGGCAATGAAACTTTACTGGCAGACTTATATGACCAAAATGAACCTCCAAGAAAGAAATCAGATCATTCTAAGCACATACGAAAATTATCAAAAATAGTAACTTTCCATAAATAACAGCTCTGCACAAAATAGCCCTTATTGAAAATAAAAACAGAAATATTTTTGGGTGATGCAAGATTGCTCTTACACCCAGGATGCTCCTGCATCAGACACCCAGGGTAATTTGAGAAGTGACCCTGTCACGACTCAGGTGTGCAGAGGAAAACCAAGATGGTTAACCTCCTCCTTTGTTAGCCATGATGAATCTTCAACAGGTTGTCCTTTCCACTTGACCAAATATTCTTCATATGTCCTGTTCCTTGTGCTTCTACCAACACGACTGTCCAGTATATCCTCGATCTCCTTAGTGTCTGAACTAGTTGCTGGAATACTCCACTGTGCTGCTGTGATCTCATCTTCAACACCTCCTTCATGATACTCTGTCAGATCTGAAATGTTAAACACTGGTGAAATATTTAGCTCAGTAGGCAATTCTGCCTCATATGCATTTCCTGAATCATGCTTCTTCAGTATCTTACATGGCCCAAACTTCTTCATTTTTAGCTTGTTATATTTACCAACTAGAAACCGCTCCTTCCGCAAATGAACCATGACTTCATCACCAACCTGAAATTCCTTATGCCTCCTTTTCTCATCTGCCTTAGCCTTTTACTGTGCATTCATCTTGTTAATATGCTTCCTCACCTCCTCATGGATGTTCTTCAAGTGTTCTGCAAAATCTTCAGCTTCAGCACTACTTATTTCTCCTTTATCTATCTTTCTCAATTCAGATGCATTTCTTGGACTACTTCTATATACAATTTGGAATGGTGATTTACCAGTGCTCCTATTGACAGAATTATTGTATGCAAATTCTGCCTGTGGTAAAATCAAATCCCATCCTGTTGGCTTATCTCCAACCAAACATCTCAGCAAATTTCCCAAACTTCTATTCACCACATCTGTCTGTCCATCAGTCTGTGGATGATGTGATGAACTGAACTTCAAATCTGTCTTCAACTTCTTCCACAATGTACGCCAGAAATATCCAACAAACTTAGTGTCCCGATCTGAAACTATGGTCTTTGGCAAACCATGAAGTCTCACTACTTCTCTGAAAAACAATTCTGCTACATGAATAGCATCATTAGTCTTCTTGCAGGGAATGAAATGTGCCATCTTTGAAAATCGGTCAACTACTACAAAAATTGAATCATGTCCCCGCTGTGTCCTTGGTAAACCCAGAACAAAGTCCATGCTGATATCCTCCCAAAGCTTCTCTGGTACAGGTAATGGCTGATACAACCCTGTATTCTGCTTCACTCCTTTCGCCATCTGACATACTCTGCAACTCTGTACAAACTTCTTCACATCTTGTTGCAACTGTGGCCAATAGTAATTCTCACTAACCAAAGAAAGGGTTTTGTCATGACCAAAATGTCCAGCCAATCCTCCGCTATGCTTCTCCTTGATGAGATTCTCCCTCATAGAACTTCGTGGAATGCACAATTGACTCCCTTTGAATAGCATATCGTCCTGGATGATGAAATCCAGCCATTTCGTCCTGTCTAGAGTAACAGGTTCTGTACAAGCTTTCCAAGCTTCACCAAAATCAAGATCCTCTGGATACAAATTCTTGAGTTCCTTGAACCCAACCACTTCAATCTGCATTTCTGTCAGCAATAGTTGCCTTCTGCTAAAAGCATCTGCAACCCTATTAGACTTTCCACTCCTATGTTTCAAAACAAATGTATAACTTTGCAAAAACTCAACCCATTTCAAATGCCTTTGATTCAATTTTCCTTGACTATTCAAATATTGCAAAGCTTGATGATCAGTATACAAAACAAACTCCTTAGGAAGTAGATAATGTCTCCACTTCTTTAATGCCTGAACTATAGCATAAAATTCTTGATCATAAACAGAATATTTCCTCTTGGCATCATTTAACTTCTCACTAAAATAAGTAACAGGTTTACCTTCTTGACTCATAACAGCTCCTATTGCAGTACCACTAGCATCACAATCTACTTGAAACACCTTATTAAAATCTGGAAGTGCTAAAACAGGTTGTTCTGTAACTTTTCGTTTCAACAATTGAAAACTCTTTTCTGCCCCATTAGTCCACTTAAACTCTTTTCTATCCCCTCTCATTGTTTCAGTCAAGGGTCCACAAATACTGCTAAAATTTCTGATAAACTTTCTATAAAAGCTAGCTAGACCATGAAAAGATCTCACCTCAGTAGCACTCCTTGGCGTAGGCCATTCAAGGATAGCCTGTACTTTCTTTGGGTCCATTTTTAGACCTTCTCTTGAAACTACAAACCCCAAATACACCAACTCTTTCTTCACAAAACTGCACTTCTTCAAATTAATCAGCAATTTTTCTTCTCTCAACTTCTCAAATACCATACAAATATGCATCATATGCTCATCCAATGTCTTACTAAAGATCAAAATATCATCTAGGTAAACAATGACAAACTTACCCAAAAATTCTTTCAGAACCTCGTTCATGAGCCGCATGAAAGTTCTCGGTGCATTGGTTAACCCAAAAGGCATGACTAACCACTCATACAGTCCTTCCTTTGTCTTGAAGGCAGTCTTCCATTCGTCTCCTTCTCTGATCCGAATTTGATGATATCCACTCTTCAGATCTATCTTTGAGAAATACACAGCTCCACTCAAACAGTCCATAATATCATCCATTCATGGCAATGGAAACCTGTACTTGATTGTGATCTTGTTTATTGCCCTAGAATCCATACACATCCTCCATTCTCCATTCTTCTTTGGTGCTAATACCGCTGGTACAGCACAGGGACTCAGACTCTCACGGATCAATCCTTTCTGTAACAGTTCATGTACTTGTCTGTTCAATTCCTCACTTTCTACAGGTGTCATTCTGTGTGCTGCCTTATTCGGCAAACTTGCTCCTAGGATCAAGTCCATCTGATGACTGATCTTCCTGACTGGTGGTAATCCATCAGGCACGTTATCGGATACAATATCCTAAAACTCATTCAACAAATCTGCAACTTCTACAGGAACATCTTCTACTTCCTCTTTACCAGCTTTTGGAATTAAAGCAAAACATACATGCTCATGCCTCATACCATCTAGGAAATTTCTTCCATCAAAAAAAGTTATCCTTGCATTACCACATACGTTTTCTTTAGTCTCCTTCAATGGTTTTAGCTTATGTCACACTCCATCCTTTGTCAAGGAATAGGTATTCGCAGGACCATCATGTACAGCACATCTGTCAAACTGCCATGGTCTACCCAACAACATATGACATGCATCTATAGATATGATATCACACAATACCTCATCTTGGTATCCGCCAATCTTGAACTTCACCAGGCATTGTTCATTGACCATGACCTTGTGGTCATCCTGTACCCAGGCAATCCGATATGGATGTGGGTCTTTCTATCTCTTGAGCTTCAATTTTGTCACCATATCTTCTGACACCAAATTGTCAGTGCTTCCACTATCAATAATCACATCACAACATTTACCTTCACACTTACACCTAGTGCGAAACAGACTCCTTCTTTGCTCAGGTTCATTCTCACCACTCAACAGGACTCTTCTGTTAATCAACGTTTCTCCTCTTTCAGCATCTTCAAAATTTGATGATCTGGCATCTTCATCTACATGTGCAACTCTGGCTTGGCCTTCATTTCTCCTATCTATTCTGCCTTGGCGCTGAGGACATTCAAATGCCCTATGACCTTCTTCTCCACAGTGAAAACATGTTCCACGGAAGCCACCTCTTCCTCTTCCTCTCTGATCTCTATTATTCTGATCCTGGAAACGATTAGAATTATTTCCTCGCTGATTCTGACTGCTACTGGCCTCATCCTTCTTTTTCGGATCTTTATTTCGGCCACCATATGACCATCCACCAGATCGTCCACCACGACCTCTTCCGTTTTGTCTACTCTCAAACTTCTTGTTCAGCTTTTCCTCTATTTTTAGGGCAAACTGGTATGCCTCTTCAATACTGTTCATTCGAACCAGATTCAACTCCTCCTGAATGCTTGGCCTTAACCCATTAAGGTATCGGGCAACTTTCTCCTTATCAGCTTCTGCATGGCCTGTTCTGATGAGAAGTCGATAGAACTCCTCTGTATACTCCTGAACAGATCTTCCTGCTTGCTTCAAACTCTGCATTTTCTTTAGTAGGTCAAGCTCATAATCAACAGGAATGAACTGTCGCTTCAATTTGTCCACCATCCGATCCCATCTTGTGATTTTATCTTTCCCTCTTCTATTTCGCTCCAATTGAATTTCTTGCCACCAGATCTTTGCATGACCTTTCAATCTGGCCTTCGCAAATTTGACCCTATCAGGATCTTCAACATCTTCATACTCAAAATATTCCTCACATTCATTGATCCAGTCGATCAATTCCTCTGGGTTAAGATTTCCAGAAAATGTAGGAACCTCAATCTTAGGTCTTTTCCCAATCTTGGAAATCGCCCGAAAAAGTCTTTCTTCCTCCTGGTTCACAATTTCAACTTCTCCTTCTTGATATTCTTCTTCGGCTTCATCCTCACTTTCATCTCTGACATTAAGATTCATTCCTCTACGAATCTCTTCTTGCAATGCTCGCACTTGTCTCTGCAACTCTCTAACCTCAGGTGTCACAACACCAGGTCTTCCGCCACGTTCTCTTCGTAGAGGCATTTTCGTGATGTGCGCTGAAACCCTAACCACGGTCCTGGTGCAAACTGCCTCACAGTCGGCAATCTATTTACACACTCAAGAACCCCTGCTCTGATACCACTTGATGAAGGGTGCTCCCCTTAATACCACAAACACATAACAAAAATAGAGAAACAACAACAATATGCAAGAACAAAAAATTGGCTTCTTATTATCTCCACAAATGTGGAATTACAAACTTTCAGAATTACAATATGCAAAGCCACATGGGCATTCCCTTACAATATTCTTTAGGACAAAGCCTCGAACCAATACCCAGATCTACTACCCAGAATTATTCTGAACTACCTAAGACAATAATACAGCCTTCCTTATATAGGCAATTTTCCACCGCATGGGAAGGTTCCAGAATTTTAGCCAATAAGGCCGACCAACTTAGAATTATTTTATTTTACATTTTATTACATCATAGTCGGCTCAAGATAACCTTTGAAACCCGAACAAAAATTTTGAAGAAAATTATTTTTTGCCATTTCAGTTGGCCCAACTTCTGAAGACCATAAGTCATCACCAGTTGACCCGCTCGGCTATTATAGCCCCATTTCAGAAATGCCACGAAGCGCTCTACAGGCTTGACCCGCGCAAGCGCCCGTCACCCAAATTTTCGACCTCATCCGGGGCCTCTAAAGCCTTCAAAACTGAGTTCAAAGTTTCTGTACCCTGCTGCCAATACCGAAAATCTTCAATATCTTCCAATATACACTTGATCTGGCAATGAAACTTTACTGGAAAACTTATATGACCAAAATGAACCTCCAAGAAAGAAATCAGATCATTCTGAGCACATATGAAAATTACCAAAAATAGTAACTTTCCATAAATAACAGCTCTGCACAAAATAGCCCTTATTGAAAATAAAAATAGAAATATTTTTGGGTGATGCAAGATTGCTCTTACACCCAGGATGCTCCTGCATCATGATTAGTGTTCAATAGATATCTATAAGACTTTATCATTTGATAAGAAGGATTTTTTGAGTAGGTTTAGGGTGTTAGTTAAAGTAGATTTTGTTTTAGAGTTCCACTGCTTCTGTTCTGACCAGTCCGAGCTTTCATGGCTCCCCCATAAAATCTAGCCATGGGAAACAAATCATGATGGATGGGTATTTTAGGGGAGTCACCATTGTATATAAGTTTAGGTTTAGGATTCTGGGAAAAGAGGAGAGATATTTTTAATGCTAGGCCTTAGGTGAGCACACAGAGCCCGGTTAGAAGTCTAGACTGTGAAGAAATAGAGATTTCATTGCAGGATTGAAGGTAAAATATGACTCCAGAGCATTTTATAATAGGTTTTCATCATAGCTAAATGTCTTATGAAGATTGGGTTTAATGACAATTATTTATATTGGGTTTTGAGCAAGATTACTAACAGGACACTGTCAGTCCTAGAAAGTAGGTCAATCAACCATGTTTACCCTAGTTTATAGGAAGGTGTATGGAGGCTTCCAGCCCCTAAAAGTTTCAAAATATTTAGTAAGAGCCAAAAGGGTATCTGAATACCCAATTTTTTTTTCAAGTTGTTTGGAAAAGTTTGAAAAGAAAGTCCAAAAGCCTCTGCAACAGGCTACAAGGAATAGGCCTAATTTGAGGTCACTAAATGATGAACCATTGAAGCCGGTAAGAACATGATTCAAGATCATTGAAAAATGGATCAAATGGGAAATATTATGAATGTTTTCAAGATGGAGAAAATTTTTGCAATGAAAGATCAAGTTTATAAGGATTTGGTACTTAGAGCTTTCTAATTGAGTGAGAAGTGTACTAAAACTAGGGTGTTAGTCTTTCAAGGTTAAGCCCAAGAGATAGAACTCTTAGGAGAGATTTGATATTGGAATTAGTTAATGATCTAAGCCAATTAGGACCTAGAGGAGACTAGGTAGCTAGAAGAGACAAGCTAGGTCTCTTGGATGTAGTGCAAGCAAGCCTTGGAACACTCACATCATATTGGTATCAGAGCTTGAATTGATTAGGCTTGTGGGGGATGTTGTAGCCAATTGAATCAGTGGGAGAAAATACACCAATTGGCTCAAGAGAAGACAAAACCATGGTGACTAATTCTGAGTTAGCCAAGAAGGTTGAGGAACAAGAATAAGATAACAAGTTGCTAAGGGAAAGACTATCTCAAATGGAACAGCTCTCGGGTGAAGTCCAAGACAAAGAAGATAAGGTCAAAGAGAAAATTGACCAAAAGGAAGAAAAATAAGTGAGGGAGAAGGAATTATATTTGGAGGAGGAAGCTCCAACACTTGACTCTATTCTTCCTGAATAGCCATTCTTAAAAGCATTGAAGGCATTGGGTAGCAAAGCTTTGAACGGTGTGCCACTATTCAGTGGACAAATGGATCTAGATTTAGTCATGGATTGGATAGACAGCATTGAGAACCATTTTGAATGTGATGGTATCTTAGAGCCACAAAAAGTTATGGTGGCCAAGTCTAGACTAAGAGGTTTAGCTCTTACTTGGTGGAAGTTTGTGAAAACTGAGAGGGAAAAAGATGGAAAAGGTCCTATTGTGACATGGAAGGGCATGGTATCCAAAGTGAAGTAGACTTACCTTCTTGATGACTATGAAGTCCAACATCATAGTAGGAGACATAATCTTAGGCAAAAGATTTAGATGTCCTAGCATATACCAAGAAGTTTCAAAAATTATGTTTGAGATCCAAGGTAGTTGAAGATGAAAGTATCAAACTTGCAAGGTACTTGAATGGTCTCAAATGGTCTATACAAGAGGAAATGAGTATAGTGAACTTGAAATCCATTCATCAATGCTATCAAATGGCCTTGAAGATAGAAGAGAAATGTAGAAGGAATCAAGAAACCTCTACAGGAAAAGCTAAAAGCAAAGATAGTAGAGGACAAAGAGGTGGCTATGGTGGAAGAAGTTTTAATTCAAGAAGTCAAGGAGATGTAAAATTCAGTGAGCAGCAAGAAGGAAGCTCAAGTAGAGGTGGTAGAGGAAGGAGTTCTAACTCTAGATTTAGAGGAAGAAGTGGTGGACAAGGAGGAAGAAGAAATTACTTTTCCAATATGAAGTTCTACCATTGAAATCAAATGGCGCACCCTGCCTATAGATGACCAGAGAAAGGTGGTTCATCACAAGGAGGTGACAAGAGAGCTAACCTTGTGCAAGATGAGTCTAATGCAGTAGAGAAACATGTTGAAGTACCATTGAATTTAGAGGAAGGAGAAAATTTTATGATGAGGAGAACTCTAATCATGGATCCGGTAAAGGAGGAGCCAAGCCAAATGAGGTCTTTGTTTAGGATTAAGTGCAAGATGATGGGGAAAGTATGTAGGGTCATTATTGATTTATGTTCTACTAATAATATTGTGTTAGAGGTAGTAGTCAGCAAGTTGAAGTTGACAAGGATACCCCAAACCAATCCTTACAAGGTCACTTGGCTAAATAAAGCCCAACATGTGTTAGTGAATGAGCAAGCATGGGTGGAGTTATCCATTGATAGGTACAAAGACAAAGTGTTATGTGATGTGTTGCCTATGGATGCACTCCATTTTCTCCTATGTTGACCATGCAAATTTGACCGCCAAGCCATACATGATAGAGGAAAGAATTCTTATTCTTTCAAGAAGAACAATGTAACCTTCAAAATACAATCATTGTTGGAAGATGCTAAGGTGAAGATAGCAGGTCCAAATGTAATTATGGTGGGTGAAAAGGAGATCTTACAAGCCATGTAAGAGAGTGAAGGAGTTGGTTTTGCATTGGTGCTAAGACCAAAGGAATTAGATGAAGACAAGGTGGCTAAGAAGGAAAAATTACCAAAGGAGATTCAACGTATCCTGCAAACTTACCAAGGTATTGTAAGTGATGGACAACCATCAACCTTGTTGCTCGTCAAATAAATTTTTACCTGATTTATATGCAGCAATTTGCGAAGCTATATCAATGTTAGTTTGCAAATTGAACTGTGAAATTTGAACTTGAACCGGTCGGTTCAAAGTTCAAAGTTCAATATATTTTCCTCCAAAAGCATTGTGTGTATGTTGTGTCTTGTAAAAGCCTCTTCTAGCCATGTTCACATGTTAGTGTGTAACTGTTGAATTTAATCTTGAACTTTAAACCTGGGTTTCTCAGTTCAAAGTTCACATTAGAATATGCACTTGTACAATTTTACACTAAAAGTCTCCCAAGTAATGGTTTTAAAATCATATTTTATATTTTTCCTGATCTTTTTATCAAAGTTTTTGGGGTCCACCACAGTCATTTTATGTGCATAAAAATTAACACATCATGAATCGCGTACTTTGAACCCAAATTTTATGGTTCAAGGATCGATTCTCGAGGTGTAATAATACCTGGATATCAGCCGTGAGCCAAATCTTTATCATCTGACAATGAAATGATTGATATGATGGGAAGAGTGGTGCCACCTCTGCTCAAGAGATTTTCTTACTAAATGAAAGTGTGTGAAATAGGCTATTATCATTTATTGCGGCATGAAAGCAAATTGATGGAAATTTTTCGTGAAGTGATGGGAAGTGAAGCAAATGTGTATTTATTTTTCCCTCTCTTTACGTTTCTTCATTTTGTTCTGCTATCTTTTGGAGGTGTTTTGGGAGATGGGAGGTAACTTTCTCAAAAAGTAGGAACACGGTGTTTCATATTCTCTAGAAGTTCCTAAAGATTTAGTGTTGATTTCTAATGATGTTGTGAAGTTTACAAGACAGAAGAGCAAAAGAAGTGAGAAGGTAGATTCTCCTTTTTGCATTAACCTAGATTTTGACACCGAGGTGCCTAGCATAAAGCAGTTCAAAAGGTTGAGAAGAGGTAAAACATCCAATATGGATTCAATATCAGCTGAAGGTGATGTGATTTCAAGTCAACAAGAACCTGTTACCCCAATAAATCCCAATACCATTGTTTCCCTACAAAATGTGACTCCTAGTTCACCAAATTGTATGGATCTAACTATGAATAAGAAGAGGAACATTCTGTCTGCCTCAGTCCCTGTTGGTGATTTGGTTAGTAAATACCTTGGAAAGTCTCCTAGAACAAAGAAGCCTAAAACAAAATCTATAGTGGATGTGGATTGATCACAAGTCATTGGGTTGCAGAGATTTTCAAGCCCAATTCCAACAAGACGAGTGCTGAAGTCATCAAGAAAGATTTCACTATGGACAAGGTGGATTTAGGAGTGTCCTCCCGAGCTGCTGATCTGAAGATTTTGAATTTAGAAAAGAAAAAAATCAATCATATAGTGTTGAAAGATGCTAAAGACAAAGCAAAGATGAAGCAAGCTTTATGCAAAATGGCAAAGTACATCCATCAATTGTAGAATCCCATTCCTCAACCTTTCACAATTGTACCCCTAAGTCTGGATGTCAAGTCTCCAGACAATCAAAAATTTCTTGATTAGGTACATAAAGAGAGATCCCTCTCTAAGACATTCTATAATTGGATGGGAGAAGTTGGGGAGATGGTTAATCACTTCACTCAAGCTTATGAGAGCTCAACCAATCGATATTTTGAACTGGTATCTTCCTTAAAGGCTAAATTGAAACTTTGGGAAGGAAAGCTAGATAGTCTAGAGATATCAATAGCTAATATGGAGGAATCTTTCAGTTATGGCATAGAAAAGTTCCTGTTTGAGAAGACAATTCCTGACACTGATACTAGTATCCTCTTTGTGGAAAAAGTAAATGAGGAATGGTGATGTACCTTAATTGATCAAGGTATTGAAGAATCAGAGCAGATTCTAAAGATAGTAGCCTTTGTTGAGGAGGTTGTCAGCAATCATATAAACTGTCTACAATCTATCAACAAGAGAAGTGAAGATGGGAATAGGAGAGGCCAGGATGAAAGAATCCTTCACCAGAAAAGCATAAGGTTTAAAAGATGCCAAAGAAATGGTAGCCTGAGACTGCTCAGTCATCGCCAGGGTACAATCACTGATAATGCTCAGACAAGAATAGGTGAAAACATTGAATACTAAGCTGGAGAAGTTACAAAAATGCAAAGATATTTGGGAACAAAGGTTGGACCTCATTTCTTCACCAAACAAGGAGATGCTGGAGAGATTCACGGCGTCTTTCAAGGAGTGGTCAGATGAGAACAAAGAAACTAAGGCCACCATTAATGTTGAGGCTGAGAAAAGGTAATTTGTTTTGATTAGTTTTGAAAAGGATGGTTCCAAGTAGTTATAGGGTGTTAGTTCTTTTCCAAAAATAGACTTTAGTTATGAAATTTTTTCTGCCCTACGCGGCTATAAGTTAATTTTTGAAAGACCTTGCAAGGGTCGGTTCTATGGTAGCAGAAAAATATATAGTTTGATATTTAATGGAAATACTTTCATGAAATGGTGGATGTTTTGATTTGAAACTTATAATATAGTATCAGTGGATAATATATATATATATATATATATATATATATATATATATATATATATATATATATATATATATATATATATATATATATATATATATATATACATATACATATACATATATACATATACATATACATATACATATACATATACATATATATATATATATATATATATATGTATATATATATATATGTATATGTATATATATATGTATATATATATATATGTATATATATATATGTATGTATATATATATATATATATATGTATATATATATATATATATACATATATATATATATATATATACATACATATATATATATATATATATATATATATATATATATATATATATACATACATATATATATATATATATACATATATATATATATATATATATATATATATATAAAACAAATAGCAGTATTTCTATCAAATTGGTGTGTCTGGTTAATGCATGTGTGTTGATTTCAGTTGGAATTGATTTCATGTTGCTGCAATCTATGTATGTGTCTCGAAATCATTCATACATTCCTTTTTAGTGTTGTTTCAGTACATGTTGAATCGATCTTTCTGGGAATTTTCTTTATAATCTCAGTTAGTTGGCTTAGATAAATGTGGATTCTCTCTCAGACCATAAATCTCTTAGTAGTTATTTTATATGAGTTTTGAAAAGCCTTTTTGTACTTTCAAGTCAAAAGTATACATTTCTTTTATAGTTTTCATTCTTTTCAAATAAGTGAATTGTCAAGATTGATCTTTATATAAGGTAGCTAATCCTTTGATTGCAGAGAGTTTAGTCATGAGTGACTAACTCAACTGTTGTATGAGTTTTTCCTTCATCTTGGCCCAGAGTATTTGTAATTTGTTATAGTTTTATTAAGAAGGAAAATCTATATACCAACAGATTTTTGGCGACTCCGCTGGGGATACTTATAAGTAGACCAGAGCTTAACTTTTCTCTTTTAATGGTTGATTATGGTGCTATGTGTTGAGGCCATTCCTAGCTAGCAAGAGCTTTCCCTAGTGTTACAACCTAATCTTCACTTCACTGATACATAGGAAGACATTATTTCTAATTTGAATAGTACTGCTTGGAAATTAAGAACAAGTGGTCAGAAATACCAACAAGTGAGATTAGTAATTGAGGAAGAAGAAGAGATTGGAGAGTGGTTGAGACGTTTTTCTTTGGCTTGACCAGCTACTGTAGAAAATAGAGCAGCCCAAAGACCTAGAGGATAATCTTTTCTTTTTGTATTTCTATTATAATCCTAATCAAACTTGGTAGAAAGGAGATATACCCAAGGTGATAGAGAAAAAGGACTGGTGATGAAGATTTTGAGGCCCTTGAGCGATTGAATTTTAACCTTGATATTCCTATGAGAAGAAAGACTCAAATGACTAGTAGAGCCTCCTCTCCTATCAAGTCTACTATTCCTATTTTAGGTTTCCAAGCTCTAATATTATCCATCACATTAACCCCATCCATTTTTAATCCTCAACCCCTAAATTTTTATCTGCCACTCATGGCCCAAAATTAGCCATGGGGTGCTTAGGTTGCTCCTCTAGACCTATCAAATTTTAACTACAAACTTTACCCAAAGGGGCTAGAGAGGTTCTGCCCAAGTTTAGTGGTGATGGTAAAGTTTCTCCAAGTGATCATGTTAATGCTTTAAATACTGCATGCAGTGTGATAGGCGTAGGCATAGAAGATGTGGTGATACGTCTTTTTGTTTAGACCTTGATTGAAATTGTGACAGATTGGTTTCATCATTTATCCAATGGGTCCATAACAACTTGGAATGGCACGAGAACAAATTTCATGGCTCTCTTTAAAGTAGTCGATGATGAACATTCCTTATTATTGCAACTCTCCCAATTAAAGAAGGAGATGTAGGAACCTATGCAAGAATTTATAGCTAAATTTAACAAGCTCTTGCAATAGATTCCTACTGCTCATCATCCCAGTGATGAAAATAGATAGGGGTTCTTTGTAAATACTATGCCCCCTGACATCAGTTTCCATCTTAGATGAGGAAGAGTGGTAGACCTACCATCTACCCAAGAATTAGTAGTAGAGCTTGAAGATGACATGATTATAGCTAGGAAATGGAGAAGAGACATTTAGACTCCTAGTAATCAAGCTTCTACATCAAGGTCTTCTGATCCTGTGGTTTAGAGACTGGTAAATGATATGATTACCTTAAACAGGTAATTACCAAAAACTTCCCATACTCCATATCAAGACATTCCTAGAAGATATGGAGGCCAAGGAGCAGGAAATTATGTAAAGCAATCAAATACATTAACACATCGGCCTAGACTTCAGATTGAAGCACCTCCTATTAAAAACATGTGTATTTTCCAGTTGACTGATGAACATGATGGTGATTCTTGTCCTGAGATGGTGTGGTACAAGAAAATAAAGGCCAACAAAGAAACCATTGTAGAAATTCCTGGTAATGAGGATAACTCTAGAGGACTTGGCGACTTTGTAAGTTATTATCTTGAATATGAGTCTGACTCAAAATGAGGTGGTGACATTCTTACAACTTTGAAGCATCCCTCATGTTCAGTGCTTACTCAAGTGCAGCAGGGTAGTAAAAACCATAGTCATTCTCCATCTCCATTTCAAGGCAAGAGAGGTAAAGAACTAATAAATCAAGCTGACATTAATACAAAGACTCCAAGAAGTGAACCTACAGGGATTAAAATCCTCAAAAGGTCAAATTTTGAACCAAATTTTGATTTTATAGAATTCTATAAATTTGCTAAAATTTAGATATCCCTTGCTAAATATTTGAAGTCAAATCCTGGTGAATTAGGCAAGTTGGTTGCTTATGTGCAAGGCTCTTCTCATGTTGTTTAGTCCAATTAGGTAAACACCACATTCACTAATGAAACCCTTGTGGAACCAAATGTAAAACAAATTGAGATCATCAAGCCCATCATTAATCTTGAATCCTTAGAACCTGCTCCAGTTATAGGGAAACCTAAGCCCTTTTATGTCTCATTGTTCATCCATGGTCATAAGCTTAGTAATTGTATCATAGATTCTAGAGCTTCTGACAATATCATGCCCTCTTCAGTAGCAAAAGCCCTCAATCTACCTTTGACAAAAACTTTTGGTAGGTGCTACTCCATGGACTCCAAACAAGTCCCTTTGATTGTCCAAATCAAAGATGCTCAAGTTGCTTTAGTAGCTTTCCCCGACAAAAGACTTAGGTCGACCATTTTGGTTGCTGATATTCCAGCAAGTTACGGTATGCTCTTGAGTAGAACCTTTTGTAGGGATCTAGGTGGAGAGATCAAATTGGATTGGTCTCAAGCTATTGTTCCCATTGGGGATAAAAAAGTTACTCTTCGACCTGAGACTAAATGCAAGTACACAATTTTTCTCTCTGATGATCCTAAGTCTCATATTTTGTACCAAGAGACTAATTTCTCTAATTATTTGGTCATGCCAAAAATTGAAGTCATGAATGAAAATAATGATGAGCAACTATGGACCTTAGAATTTGATGGTAGCTGTTCATCCACCAGTTTGGGGGCTGGAGTGGTTTTGATATCACCTACTAAAGAAAGATTCCCTTCTACTTATAAACTTGATTTCAAGAACACAAATAATACTACAGATTATGAAGCTCTATTACTTGGGATTCTAGAAGCCAAGAGGAAAGGCATTAAAATGCTTAGAGCAAAAGGAGATGCTGAGCTAATTTTGAAACAGGTAAAGGGAAAATATGTAGTCAAGAATGATAGAATGAAACATTAGAGAAATAGAGTCTTGATGAAGGGTGCTCCCCTTAATACCACAAACACATAACAGAAAAAAGAGAAACAACAACAATAATATGCAAGAACAGAAAAATTAGCTTCTTATTATCTCCACAAATGTGGAATTACAAACTTTCAGAATTACAATATGCAAAGCCACATGGGCATTCCCTTACAATATTCTATAGGAAAAAGCCTTGAACTATTACCCAGAACTATTCTGAACTGCCTAAGACAATAATACAGCCTTCCTTATATAGGCAATTTTCCACCGCCTGGGAAGGTTCCAGAATTTTAGCCAATAAGGCCGACCAAACTTAGAATTATTTTATTTTACATTTTATTACATCATAGTCAGCTCAAGATAACCTTTGAAACCCGAACATAAATTTTGAAGAAAATTATTTTTCACCATTTCGGGTGGCCCAACTTCCGAAGACCATAAGTCATCACCAGTTGACCCGATCGGCTATTATAACCCCATTTCAGAAATGCCACAAAGCACTCTACAAGCTTGACCCGCGCAAGCGTCCATCACCCAAATTTTTGACCTCATTCAGGGCCTCTAAAGCCTTCAAAACTGAGTTCAAAGTTTTTGTACCCTGCTGCCAATACCGAAAATCTTTAATATCTTCCAATATACACTTGATCTGACAATGAAACTTTACTGGCAGACTTATATGACCAAAATGAACCTCCAAGAAAGAAATCAGATCATTCTGAGCACATACAAAAATTACCAAAAATAGTAACTTTCCATAAATAGTAGCTTTGCACAAAATAACCCTTATTGAATATAAAAATAGAAATGTTTTTGGGTGATGCAAGATTGCTCTTACACCCAGGATGCTCCTGCATCAGACACCCAGGGTAATTTGAGAAGTGACCCTGTCACAACTTAGGTGTGCAGTGGAAAACCAAGATGGCTAACCTCCTCCTTTATCAGCCATGATGAATCTTCAATAGGTCATCCTTTCCACTTGACCAGATATTCTTCATATGTCCTGTTCCTTGTGCTTCTGCCAACATGACTGTCCAGTATATCTTCGATCTCCTTAGTGTCTGAAATAGTTGCTGGAATATTCCACTGTGCTGCTGTGATCTCATCTTCAACACCTCCTTCATGCTACTCTATCAGATCTGAAATGTTAAACACTGGTGAAATATTTAGCTCAGTAGGCAATTCTACCTCATATGCATTTCTTGAATCATGTTTCTTCAGTATCCTACATGGTCCAAACTTCTTCATTTTCAGCTTGTTATATTTACCAACTGGAAACCGCTCCTTCCGCAAATGAACCATGACTTCATCACCAACCTAAAATTCCTTATACCTCATTTTCTCATTTGCCTTAGCCTTGTACTGTGCATTCATCTTGATAATATGCTTCCTCACCTCCTCATGGATGTTCTTCAAGTGTTCTGCAAAATCCTCAGCTTCAGCACTACTTATTTATCCTTTATCTATCTTCCTCAATTCAGATGCATTTCTTGGACTACTTCCATATACAATATGGAATGGTGATTTACCAGTGCTTCTATTGACAGAATTATTGTATGAAAATTCTGCCTGTGGTAAAATCAAATCCCATCCTGTTGGCTTATCTCCAACCAAACATCTCAGTAAATTTCCCAAACTTCTATTCACCACCTCTGTCTATCCATCAGTCTGTGGATGATGTGATGAACTAAACTTCAAATCTATCTTTAACTTCTTCCACAATGTACGGTAGAAATATCCAACAAACTTAGTGTCCCGATCTGAAACTATGGTCTTTGGCAAACCATGAAGTCTCACTACGTCTCTGAAAAACAATTCTGCTACATGAACAACATCATTAGTCTTCTTGTAGGGAATAAAATGTGCCATCTTTGAAAATCTGTCAACTACCACAAAAATTGAATCGTGTCCCCGCTGAGTCCTCGGTAAACCAAGAACAAAGTCCATGCTGATATCCTCCCAAGGCTTCTCTGGTAAAGATAATGGTTGATACAACCCTGTATTCTGCTTCACTCCTTTCACCATCTGACATACTTTGCAACTCTGTACAAACTTCTTCACATCTTGCTGCAACTGTGGCCAATAATAATTCTCACTAACCAAACCAAGGGTTTTATCATGACCAAAATGTCCAGCCAATCCTCCGCTATGCTTCTCCTTGATGAGATTCTCCCTCATAGAACTTCATGGAATGCACAACTGACTCCCTCTGAATAGCATATCATCCTGGATGATGAAATCTAGTCATTTCATCCTATCTAGAGTAACAGGTTCTGTACAAGCTTTCCAAGCTTCACCAAAATCAGGATCCTCTGGATACAAATTCTTGAGTTCCTTGAACCCGACCACTTCAATCTGCATTTTTGTCAACAATATTTGCCTTCTGCTAAGAGCATCTGTAACCCTATTAGACTTTCCACTCCTGTGTTTCAAAACAAATGTATAACTCTACAAAAACTCAACCCATTTCAAATGCCTTTGATTCAATTTTCCTTGACTATTCAAATATTGCAAAGCTTGATGATCAGTATACAAAACAAACTCCTTAGGAAGCAGATAATGTCTCCACTTCTTTAATGCCTAAACTATAGCATAAAATTCTTGATCATAAACTGAATATTTTCTCTTGGCATCATTTAACTTCTCATTGAAATAAGCAACAAGTTTACCTTCTTGGCTCATAACAGCTCCTATTGCAGTACCACTAGCATCACAATCTAATTGAAACACCTTATTAAAATCTGGAAGTGCTAAAACAGGTTATTCTGTAACTTTTTGTTTCAATAATTGAAAACTCTTTTTTGCTCCTTTAGTCCACTTAAACTCTTTCCTATCCCCTCTCATTGTTTCAGTGAAGGGTCCACAAATACTGCTAAAATTTTTGATAAACTTTCTGTAAAAGCTAGCCAAACCATGAAAAGATCTTACCTCAGTAGCACTCCTTGGAGTAGGCCATTCACGGATAGCCTGTACCTTCTCTGGGTCCATTTTTAGACCTTCTACTGAAACTACAAATCCCAAATACACTAACTCTTTCTTCACAAAACTGTACTTCTTCAAATTAATCAACAATTTCTCTTCTCTCAACTTCTCAAATACCATACGAATATGCATCATATGCTCATCCAATGTCTTACTAAAGATCAAAATATCATCTAGGTAAACAATGACAAACTTACCCAAAAATTCTTTCAGAACCTCGTTCATGAGCCGCATGAAAGTGCTCAGTGCATTGGTTAGCCCAAAAGGCATGACTAACCACTCATATAGTCCTTCCTTTGTCTTGAAGGCAGTCTTCCATTCATCGCCTTCTCTGATCCGAATCTGGTGATATCCATTGTTCAGATCTATCTTTGAGAAATACACAGCTCCACTCAAATAGTCCATAATATCATCCATTCGTGGCAATGGAAACCTGTACTTGATTGTGATCTTGTTTATTGCTCTGGAATCTGTACACATCCTCCACTCTCCATTCTTCTTTGGTGCTAATACCGCTGGTACAGCATAGGGACTCAGACTCTCTCGAATCAACCCTTTCTGCAATAACTCGTGTACTTGTCTATTCAACTCTTCACTTTCTGCTGGTGTCATTCTGTGTGCTGCCTTGTTTGGCAAAGTAGCTCTTGGAATCAAATCCATCTGATGACTGATCTTCCTTACCGGTGGTAATCCATCAGGTACATTATCAAATATAATATCCTGAAACTCATTCAACAAATCTGCAACCTCTACAGGTACATCCTCTGCTTCTTCTTTGTGATGCCCAAAAGTTCGGGACAAAACACAACCAACATTGCAACTTCGTAAGGAAAGGAGAATACATATCAAGTGATTACACATCTTTGCTCCAATACATATGCTACTCAATTTACAATGGATGATAAATACAAACATCAAGTTTACTTTCCCCATATCCTTACAATATATGTTTAACAAAATGCTCCAAAATCAAAGGATGGTTTCTTCAAACAAGCATAACCAAGGAATTGAACTCCATCAAGCTTCATTCATTTGAATCTTGACTTCAATACCTGCCATGAACAAAAAGGATAGGAACCATGGGATGCTCACCTCCCATCCTAGGCCTCTCATGAGGCCACCCCCGAGCTTGGGGAAACCACAATGAACGGGATACAAACACTCACACACAAACTCAATAAGAACATATACAAATGTAAAACTCAAATTCCCTCAGGATGAAAACTAAGGAATTCCATGAATATCCTTTGTGGGGTGTGGGTGGACAAACCATGGAGATAACCAATGCATAACAAAAACAAGGCCACACATGGACCCATATATCTCAATTTCATACAAGGCTCACATGGCCAATCTTCCCTCCTTATACCCCCATTGCCACACGGGCTAAATGCAAGGTTTCTTGGGGAAAATCCCTCACCCAAGTTCATCTTTCCCCACACATGGAGGAGACTCTACACATGGAGTTGCCATTTACTAATCTATTTGACATTTACTTTATCGATATAGATAATAATTACTCTATATATATAAGCATAACATTTAATAAATACCTTAGGATTATTCCTTACTCCTTGATAATCTATATGATTAATAGATTAACGTTCCACAACTTGATCGTTGAGATGATTATCTAAATCTTTTTATATTGAAATTTTCTTCTAGCATCCTTTGGTAAAACAACTTTGAAGAGGTTATGACCTCCTGTCTCTTGAGACTTTGTCATCATCACCTTTTACCCGCATCTTAAACGTGGAACTTATACACTTTAAAAAAATTTGTTGGTTGTGTTTTGTCCCGAACTTTTGGGCATCACATTCTTTACCAACTTTTGGAATTAAAGCAAAACACACATGCTGATGCCTCATACCATCTAAGAATTTTCTTCCATCAACAAATGTTATTCTTGCATTACCACATACCTTTTCTTCGGTCTCCTTCAATGGCTTTAGCTTATGTCGCACTCCATCCTTTGTCAGGGAATAGGTATTCATACGGCCATCGTGTACAGCACATTTGTTAAACTGCCATGGTCTACCCAATAACATGTGACATGCATCCATAGATATGATATCACACAATACCTCATCTTGGTATCCCCCAATCTTGAACTTCACCAGGCATTGTTCATTGACCATGACCTTGTGGTCATCCTGTACCCAGGCAATCCGATATGGATGTGGGTGTTTCTGTCTCTTGAGCTTCAACTTTGTCACCATCTCTTCTGACACTAAATTGTCAGTGCTTCCACTATCAATAATCACATCACAACATTTATCTTCACACTTACAGCTGGTGCGAAATAGGCTCCTCCTTTGTTCAGGTTCATTCTCACCACTCAGCAAGACTCTTCTATTAATTAGCATTTCTCCTCTTTCAGCATCTTCAGAATTTGATGATCTAGCATCTTCATCTACATGTGCAACTCTGGCCTGGCCTTCATTTCTCCTGTCCGTTCTACCTTGGCGCTGAGGACATTCAAATGCCCTATGACCTTCTTCTCCATAGTGAAAACATGTTCCACGGAAGCCACCTCTTCCAGATCCTTGTCCTCTTCCTCTTCCTCTTTGATATCTATTATTCTGATCCTGGAAGCGATTAGAATTATTTCCTCACTGATTCTGACTACTACTGGCCTCATCCTTCTTTTTTGGATCTTCATTTTGGCCACCATATGAACGTCCACCAGATCATCCACCGTGACCTCTTCCATTTTGTCTGCTCTCAAACTTCTTGTTCAGCTTTTCCTCTACTTTTAGGGCAAACTACTATGCCTCTTCAATACTGTTCATTCAAACCAGATTCAGCTCCTCCTGAATGCTTGGCCTTAACCCATTAAGGTATCAGGCAACTTTCTCCTTATCAGCTTCTGCATGGCCTGTTCTGATGAGAAGTCGATAGAACTCCTCTGTATACTCCTGAACAGATCTTCCTGCTTGCTTCAAACTCTGCATTTTCTTCAGTAGGTCAAGCTCATAATCAACAGGAATGAACTGTCACTTCAATTTATCCACTATCCGATCCCATCTTGTGATTTTATCTTTCCCTCTTCTATTTCACTCCAATTGAATTTCTTGCCACCAGATCTTCGCGTGACCTTTCAATCTGGCCTTCGCAAATTTGACCCTATCAGGATCCTCAACATCTTCATACTCAAAATATTCCTCACATTCATTGATCCAGTCGATCAATTCCTCTAGGTTAAGATTTCTAGAAAATGTAGGAACCTTAATCTTAGGTCTTTTCCCAATCTTGGAAATCGCCCGAAAAAGTCTTTCTTCCTCCTGGTTCACAATTTCAACTTCTCCTTCTTGATATTCTTCTTTGGCTTCATCCTCGCTTTCATCTCTGACATTAAGATTCATTCCTCTATGAATCTCTTCTTGCAATGCTCGCACTTGTCTCTGCAGCTCTCTAACCTCAGGTGTCATAGCACCAGCTCTTCCACCACGTTCTCTTCGTGGAGGCATTTTTGTGATGCGCATTGAAACCCTAACCACAGTCCTGGTGCAAACTGCCTCATAGTCGGCAATCTGTTTACACACTCAAAAAAACCTTCTCTGATACCACTTGATGAAGGGTGCTCCCCTTAATACCACAAACACATAACAGAAAAAAGAGAAACAACAACAATAATATGCAAGAACAGAAAAATTGGCTTCTTATTATCTCCACAAATGTGGAATTACAAACTTTCAGAATTACCATATGCAAAGCCACATGGGCATTCCCTTACAATATTCTGTAGGACAAAGCCTTGAACTATTACCCAGAACTATTCTGAACTGCCTAAGACAATAATACAGCCTTCCTTATATAGGCAATTTTCCACCGCCTGGGAAGGGTCCAAAATTTTAGCCAATAAGGCCGACCAAACTTAGAATTATTTTATTTTAGATTTTATTACATCATAGTCGGCTCAAGATAACCTTTGAAACCCAAACAGAAATTTTGAAGAAAATTATTTTCCGTCATTTCGGGTGGCCCAACTTCCGAAGACCATAAGTCATCACCAGTTGACCCGATCGACTATTATAACCCCATTTCAAAAATGCCACGAAGCGCTCTACAGGCTTGACCTATGCAAGCACCCGTCACCCAAATTTTTGACCTCATCTAGGGCCTCTAAAGCCTTCAAAACTGAGTTCAAAGTTTCTGTACCCTGCTGCCAATACCGAAAATCTTCAATATCTTCCAATATACACTTGATCTGGCAATGAAACTTTACTGACAGACTTATATGACCAAAATGAACCTCCAAGAAAGAAATCAGATCATTCTGAGTACATACAAAAATTACCATAAATAGTAACTTTCCATAAATAGTAGCTTTGCACAAAATAACCCTTATTGAATATAAAAATAGAAATGTTTTTGGGTGATGCAAGATTGCTCTTACACCCAGGATGCTCCTGCATCAAGTCTGGGATGAAATCAAAGGATTTTAGGCTTTCTCTATTGAATCCATTCCTAGAGAAAAGAATTCTAGACCAGACGCTCTAGCCAGTTCTACAGCATTGTTGATTCCTCATCCTGACTTCAACAATGATCAGTATACTATTGAGCTCATCCATCGACCCAATGTTCCCGATAATGCTAATTCCTGGTAGGTTTTTAGTGATGATGCTCATGTGTTGTCCTTTCTTTAGGGTATGGAAAAGTTTTCCTCTTTTTTCTTTGAGGATTCAGAATCTAAATGCCAAGAGTTTTGTTTTGATGAAAAGGTTGAAAAAGAAGAAAAGGTTGTTCAATTAAAAGGAAACCATATTCCTAAAGGCCTTATAAATATGGAAAAGCTATTTGATCGTAAAGATTTCTTCATAGGTCATACCAATGGGACAAAAGAGGATCAACCTGGTAGTTATGAGAAAATCAATATTGGAAGCAATGAGGACCCTAAGTTCGTCAACCTAGGTATATGTTGTAAGCCAATGGAGAAAGAAGTGTTTACAAAATTGTTGCGAGAATTCTGAGATGTTTTTGCTTGGTCATATGAGGATTTAAAAGATTTCTGAAAAGGCAAGTTCCAGCATCATATCCCTTTAAAGCCAAGAGCTAAACCCTTTAGACAAAAATTAAGGAATTATAATCCTAGAGTTGCTGATGCCATTTTTTGAGAAGTTGATAAAATGCTTAAGGAAAAAATAATTTATCCGATTCATCATTCAACCTGGGTGGAAAACATAGTTCCTATATGTAAAATGAATGGAGAAATTTGAATTTGTGTTGATTTCCAAAATCTCAATCAGTCTAGTCTAAAGGACAATTTTGCTCTTCCTAACATGGATCATATCCTTCAAATGGTAGCAGGCTCTGAAATGATTTCAATGTTGGATGGGTTTTTAGGGTACAACCAAATTAGTGTGGCCCCAAAAGACTAGCACAAGATGATGTTCACTACCCCCTGGGGTACGTTTGCATATAACCAAATGCCATTTGGACTGATTAATGTAGGAGTGACATTCCAGCGGGCCCTGAATTCCTCCTTCAGTCATTTAATGAATAAGGTGATCATGGTGTATCTTGATGATATAAATATTTTCTCATGTAGAAGAAAGAAGCATCCTAAAGACCTAAAGCTCATTCTCCAAGAATGTAGGAACCAAGGGATATCTTTAAATCCCAAGAAATCAATTTTCTATGTGACTGAAGGAAAATTGTTAGGTCACATAGTTTCAGAGAAGGGAATTGCAATAGACCCAGAGAGGGTGCGAGTGATTCAGTAATTGTGTTTACCATCCCACAGGAGTGGAATAAGGTCTTTCTTTGGATAGATAAATTTTCTAAGGAGATTCGTGCCAGATTTTTCAGAAACAAATAGACTCATGGTCAACTTGTTAAGTGAGAAGCAAATATTTAGATGGAACGATGAGGCTAATAAGTCTTTTGATAAAGTTAAAGAAGAAATTGCACATGCTCCTATCCTTGCTCACCCAAATTTTCGTAAGGATTTTGTGATACACTGCTATGCATTAGAGCATACAATGGCAGGAGTCCTATTACAGAAGAATGAGGGAAGTGAGGAAGTGCCTATTTCTTTTATGAGTGTTCCTCTAAAGAATCATGAATTGAAGTATTCTCCCACAAAAAAATAGGCCTTACACAGTAGTAAAAGATATAAAGCAATTCAGGTATTATATCTTGCATTCTCATTCCACAGTGTATGTCCCAAATTCTATTGTCAAAAGTATACTAACTCAACAAGAGGTGTCTATGAATAAGAGAGCTAATTGGGTGGCCAAGGTGCAAGAGTTTGATCTTGAGATCAGACCTACCAAATTGGTAAGAGGCCAAGGTCTATGCAAATTAATTGTTGAAAATGATATGATTCCTAAAGGTCATATTCCATTATCTTTATTTATAGGATTAAAAGATACATGGTTTTCTGATGTTTCCTATTACCTTACATATGGAGAATGTCTGGCTCACCTTACAAAAAAAAGAGCAGAGAAACTTGAAGCTTAAGGTAGCTAAGGATGTGACAGTGGATGATATTCTATATAAAAGAGGTTTGGACAAAATGTTTCTTAGGTGTGTAGATGAAGATCAATAGAAGAAATTGCTTTAGTATTTTCATAGTGAAGCATGTGGTGGACATTTCTCCTCAATGGAAAGTACTTTCAAATTTTGAGGAACTATTATTATTGGCCCGAAATGTTTAAAGATGCCTACAAATGGGTAGCACAATGTGAAAAATGCAAGTTATTTTTAGGAAAACCACATTTGGCTACTTTTCCCTTAAGACCAGTCATAATTGATGAGTCATTCAAGCAGTGGGGTTCAGATTTCATAGGACCAATAAATCCCCCATCTAGTGCTAGACATACCCATATTCTAACAGCTACAAATTACTTTACTTTTTTGGGTAGAGGCTGTTGCGGTAAAGAAAACTACTACTAAAGTAGTCTGTTCCTTCTTGAAAGATAATATTTTGGTTAGGTTTGGTGTTCCTACAAATATTGTCACTGATAATGCACATAAATTTTCTTCTCAAGATATGCAAATTTTCTGCTATAATAATGGGATTCAATTGGCACATTCATCTAATTACTTTCTCCAAGGCAATGGGCAAGAAGAATCTACCAATAAAAACTTGATCAATATTATGAAGAAGCTAGTGAATGAAAATTCTAAAGACTAGCATAAGAGATTGTTCGAAGCTCTCTGTGCTGATCATACTTCCCCTAAGAGAGCTATAGGTATGACTCCATTTGAACTGTCTATGGAGTAGAAGCTCAACTCTCATTACCTCTAGAGCTATCATCCATAAAATTGCAAAAATTAATTGAAGATCAAACCTTTTTTGATGGACTGGATAAAAGGATCATGTACTTGAGAAAGATCCAAGAAGAATGAGATGAAATGGTGAATCACATAGCCCTGCACCAATCTCAGGTGAAGAAATTTTTTGACAAATGAACCAGGCCCAAGAAGTTTATGGAGAATGATAGAGTGTTGTTATGGGATAAAAGAAGAGAGCCCTGGGGTGCTCACAACAAATTTGAGTCCCTTTGGAAGGGACCTTTTGAAATCAATCAAGTATTGGGACCTAATTCTTTCAAACTCAGGTATGCAGATGGAACTAAAATGCCCTTATCTTATAATGGGCAAGATCTGAAGCTTTATGAGATGTATATAAGTTTGGCCCTCCCCTATACATAGTTTTTATTGTGCTGTAGGTTAGTCGTGTGTGTTGTCTTTTTGGCTTATGTGAAACCAGAGAGCTTGAATTCCTTGTTTAGTCCTTCACAGTCCTAATCCCTTGTCGGAGCCACCTGTTTCCCGTCAAATAAATTTTTACCTCATTTATATGTGGTAATTTGCAAACCTGTGTCAATGTTAGTTTTCAAATTGAACTGTGAACTTTGAAATTGAACTGGTCGGTTCAAAGTTCAAAGTTCAATATATTTTCCTCCAAAGCGTCATGTGTATGTTGTGTCTTGTAAAAGCCTCTTCTAGCCACATTCACATGTTAGTGTGTAAATTTTGAATTTAATCTTGAACTTTGAACCTCGGTTTCTTAGTTCAAAGTTCATGTTAGAATATGCACTTCTACAATTTTACACTAAAAGTCTCCCAAGTAATGGTTTTAAAACCATATTTTACATTTTTCATGATCTTTTTCTCAAAGTTTTTGGGGTCCACCATAGTCATTTTAAGTGCATAAAAATTAACACATCATGAATTGCGTAGTAATACCCAGATATCAGCCATGAGACAAATCTTTATCATCTGACAATGAAATGATTGATATCATGGGAAGAGTGGCGCCACCTTAGCTCAGGAGATTTTCTTACTAAAGGAAAGTGTGTGAAATAGGCTATTATCATTTATTGCAGCATGAAAGTGAATTGATGGCAATTTTTCATGAAGTGATGGGAAGTGAAGCAAATGTGTATTTATTTTTCCCTCTCTTTACATTTCTTCATTCTATTCTATTATCTTCTGGAGGCATTTTGGGAGCTATGAGGTAACTTTATTAAAAGGCAGGAACATGATGTTTCATATTCTCTAGAAGTTCCTAAAGATTCAGAGTTAATTTCTAATGATGCTATGAAGTTTACAAGACATAAGAGCAAAAGAAGTGAGAAGGTAGATTCTTCTTTTTGCATTGTCCTAGATTGTGACACCGAGGAGCCTAGCATAAAGTAGTTCAAAAGGTTGAGAAGAGGTAAAACATCCAATATGGATTGAATATAAGGTGAAGGTGATGGGATTTCAGGTCAACAAGAACTTGTTACCCCAAGCAATCCCAGTACAAATTTTCCCTACAAAATGTGACTCCTAGTTCACCAAATTGGATGGATCTAACTATGAATAAGAAGAGGAAACATTGTGTCTACCTTAGTCCCTATTGGTGATTTGGTCAGTAAATACCTTGGAAAGTCTCCCAAAACAAAGAAGCCTAAAATGGAATCTATGGTGGATGTGGATCCGATCATAGGTCATTGGGTTGCAGAGATTTTCAAGCCCAATTCCAACAAGATGAGTGCCAAAGTCACCAAGAAAGATTTCACTATGGACAAGGTGGATTTAGGAGTGTCCTCCCGAGCTACTGATTTGAAGATTTTGAATTCAGAAAATAGGAAAATCAATCATAGAGTGCTGAAAGATGCTGAAGACAAAGCAAAGCTGAAGCAAGCTTATGAGAGCTCAACCAATAAGTCTTCTTAACTGGTATCTGCCTTAGAGGCTAAAGTCAAATTTTGGGAAGGAAAGAGAGATAGTCTAGAGATAGCAATAGCTAATATGGAGGAAGCTTTTAGCTATGGCATAGAAAAGTTCTTGTCTGAGAAGACAATTCCTGACACTGATACTAGTATCCTCTTTTTGGAAAAAGTAAAATGGTGATGTGCATAATTGATCAAGGTATTGAAGAATCTAAGCAGATTCTAAAGATAGTAGCCTATATTAAGGAGGTTGTCAGCAATCATATAAACTATGTCTATAA